>CM029022.1:109901372-110246372 GCA_016801055.1 Panax notoginseng | reverse complement strand
GACAACACTCCTATAACGGACACATTATAACATGTAAATTATTTTTTTACATTCCCTAAAGACTAAACTACATAAGTCTTTTTGTAGGGAAGCAATCGGTCCCGTTACCCATTTAAAGTCCAAAAAGGCACTAAGCCCACCGTCAGACATGGCTACAAGTGCCCAGCCTAATCCTACTCCTATTTCCCGAGAGGAGTTTGAAGGACTAAGGAATCAGATAGCAGAATTGGTTGTCTTTTTAAAAGAACAAAGTAAAAATACTCAGGGCCAGACAATGCCTACTCAACCAAAGTCATTCACACCAGGGGCAGTCAGGGTATTGGCAAAAAGAGGGAAACTCAAATACTTGAACCTCAATATAATAAAGAAACCAACAAAACCCCTGAAATCACAAAACTCAGGGATTAACAAGAAACTGGGGATATAAGAAAGAAAGTCCAATAAATGGAAGAAACCATCCGATCAATCAAAGGGACTAGAAACTATGGAAGTGTCACCTATTCAGATCTCTGCATATTCCTAGGGGCTCGATATCCTGACAATTTTAAAATCCTAGAGTTTGAAAAGTACAATGGGACAGGCGATCCCTATACACACCTAAAAGTGTACATTGGCGAACTGGGGTCTTATGCTGAAGATGAAAGCCTCAAAATGTAACTTTTTCAAAGGAGTCTCACTGGAGAGGCTAAAGCCTGGTATGCCTGACTTGACAATGCCAAAATCCATAACTGGGAAGAATTGGCCCACACCTTTCTAAATCAGTACAGTTTTCAGTCACAAATGGCACCGGATCGATACCAAGTGACTAAAGTCAAAAAGCAAAGTACTGAATCTTTCTAAGAATATGCCCAAAGGTGGAGACATCTAGTAGCGCAAGTCATTCCATCAATGACAGAAACTGAGATGATAATGACATTTATTGATATCCAAGAGGCTCCGTACTACGAGAGGATCATAGCAGGTATAGGAAAGTCATTCTCAGAAATGATCAAACACGACAAAATGGTAGAGATGGGCCTGAAGGCAGGCAAGATTAAAGACTTCACTACCTTGGAAGCAGTCGCCAAGCATATACAGACTGGCAAGTATGCGAGCGATCTCAAGGGTGTACCCGATAAAGGCATTGAAGATGTATCCCTTGTTGAACAGAGGCAAGCTAGGAGACCAACCTACAGTCCCCCCATCAAGAAAATGCAAGACAATCTGCCTTCTCAACAACATGCTGCATTAAACCAATGCCTAGACAGGAAAAGAAATTTTAAAAGAGCGAAAAATTGGGTGTTCACTCCACTTGGCGATTCCCTTGAAAACGTATTAGGGATATTAATGAATCACAAGAAAATTACAGAATTGGCCCCACCTCTGGAACCAGAGAGCAAAAGATACAATCCAAGCCAAAGATGTGCTTACCACTCAGGGTGTCTAGGACACGACATACAAGATTGTTGGTCTTTAAAGCATAAAATTCAAAACTGATCGAAAGTGGCAGTATTGTGGTCCAACAACCTGATCAACAAAATGTCAACACCAACCTTCCGTTGCAGCATGATAAGGGGGAAGTAAACATGATCGGGTCAGGAAGCGCTGAAATGTATCCAAATCGTAAGTACATACGAATGGTGGAGGAATATCCCCGAAGGCATAGAACAAATGTTCTAGAGTGGGAAAACTCTGAGGAGGGTATGCCAGTAATGCAAAAATTAGAGATGATCCAGAATCAAGTAAATCTGCTGGCTAAGCTGATAGTGCGCCAACATCAGGAAACGAGACAATTTTTCACTCAACTATCAGAAAGTTAAGAGAAAAAGGAGGTTAACCATAATGTAAGCCCATATCTCTCTATGATGAGTCAGCTAAATGAAGAATATCAAAGCAGGCTAAAAGTACAAGAAAAGGGGGATGATAAAATTGCTAGAAGATCTCGCCAACGGAAAAATTGCTCAGGGGAATGCGAATTCTCAAAGATGAAAGATCAAACAACCTCCAAAAGAATCCAAAAATTCACCCCTCTAAGCAAATCAAATGAAGAAATGCTACACTTTCTGATAAGCGAAAGAAGGATTACTGAGTTGGAACTACGCAGACCTGATCTCCCCTCATCAATGGGAGTACGTAGGTAGCCCTTTACGATGCGGCCTAACCACTACAAAAATCGACAAACCCTCTCAACCAAGCTCAACCTCTAATAAATATTTTTAGCCTTTCAAAGGAAAGCCTAAACTACGAAAGGCCTTATCTCCCCTCATCAATGGGAGTACGTAAGCAGCCATTTATGGTGCAGTCAAACTAAACAAAAACCCAAACAAACACTTCTCAAACTGTTTAGCTCACCAGCGGGAACTACGCAGACCTAATCTCCCCTCATCAATGGGTGTACGTAGGCAACCATCAGTGGTGTGGTCTAACCCTCGAAAGAAACATCCAAACCCAAACATCAATCCCAAGGACAACCTTCCAAGTCAGTGACCCATGTCGAAAAGACCCAACAACACTTCAATGTCATCGAATCTGGCACAAATCCCAGAAAGGAAACAGCGATACACTAAGATAACCAGCAGCGAGGACCTTGAAAAAGTCGACACCCTCAATCACAAGTCTTCATCAAATCAGAAGAAAACCATCAACGCCGATTGCGAGAACAAGTCAGGAATAATAATTGAGGGAATCAAAGCCCAAATCCACTACCAATTCACCATCTGGTAAAAGCCTCTTGCGATATCAGCGTTTTATCAGCTCATCTGTCAAAGCAACTTTCCCAGAAAACAAGCACGGCTGGGGCAATTTCAAAATTAGCGACAACCCGATATTGGAGCCCTTACAACAAGACTGGGGCATTTATTAACCATCCTAAAGTGGAAAATGCACCAGTCAGCACCATCAACATGGTCCATCATCATCTCAATGGTGATTCAGATATTATTCACTCGCGACTCAGTTAACAAAGAGAGTTTCTCGTATGAATCCCCGGCAACAACATGCGAAAGGACTGGGGCATTTTGCGATTCTATGGAATGGAAGGAGTTTAAGGCGTGATAAGCCTCTCATCAAAAGAAAGGGGAGAACTCCTGAAAGAAATTATGGCGACATAAGCGTGCCCCTACAAAAGAAGGGGAAATTTCTCAAAAAAAAGTTCTTAACTTAAAAGAAGAAGGCCAACAACGAAAGACCTAGCGAATGAAATCTACACCATCAAATGCGTCAACCTGCGTCAAGTCCTCACAAGTTGAGGCCTCTACACCGAAGTGCAAATTTGGGCAGCGAAATAACGAGTTACACCCTCCAAGGATGTCAGCGACATTCAGGTCATAAGATCAGCTGAGTTGTGAATCAAATGCTCAAGAAAATAGGGCACAAGCACCCAACAGCGAAAGGAAACCCCAAAATCACCTCAAAAATGGTGAGCGTAACATCAAGCGAAGTCTGGCGAAGCAAAACGTAGAATATTACTTCAGCGAAGGTATCAGATGATCCGGTATTCTAAAATCATTGCCATCAATTCAATACAACATCAAAATAGTTTAGCGATGGAAGCTTTATATACCACCGTTCGAGTGGGAACCAAAATAGTTTGGCGATCAGCAGGGTAGGCACCGTTGCAAACTACCAGCGTATACATCGGGAAGGTCTGGTGATCTTAGAACGTCATCCCCATCAGAGATGTGGAAAACATCTTAGCTTATCTTCATCAAACAAGCCTCGGCGACACCGACAAAAAGCTATACCGTTGGAGTCAACACCAGCATAGGCATCAGCAATGATCGATAAAGGTAAAGCGATTTGAAAAAATCATTTTTAACATTCATCATAACATTCATTACATTGCGATTTATGATTTGCGATATGCGATATGCGATATGCGATTTACGATTTGCAATTTGTGATATGCGATATGCGAAATACAATGTGCGATTTGCGATGTGTGATTGGCCAAATGCAAAATGCAAAATGCGATGTGCGATTTACGAACCGCGATTTGCGAAAACATTTTACATTCATCAAGACATTCATTACATTACTATTTACATCATTAAAAATACCTTGTCATATTTTAAGTGTCTACAAATCTTTATCATGTCCATTCCATTGTATTGCATGAACATGATAAAGAGGGGCATCTGTAGACACTCAAAATTTTTTTCCCTGTTATTAACTATGCAGGAGGGCAAAAGCGTCTGTTTCACACTCCAGAGATAACCCTGGAGGATCACAACATCAATTCTAACCCCAAAGACGAGAGATCCAGCTTCCAACCCCGGAGATAACCCCAAAAAATCAGTTTCCAACCTCGTAGATAGCCCCGAGGGATCAAGTTCATAGCCCGGAGAAAACCCCAGGAGGTCAAGACAACCTTAGAGACAACCCTGAGGACAATCAAAGTCAACATCAAGCCAACCTCAGAGATAACCTTGAGAAAAGACTGCTACAATTGTGCGAAAACCGGAGATAATCCCGGGAGGGGCAAAATGGTCATTTTGCCAACTCAACTTCAACTCAAATCAAATCAAGTCATTTTAACTCAAAATGCTTCATTAGAAGTTCCACAAGAACCATATCTTAACTTCCGAGCGCAAACTACGCAAAACGGCTAACCGGATTGCCTGACAAAAATCCGAAAATGCTATTTCGGTCACGGACCCATCTTCTCGAAATCAAAAAAGGGCAAATCCTATGTCATTGTGTAGCTCTCAGAAAAAGATTTTTGGAATGGTATGACACGCTTCCATCGGACTCCCGGATTGAAAGTTATGAACGACTGAGCGAACAGCGCGTTGTCCGAGTGTACGTACTTCGACACGGCGGGACCTACACTGCCCGGGGCACCACGGGTAGCCGCAGGCACACCTGCTGCTACCGCATATACACCTGCGGCACCCCCCACTATAAATAAAGGGCTTGGGGTGGCCATATTTGCAAGAAAAAAGGTGAGGAAGCCTTGTCTAATTTGCTCTGTACACACTATAAGCTAAGTGATTTCTCATTTTAAACACTTGTAAGCTCATATATAGCTACTTTTCTACCAGTGGGAGCCGAGTGCTCATCCACTTAAAGCTATAGAAGTTTTCTTTGGCAGTCCATTGTAAGCCTTCTTACACACTTTAAAGTCTTTCTCTTCATCTTTGCACACACCGATCTTCACGTTGAGAGTCGTGTTGCGTGTGTTTGTCCGAACTTCGGTCCGTGGCTTTTATTTCTTTTGATATATATATATATATATATATATATATATATATATATATAAATTGTTGTCGGACTTTGTTCAATGAGCCTGGATTTATATCCGGAGCGTTTACTTGCTTTTTTATATATATATGCTTATATATATAAACTGTAGTCGAACTTTGTTCGATTAGCCTAGATTTACATCCAGATCGTTTACTTACTATATATATATATATATATATATATATATATATATATATATATATATATATATATATATATATATTTGCATTTCGTCCCGCCTGGAGTTTACTTCGTGGCAGTTGACCGTTTTTACTCCTTTCTTTACATTTCGTCCCGGCTGGAGTTTACTTCGTGGCGGTTGACCGCTTTTACAACTTTATTTACATTTTGTCCCGCCTGGAGTTTACTTAAAGGCGATTGATCGTTTTATTGCTTTATTTACATTTGCAATCCCTCATGGAGGTGCTTCGTGGTGGTTGATTGTTTGCACACACACACACACACACACACACACACACACACACACACACACACACACACACACACACACACACATATATATATATATATATATATATATATATATATATATATATATATACAGACATGATCAACCACCACGAAGCGCCTCCATGAGGGATCAAAAATGTAAATATATAAAAGCGGTATATATATATATATATATATATATATATATATATATATATATATATTTACAGCTTATATATATAACTGCTTATTTCTTTCATATAAACTGCGTTATCATGTGAGCCTAGGAATCATGTGATCACAGATTCAGTCTACTGAATCTAGATTCGGTTCCCGTGATGGACATTTTCAGCTGTAAGCAGCTTGTAAATTTATTCACAGTATTTGGATTTCCTCATATGGTTTTCATACCCATGAGGAGTTTGGCACTACTTTGTACATTATTTTCTCAAAGATGCTTCGCATCTCGAAAATAAAAGCAATCAAGTCGAACATTTAATAACAAAAATGGAAGTGTAAAAGGTCTCAATTACTATTGAGCATAAGGGTTTAAAAAATCTCTTTTACAAAACATCATGGCTATATCTTGTTTTAAACTGAATTTTTACATAAATTCAAACCTTGTGTATATATCAAACACTTAACTATGAACATATCCATATGCAATTACGATATGCTTACATAGTTTCCGAGGAACCACAATATGAGGTATTACTTTACACTATAGTTCAAGTGTATAGTTGAGTTATAATTTATAGTATTATAAGTATAATATTTACCCTATATATAGTAATGGCATAACTATCATTATAAATTATGTAATCTTAATTAAGTATTCTTATATCTACTATAATTATTCGGTATATTTCGAATTTGGAGTGATAAATTTTCGTATTGGTTCATGATATTATATAATATCTATATGGTAATACGTAGTAATATGTTAATAATATCACTTCGTATCATACTCGTATACTATTAGTAAATAGTAATTATTTTATACAGAGTTGGGTTACATCATGTTATTCAATGACATAATTAGTTATATGTTAATCATCTAGGTAATTATGTCATCATCGATACACTTAGCATTATATCTAAGTGTATCTCCATGTAGTTAAATAGAATATATTGAGTTATTCTATTTAATCCTATGAAATTTTAAAGTTATTGGACATGTGACATGCATGTCATATATAGTGATACTATATATGGTTTCACTATTTTATATATTAATTGGGAAGTATAATACAACTAATGAAATGATTATGTTAAAATAATTTAATACCTTAACTGTTCTATCATTTAATCCGTAATGGTCTTATAATTAGGCTATTTACCAGCATATTATCCTAGATATTATTGGTGACATTGTATAATGATATTTTTGGCGCATACATAGTAATATATGTATAATGTTATTAAATACGTGGATAATCATGATTGTACGTTAACTTCTTAAATAATTATTCATAGCTATAAACATTATCTAGTATGATATATTAAAATTTTAGTAATAATATAGGGAATTTGTTTCATACATTCAGTTAATATGGATATTATACATTTGTGAATAAATTAGGATACTTAGTATCCTACATGATTAGAACGTATAAAAAATGTACATATATAATAATAATATGATCGTATATATTCAAATACTGTAAATAACAGATAGTATATGAATCATTTGGACATTACTATCACAATAATTGGGTTTTAAACTATGATGCACGTATAATTCATATAAGTTAAGCTAATTAAATTAGCTGGTCTGATTATTGCTTATCATATAGTTAATGTTATACCCACAATGAACTATATTAACTTCAATGCATTATCGGTACTAGATATAATAACATGAACCAAATACCTAGTTATTGTGATATGTACTACTTATTCTAGATATTGATAATATTAATGATATATATTCCAATATAAGGTATGAGAATTAACATATATATATATATATATATATATATATATATATATATATGTATAATGCTATCCCTATATATTTATATTGTCTAGTTCATATCTGATAGATAATCATAAATGTTTACATAATAGGGTTACAATAACATTTGTATATCCTTATACCATAATTAATACAATATCTTAATTATTTGACAATTATGTCCATTATTGTTAGTTAGTGAATATTAATATGTTAATTTATACTATATCATTACAATATAATAGTTTGCAAACATATTATGTATTATATCCTAATAGTATATATGAAGATTGTATAATGTACTCATCAACTGTGATATATACTATAATACCAATGATGTATCATTAGGTTAAATGTGATATTAGAATAATTACGCGATACATGATATTTGAACTGATACCGATATGTGTATTTGGTTATATGTAATGATAGTACATGTGAATTATATGATATAAAGTATAATCATATACTTTATATCATATAATTGGTACATTTAATAGTCTAATCAAAAGCATACCTGTTGGATACTATCTTGTATAATATTTCATATCATACTCGTATTCATATACAATAATAGGTAATGTATATGAATACGAGTATATGTCATATTATTATTTATCGCTATTATTGGATTAACAATAATGTAATAATATTAATATCTATATTAATGGAATATTCTATTATACATGTCATCCGAACATGTATCTTGGTAGTATTAAATTATAATCATATAGTCTTAATGCTATACCTAATAGTATCAGATTATTAAAATAATTAACATATAGAACTAATTTAACTAGTATAACAAATAACCAAATATTATGAGCACAAATTACTAATATACAATGGTAAATTAATAGTCTATGACATACGTATTATATGTTGATTATTTATACGTAACGATATGAAATTAATATTGAAGTAATATACGTGATACTAATAGGATTATTTGAAACTTATATATCATTTATAATCAATAATACTATGTATTATTGTATTACAATTATATTATAATTGTGACGCTCCCAAAATAGGTATACATCACCTATTCTGAGTCGCCAAATACATGGTACAGAATACAAATACAATCTTTAATATATAGCAAGAGAGCTGTTAGTTTTAATACAAATACTGTCTTCTAGACAATATTCACTCTCAAAATAAGTCCTCATTACATTTATTGTCACACTATTTAACAGAATAGTGAGGACTACTAATACTATCATCTGGACCGTCACTCCGTTTCCCGACTAGTCCCGGCTACGTTCTCATTTCTTGAAGAGAACAATGAAAGAAAGGATGAGCTCAACTAGCCCAATAAGAAATATTATGACTAAGATAATGCAGAATAAATTATCATTAGCTTTCAACAGTGTTAAACTAATACAATATAACACACATCAAGTTTAACTGCAGCGAAATAAGCAATCCATTAAAAGAGTCAAGTAGAGAATAAAATCAACTATATTTTATGATTTAAAAGGTTTTTCATCACTTTTATCGCTGCGACTCAGCTTAATTAATAATCCACATCATCCCTGCACTACGGCCAAGGATATTCATTAGTATCACAACCATAAATAATCCATGCACTACGGGCCAAGGATATTCGTGTATTCATCAATGGTCATGATCATGCAAACAATTGTCCATCAATGCACTACGGGCCAATGAGGATTGTTACCACATCATTTGTAACATTACGGTCATGATTACACCGCATAATCCCTGGTTATAATCATACCAAGTCCATCTATGCACTACATGCCACAGATGACTTTCAACAAAATATAAACATGAGAATGATGATAATGATATAAGAATTCAATAAAACAAGTTCAAGAATTAATTAATCCAAGAACCAATAACGTCCAAATTGTCAACATGATACTTCTTTGTGCAGTAAAATTCAAGAATGCTCAGAAGAATATTTTCATGAAAATATACTGGATGAAGCGCAAATATCAAGAATATTCCACTAATTTCATGGAGTATAAAAGCCAAAACTTTAACCAACTGAGTATAATAAAGAATGGAATAACAAAAGAAATCACTAGACATGCGATAGACCGCACAAACAGGTTATTCCGACAGAATAATAAATAATGGAACTAGGTCATGCGTAAACGTACCGACAGGATATTCCGACAGAATAATAAATAACGGAACCATGTGACGCCCCCAAAATAGGTATACAACACCCATTCTGAGTCGTCAAAATACATGGTACAGAAACAACTACAACTTTATTAATACAACATAAAAACTGTGAGTTTAATACAAATATTGCCATCTAGACAATATCCATACTCAAATAAGTCCTCATTACAATTATTAATACATTATTTTACAAAAATGGTGAGGACTACTAAAACGACTTTCTAGAACCTTCATTCCATACCTCGACTAGTACTCGCTACATTCTCGCCTCCTGAGAAGAAAAATGGAATAAAAGGAAAAGGGTGAGCTCAACTAGCCCAGTAAAGAATATTATGACTAAGATAATATAAAATAAATTATCGTTAGTCTTCAACAGAGAAAAATCTATTATAATAGAATAGACAACAAGTTTTAAATCAACAACTACAGCGAAAACAACAATTCATTAGAAGAGTTAAGTAGAGAATGAAATCTACTATCATCTATGAATTTAAAAGTCCATTATCGATATTTTATCCCTGTAACATCAATCAATATAAATCTTGAATCAAATAGTCATCTTTACACTACAGGCCAAAGATATTAATCAGTCGGTCATGTTCATCTCAACACATGTTCATCTTTGCACTACGGGCCAAAGATATTCATCAAGAAATCATTCATCTTTGCACTATAAGCCAAAGATATTCAGTTATATCATCATTTAGGACTGAGGATGATGAAAAATATTTTAAAAAAAACGAATCCAGTGAAATAAAAGAATAAATATTAAGGATTCATATTTCAGCTATTCTGTGACAACCCCAAAATAGGTCAATTCCATCCAACCTATTCTGAGTTGCCAAATACATGGTACAGAAAACAACTACAACTTTATTACAACGATTGTTGTGCAAAATACAACAACACATATGCTGTGAGTTTGGATACAAATATATACCAAATGTGACTCATGTTCCAACCGTGGACATCACCTCACAATGACACCTTACATAAAGTTATAGTCAAAAACTGTTTTAGAAATTAGAATCTTTGGGAAGTGCTCAAGGAAACCTTTGTACATGGGAGGCCATGCGTCTAGGTTATGATAGATATCATATGGCCACAGAATTATCCTTGGTTGACCCAATAGACCCCAAAGAAAAACGAGAAGATTACTATCATATTCTTCCCAATGGTGAGTCTTCTCTTGACTTATCATTATCTCCACTGTCTTTAATCGAGAATTATACTTCAAACAAACACCAAGATTATATAGGTAGTGCTCGTATATATACTCAGTAAGTGGATGAGCACATCCCTGTCTTATGATGACACGAGGTTGTATGTCGTTAGACATCTTGTATGATAGTGGCAAAACACCCTTCCAACGTTGGGAACACCTTACCCTATTGGATTCACCAAATAAAACTACTAAATAAACTTTTCTATACTGCTTCGGGAGAACATCCACAGCTAGAGACCACCGTTCTATTTCCCCGTTACCCTCGTTCGACCCAGCTACACTCTTATTACCTGAAAGGAATTGTGAAGCAAAAGGGTGAGCACAACTAGCTCAGTAAAGAATATCATGACTAAAGATAATTAAATTATCAATAGCCTTCATCAATAATAAATCAGAGATTTAGAACATATGGTAAATGATAAAAATTTCAACCATAGTTGCAGCGGAACGAGCAATCCATTAGAAGAGTCAAATAGACTATAAAGTTTATTATCTTCTCCATGTTAAAAATCCACCAACAATGTTTTATCCCTGTAACATCAATCAACAATTCTAGTCCACAATCATATGAATAACTCATAATCATAACTGTAGTTCTAAATTCCTCTTCTCATCTAGGACGAAGATAATTTTCATCACCTATCTTTACCTGAAACATCAAAGATCATGGTTACACCAAATCATATCTCCTGTTCATAATCATACTAATAACTTCATCTTTGCACTACGACCAAAGATATTCATTTATATCACCAGTTGGTCATGTTCATCTCAACATCTGTTCATCTTTGCACTACTGGCCAAAGATATTCAACAACATGTCATCTTTGCACTACGGGCCAAAGATATTCATCAACAATTCATCTTTGCACTACAGGCCAAAGATATTCATCAATAATTCATCTTTGCACAACAGGCCAAAGATATTCCTCAACAGTTCATATTTGCACTACAGGCCAAATATATTAATATCTCAAAGAAATATATAATTCTTTCAAAATTTATATAAACAATAATTATAACCATGTTGATCAATTCACCTTTGCACTTAAGCTAAAGATATTCACTTATAAATTCAATGGTCATGATCATACTAATCACCAATTCAACTTTGCACTACTGGCCAAAGAGAACCCATAGTAATGATCATACCAGAAATCTACCCATCTTTACACTCAAGTCAAAGAGAAATATCATCATTAGGGTTATAAAAATGTTATATATGATAATAAAATCAATATAATCAACATATAGATTTAATCTCAAGAGTAATATTCATAAACCAACTATAATTTGGTCAGAAAAAGAAACCAATTTTTGTCGTGAATAGTAACTCGTGAATAGTAACACATGAATAGTAACTCGTGAATAGTAACTCGTGAATAGTAATCCCGACACAAAAAGGTAGAAATTCTACAATAAAATACATACCAATATTTCGGTATAATGATATTGAAAGAATAATATTTCTTAAGCTTAGAAATAATTTATTTTAATTGTTTATACTTTACTAAATAATGCATTTAATCATCCTAAAATGCCAAACTCATAAGATTTCATCACCAATAACCAAAAACCCTCATCAAAAATCTGCATATACCTCATATAGGATTCTCAAGCCATAAAATTCTATTTTCTAATTTTCTTACTTCATATTTAATTCATTTACTCATAACTAGACTATTTTCATGAAAAATACCAAATCAGTTCTAAAAATATTTCTTTTCTGAGATTTAGCATAATATAGTCCCATAGTGAACATATATTTTTCTCAGAATTTTTAAAAGTTATTTACTATTTTTCATATGGCCAAAACAGCCGAATATTTAGACATTTATCAAAAATTATACTTTAATCTAAAAATTCTAAAATTCACAGAGTACACTGATATTATATAGATATACTTTCAATAAAAATTTTATCAATTTTGGAGTTAACCACAAGGAATTATAAGCTGTTACTTTTAAAATAGTCTTTTCCCGTAAAATTCATAACTCTTAATCTATACATCCAAAAATCACCATTTTTGGACACAATCAATAAAACTCATCAAAATATCATTTTAGATTTTTCCAGAAGTTTCTGAAGGTCAGAAGAATTACGAACTGAAAAACATAATAACCCTTAAAATCCCTTACTATCCCTTACCTCAAAAGAGCAGTACTTCTGATCGGTATAAGGCTGAAGGAAACTTGCACTGATGAATAGAAACTCACAGAGTATCTAAATACTCACAAAATACACTCAATAATCTAGAGAGAGAAAGAGACAAAACTTATGAATTCTGGTGTGATTTTCAATTCTAAGTTAGCCCTCTATTTATAGGAAAATGTTAGCACGCCGAATCAGACTTAACATGTAACCTGATGGCTTTACCTGCTACTATTCCCACCCACCACATTTGAATAAAAATCTCAGCACATTTCTTTACCAACCAAGAGTGGGGCCCACCAATTCTAGAATTTTCCACTAAAATGATTAACTCCGAAAATTCAATAATTTCTGAACCAGTCATCTCGTAAAATTCATAACAAATCATACGTTCATTTTTAACGGTTCAAAATTTGTGGACATATACTCAACTTATATATGTATAACATATCCAAATATTACCACGACCCAACGGTCGAATTAAAAATTATAACCCTCGCAGAATATCTTAAAAACCCTAATTTGATTTTCAATACCTCCGTTCCGACAAAAATACAGATAAAACACCTCAACATTAACTCCTTCACTTATAACCATATAAATAACTCCATCATTATATCCACATCCAATAAATATTTTCTTATCATATAAATCAATAATTAATTATTCACAAATAATATTATAGAATCACAATTATGACAACCAGGCCGTTCCCAGGAAAGAGAGGGCTTTCCAATAAGGATTTCTCCTTACTGGCGCGCAATTAGATGACCAAACCTCTCCTTAGACAGAACTTTTTAGACATTGCCAATAATGTTATCTAATAATATTATTCAAATAATATGAATTATTAATATTATAATGGGAAATACTGTGCAGTGATAATTATTGAACAACAATAATATAAAATTTCAACGTAGCAATTATTGAATCAATAAAATAAAATATTGAACAATAATTACTGTAACAATTATTGAGTAGTGCCTTCTTATGTAAGAATCAATAATTTCAAAAATATTATGCAATACTGTGTGCTACTTTGTAATAACGCGTATTACTGTATTTTAACCACCGGGTATTCCAATAGTGTTAACTGTAACAACTACGCCGTTATTTGTAAAAACTCAAATTTGTCGTTTTCTTCACCCGACAGTTATTCTGTTATGGGGCCCACAAATGGCTACGCCGTCGTACGAATATTCCCCGACAGAAAGAATATTCCATGACCAAACGAATATTCCCCGACAACAATGAATATTTTATAACCACTTGTGTATTTTTAAAAAAAATTCATATATCACCCTTAACTTTATCAATTTAACCATTTACTGAATAGTAATTATAAGAAAAATTGAATACTTTTATTTCATAAAATTCGGGGTCTTACAATCTCCCCTCCTTATGAAATTTCGTCCCCGAAATTTACGTACCTGGTATTTCGAAGAGTTGAGAATACATTGCTTCCATTTCAGATTCTATCTCTCAAATCATCATGATTTCTCCATTGCTCATCTCTCATGATAACTGCATTTGGGTTCCTCATTTGTTGGGAAGTCATAACAACCGCCATCCCTCGAACTACTCGGCTTTGACTTGTCTGGAGCAGCATTTGGCGTCATCATTACCGTTAGAATATACCTTTCTATAGGACATATTCCTCCCTCAACTGCCTCTTCTTACTCCTCATTCATGATCTGAATCATCAATCTTCGATCCATATCGGATTCAGGTTGACCGCTATGTACAGGGTAATTCAAAACTCGATTTTGGGTTCTCCCAATTGCTTTCCAAAAAGAGAAATTCATATCATCTATTTTAGCCTTCTTAGATCGAACATCTCTTTCCACAATATCCACTTGTCGTGCGGCTTTTGCCCATGCATCACTTATTCTCACTCGTTCAGTTTTTTCTTCTTTTAGCTCAGATTCCATTTTTATCATCTTATACTCTGCCAAAGAATGCTTCTGTTCAAGCATCACATATCGGGTAACACAAGCTTGAATTGTTGCATCCTTTTGTTCCACGACCGCCTGTCGTTCTTCTGCCTGCTCTTCTAACTCATGAATACGATTTTGAAATTCTACATTTGATCATATAATACCTCTAATAAACTCTCCTCAGGTACTTCTTCTTCCTCTTCTTCCTCAGTCTCAGCTGTTACCTCTGCGACTATCTCGGGTGCAACTATCAATTCTTCACTCACCACATAGATATCTCTAATTCCTTCTTCGTCTGACATCACATTATCACGGTTAATGATTAGAGGTATCCCCACAGTCTCATTCACTCCATTGTTAGCATTCTCAGCTGCCATTCTCAAATACTGCCATAAAACAAGGGTTAATTAAACAAATTAACATATCACATAATATCCCGATATTATGACTGACCAACAAATAAGCTTAGGTAGGACACACTAGCGAAGGATTTACTCATCTCTTCCCTCCTAGTTGTATTCCCCGATCTCCGCCAGAGATCATATCCCTAAGCTCTGATACCAAATGTGACAACCCCAAAAAAGGTACATTCCATCTAACTTATTCTGAGTAGCCAAATACATGGTACAGAAAATAACTACAACTTTATTACAACAATTGTCGTGCAAAATACAACAACACATATACTGTGAGTTTGGATACAAATATATACCAAATGTGACTCATGTTCCAACCGTGGACATCACCTCATAATGACACCTTACATAAAGGTATAGTCAAAAACTGTTTTAGAAATTAGAATCTTTGGGAAGTGCTCAAGGAAACCTTCGTACATGGGAGGCCATGCGTCTAGGTTATGATAGATATCATATGGCCACAGAATTATTCTTGGTTGACCCAATATACCGCAAAGAAAAACGAGAAGATTACTATCATATTCTTCCCAATGGTGAGTCTTCTCTTGACTTATCATTATCTCCACTGTCTTTAATCGAGAATTATACTTCAAACAAACACCAAGATTATATAGGTAGTGCTCGTATATATACTCAGCAAGTGGATGAGCACATCCCTGTCTTATGATGACACGAGGTTGTATGTCGTTAGACATCTTGTATGATAGTGGCAAAACACCCTTCCAACGTTGGGTACACCTTACCCTATTGGATTCACCAAATAAAACTACTAAATAAACTTTTCTATACTGCTTCGGGAGAACATCCACAGCTAGAGACCACCGTTCTATTTTCTCGTTACCCTCGCTTGACCCAGCTACACTCTTATTACCTGAAAGGAATTGTGAAGCAAAAGGGTGAGCACAACTAGCTCAGTAAAGAATATCATGACTAAAGATAATTAAATTATCAATAGCCTTCATCAATAATAAATCAGAGATTTAGAACATATGGTAAATGATAAAAATTTCAACCATAGTTGCAGCGGAACGAGCAATCCATTAGAAGAGTCAAATAGACTATAAAGTCTATTATCTTCTCCATGTTAAAAATCCACCAATAATATTTTATCCCTGTAACATCAATCAACAATTCTGGTCCACAATCATATGAATAACTCATAATCATAACTGTAGTTCTAAATTCCTCTTCTCATCCAGGACGAAGATAATTTTCATCACCTATCTTTACTTGAAACATCAAAGATCATGGTTACACCAAATCATATTTCCTGTTCATAATCATACTAATAACTTCATCTTTGCACTACGACCAACGATATTCATTTGTATCACCAGTTGGTCATGTTTATCTCAACATCTGTTCATCTTTGCACTACTGGCCAAAGATATTCAACAACATGTCATCTTTGCACTACGGGCCAAAGATATTCATCAACAATTCATCTTTGCACTATAGGCCAAAGATATTCATCAATAATTCATCTTTGCACTACAGGCCAAAGATATTCCTCAACAGTTCATATTTGCACTACAGGCCAAATATATTAATATCTCAAAGAAATATATAATCATTTCAGAATTTATATAAACAATAATTATAACCATGTTGATCAATTCACCTTTGCACTTAAGCTAAAGATATTCACTTATAAATTCAATGGTCATGATCATACTAATCAACAATTTAACTTTGCATTACTGGCCAAAGAGAACCCATAGTCATGATCATACCAGAAATCTACCCATCTTTACACTCAAGTCAAAGAGAAATATAATCATTAAGGTTATAAAAATATTATATATGATAATAAAATCAATATAATCGACATATAGATTTAATCTCAAGAGTAATATTCATAAACCAACTATAATTTGGTCAGAAAAAGAAACCAATTTTGTCGTGAATAGTAACTCGTGAATAGTAACTCATGAATAGTAACTCGTGAATAGTAACTCATGAATAGTAACTCATGAATAGTAACTCGTGAATAGTAACTCGTGAATAGTAACACCGACACAAAAAGGTA
Source organism: Panax notoginseng (assembly GCA_016801055.1). NCBI lineage: Eukaryota > Viridiplantae > Streptophyta > Magnoliopsida > Apiales > Araliaceae > Panax > Panax notoginseng. The sequence continues at coordinate 110,228,824 of CM029022.1, read as the reverse complement.
AAAATTCTACAATAAAATACATACCAATATTTCGGTATAATGATATTGAAAGAATAATATTTCTTAAGGTTATAAACAATTTATTTTAATTGTTTACACTTTACTAAATAATGCATTTAATCATCCTAAAATTCCAAACTCATAAGATTTCATCACCAATAACTAAAAACCTCATCAAAAATCTGCATATACCTCATATAGGATTCTCAAGCCATAAAATTCTATTTTCTAATTTTCTTACTTCATATTTAATTCATTTACTCATAACTAGACCATTTTCATGAAAAATACCAAATCAGTTCCAAAAATATTTCTTTTATGAGATTTAGCATAATATAGTCCCATAGTGAACATATATTTTTCTCAGAATTTTTAAAAGTTATTTACTATTTTTCATATGGCCAAAACAGTCGAATATTTAGACATTTATCAAAAATTATACTTTTATCTAAAAATTCTAAAATTCACAGAGTACACTGATATTATATAGATATACTTCCAATAAAAATTTCATCAATTTTGGAGTTAACCACAAGAAATTATAAGCAGTTACTTTTAAAATAGTCTTTTCCCGTAAAATTCATAACTCTTAATCTATACATCCAAAAATCACCATTTTTGGACACAATCAATAAAACTCATCAAAATATCAGTTTAAATTTTTCCAGAATTTTCTAAAGGTCAGAAGAATTATGAACTGAAAAACATAATAACCCTTAAAATCTCTTACTATCCCTTACCTCAAAAGAGCAGTACTTCTGATCGGTATAAGGCTGAAGGAAACTTGCATTGATGAATAGAAACTCACAGAGTATCTAAATACTCACAAAATACACTCAATAATCTAGAGAGAGAAAGAGAGAAAACTTATGAATTCTGGTGTGATTTTTAATTCTAAGTTAGCCCTCTATTTATAGGAAAATGTTAGCACGCCGAATCAGACTTAACCTGTAACCTGATGGCTTTACCTGCTACTATTCCCACCCACCATATTTGAATAAAAATCTCTGCACATTTCTTCACCAACCAAGAGTGGGGCCCACCAATTCTAGAATTTTCCACCAAAATGATTAACTCCGAAAATTCAACAATTTCTGAACCAGTCATCTCGTAAAATTCATAACAAATCATACGTTTATTTTTAACGGTTCAAAATTTGTGGACATATACTCAACTTATATATGTATAACATATCCAAATATTACCACGATCCAAAGGTCAGATTAAAAATTATAACCCTTGCAAAATATCTTAAAAACCTTAATTTGATTTTCAATACTTCCGTTCCGACAAAAATACAGATAAAACACCTCAACATTAACTCCTTCATTTATAACCACATAAATAACTCCATCATTATATCCACATCCAATAAATATTTTCTTATCATATAAATCAATAATTAATTATTCATAAATAATATTATAGAATCACAATTATGACAACCAGACCGTTCCCAGGAAAGAGGGGGCTTTCCAATAAAGATTTCTCCTTACTGGCGCGCAATTAGATGACCAAACCTCTCCTTAGACAGAACTTTCTAGACATTGCCAATAATGTTATCTAATAATATTATTCAAATAATATGAATTATTGATCTGATAATGGGAAATACTGTGCAGTGATAATTATTGAACAACAATAATATAAAATTTCAACGTAGCAATTATTGAATCAATAAAATAAAATATTGAACAGTAATTACTGTAACAATTATTGAGTAGTGTATTTTTACGTAAGAATCAATAATTTCAAAAATACTATGCAATACCGTGTGCTACTGTGCAATAACGCGTATTACTGTATTTTAACCACCGGGTATTCTAACAGTGTTAACTGTAACAACTACGCCGTTATTTGTAAAAACTCAAATTTGTCGTTTTCTTCACCCGACAGTTATTTTGTTATGGGGCCCACAAATGGCTACGCCGTCGTACGAATATTCCCTGACAGAAATAATATTCCATGACCAAACGAATATTCCCCGACAACAATAAATATTTTATAACCACTTGTGTATTTTGAAAAAAATTTCATATATCACCCTTAATTTTATCAATTTAACCATTTACTGAATAGTAATTATAAGAAAAATTGAATACTTTTATTTCATAAAATTCGGGGTCTTACATATTCCATGTCCAAAAATACCTCATAAGTAATCATAGTGGAGTAAAATTCAAGAATGATCAAAACATTGATACAATCAAAGCTAGTATCCAGAATAGATATTTTGAACGAAAAATAAAAATTTAATTTTTTTGTGAATAGTGCCGTATTCGTGAATAGTTCCGTATACGTGAATAGTGACTCCGACACTAAAAGATAGAAATTTCACAAAAAAACATCGTCATGCTTCGTGAATAGTACTCGTGAATAGTAACTCATAAATAGTAACTCGTGAATAGTAACCCCGACATGAAAAGTTCTAAATTTGATAAAAATTTCCAACCAATATTTTGGCACAATAATATTGAAGTAATAATATCATTTTCGAATAAAATAACATCCCTTACCTCAAAAAGATAGTACTTCTAACTGTAATACAAGATATAGTGCTAAAGGAACTTGCACCGTATAGCAATACTCAAAGTATTAAAATACTCACAAAAATACGCTCGATATTATAGAGAGAGAAAGAGAGAGAAAACTTCAGTTTCTGGTGTGATTTTTAATTCTAACCTAAGCACCCTATTTATAGGAAAATGCTTAGAACACCAAAACAGAAAATTTAATATAATAATATTATATATAAAACAAATTCCTATGCCCACTTAGAAATCTAATTTCAGCTATCTAACACATGTTAAAGATATCCACAAACATTTAAAAAACGTTTTTCTTTTAAAACATAAATAAAACTTCCAAAAATTAATTATTTCGGAACTACGAAACTTCAATAATTCATAATAAATAGCTTTTTTTTCAGAAAATTCGAATCTCGCGACTTTTTATAAAAAATTCAATTCTCTATAACTTTGCAGAAGAAATTTTTTCTAAATTCCAAATATAAATTGACCGAAATTCACATACGGACGATTTTACAAGCTATAATCAACTTTTAGTCAAGAAATGGGCCCACAGACATGTTTAACATGTTTTAAACAACTTTTGTAACAAAAATACTCTTTCTCCTTATATACTCATATATCCCACATTCATTGTAAAAATATCATCATTATTATATTATAATAATATAATAAAATATTGTTTTATCAGAAAAAGATAAAATATCAATTTTCAACAATTGTCACTTTAAAAATTTTTCTCCATCTATATCCACATAAAATGAATATTTTTCTCATCATATAAATCAATAATTAATTATTCACAAATAATATTACCGAATCACAATACTGACAACCAGGCAGTTCTCAGGAAAGAGGGAGCTTTCCAATAAGGATTTATCCTTACTGGCGCCCAATTAGGTGACCAAACCTCTCCTTAGACAGAACTTTTTAGACATTGTCAATAATGCTATCTAATAATATTATTCAGATAATATGAATTATTGCTCCGATAATGAAAAATACTGTGTAGTGACAATTATTGAAACAACAGTAATATAAAATATGAACGCAACAATTATTAAATCAATAAAATAAAATATTAAACAGTAATTACTGTAACCATTATTGAGTAGTACCTTCTTACGTAAGAATCAATAATTGGTGCAATACCATGTGCTACTGTGCAACAACGCGTATTACTGTTTTTTAACCACCGGGTATTCTAACAGTATTAACGGTAACAACTACGCCGTTATTTACAAACAACTTATACTTGTCGTTTTCTTCATCCAATCGCTTTCGTTATTGGGCCCACACAAGGCTGCGCCGTCGTACGAATATTCTCCGACAACAAGAATATTCCACGACCAAACGAATATTCTCCGATAAAAATGAATATTTTATAACCACTTGCTTATTTAAAATATTTGCGCATTTTACCCATAACTAACCACATTAATCAAATCAACCCCTTACTATTTCAAAATAATAATTAGAAAAAATTAAATCTTTATTTGTAAAAAGTTGGGGCCTTACAAACCAGGTCCGGCGTAAACGCACAGACAGGATATTCGAACAGAATAATAAATAATGGAACAAGGTCCGGCGTAAAGCGCACAGACATGATATTCTAACAGAATAATAAATAATGGCATAACAGAAGAATTTCACCAAGTATAGGGTAGCCCGCGTATACAGGTTATTCTAACAGAATAATAAATAATGGAATAACAGAAGTTCTCTTCATGAATACAAAAGAAATAATACCCCTTACCTTAAGAAGAAGAGTACTGAATATAGGAGTAGTGAAGTAGCAGAATACTTTTCTTATTTCTTTCTATAATTTTTCTCTCTAGAGTTTCAGTGAATTCATAAAAAATAATAAAGGAATGAGCTTCTAATTATAGAAGAATGGACTGCATAGTAACTAATTCATGAACGGTCTAGATTAATTTACTTTTAATCGGACGATCCATATTTAAAGAAAAATCTTTTAAATAAAATATAATATATTCTATTTTTAATATAATAAAACGAATAACTTTATAAAAGTATTCTGTTTTATATAAAAAGATTTTACTATACAAAATACTATGCAGGCACTATGCAAAACTATGCATAATAAATTATAATATCTTCTATTGATAGAATAACTTTATAAAAGTATTCTGTTTTATATAAAAAACTTTTTTGTTTTATTACATTAATAATACTAATAAAATAAAACTGAGTGACTTATCACATAAGCATCAATAATCAATTCCGTGTGCTACTATGCAACCACGCGTATTACTGTACTTTTACTACCGAGTAGTTCAACAGTATTAACGGTAAAACTTTCGCCGTTATTTTCATAAAATATTTTTGTCGTTTTCTCAATCCGACAATAATTCCGTTGTGGGGTCCACCAATGATTGTGTCGTCGTACGAATATTCCCTGTTAAAACGAATATTCTCCGACCAATCGAATATTATACAACAACTTGCGTACTTTACAAAATTTATAAATATTACCCACAACTATAACATTATATCAAATTCATTTCATAATATTTAAAAATGATATTTATAGAAAACTCATCTTTATTAAAAAAAAATTGGGGTCTTACAACCTCCCTTTTTTATGAAATTTCGCCCTCGAAATTAGGGTACGTACCTGATATGTCGAAGAGGTAAGGATACCTTGATTTCATTTCAGATTCTAACTCCCATGTCATTTCTTCAACATCGTGGTTCCTCTACAAAACTTTGACTTGAGGTATAACCTTGGAGCGTATAACATTATCCTTCTTATCCAAGATTTTAACAGGAACCTCTTCATACGTTAAATCTTCTGCTATTTCTTTCGGTTCTAACTCAATAATGTGGTGCAGGCCTTTCACATATTTATGTAACATAGATATGTGAAAAACGTTATGAACACGAGACATACTTGGCGGTAAAGCGAGTCTATAAGCCACAATTCCTACTCGATCGAGGATTAAAAATGGGCCAATGAATCAAGGATTGAGCTTTCCTTTCTTTCCAAATCTCGTAACTCCTTTCCATGGAGCAACACGTAACAACACATGATCTCCAATATCGAATTCCATGTCCTTTCGATAAAGATCAGCATAACTCTTTTGTCGATCATGTGAGGTTTTTATACGTTGCCGGATTGTTTGAATCTTTTTCGTAGTCATACGTACCAACTCCGGTCCCAACAACGTTGCTTCACCCACCTCATCCCAACATACTGGAGAACGACACTTTTTTCCATACAACGCTTCGAATGGAGCCATGCCAATACTTACTTGATAGCTGTTGTTGTAGGAAAACTCCACCAATGGTAAAAACTTGTCCTAACTTCCCTTGAAATCAAGGACACAGAGTCTTAATAGATCTTCAAGAGTTTGAATAGTCCTCTCTGACTGCCCGTCCGTTTGAGGATGATATGTCGAACTAAACCGTAAATCCGTGCCTATAGCTTTCTGTAAACTAACCCAAAATCGTGAAGTGAATCTTGGGTCTCGATCAGAAACTATGGATACTGGCATACCATGCAATCTTATAATCTCGTTTATGTACATACGAGCAAGACGTTCAAGTGTATAAGTTTCTCGTATAGGTAAGAAATGAGCCGACTTGGTCAATCTATCAACAATGACCCAAATCACATCTATACCTTGAGAAACCTTGGGATGACCGGTAACAAAATCTATGGTAATATGCTCCCACTTCCATTCTGGAATTTTAAGTGGTTGCAATGGACCTTTTGGTACTTGATGCTCCGCCTTGACTCGTTGACACGTTAGACACCTTGAGATAAACAACGATATCTCTCTCTTCATATTGCCCCACCAAAATGTATGTCAAAGATCATGATACATTTTGGTACTCCCAAAATAGATTACAAACGGTGTGTTGTGCGCCTCCATCATGATGTTATACTTTAAATTAGGGTCGTTAGGAACACAAAGTATGGAGTTAACTCGAAGTATTCCTTACTCATCGATTTTTGCTTCCGGTATAGCACCTTCTTGCACTTTCTTCCTCATACGCATCAGCTCCAGGTCTGTAGCTCGAGCAGCTTTAACTTTATCAATTAAAGTCAATTATACTCGTATATTTTCCATCATCACATGAGCCCCCGGAGTCTTTAACTCTATCTCCATCCTTTGCAAGTCACACAAAATGGGCCTTTGCGTTAACAATATCGCACTCGTACCTACATATGATTTTCTACTCAATGCGTCAGCTACCACATTCGCTTTTTTAGGATGGTATTGAATGGTATGATCATAAGCTTTCAACAGTTCAAGCCAACTTCGTTGTCGCATGTTGAGTTCCTTTTGAGTGAAGAAATATTTGAGGCTTTTATGATCCGTAAAGATCTCCACTTTCTCCCCATACAAGTAATGCCTCCAAATTTTAAGTGCAAAAACAATAGCTGCCAACTCTAGATCATGAGTAGGATAATTCCTCTCATATTCTTTGAGTTGTCGAGAGGCATAGGCTATGACTTTTCCATGTTGCATGAGAACACATCCTAATCCTTTGCCCGAAGTATCACTGTAGATGACAAATCCCTCCGAGCCAGATGGTATGGTCAGAACAGGTGCTGAAATAAGTCTTCTCTTGAGTTCTTGAAAACTATTCTCACATTCCTCGCTCCAACCGAATTTTGTATCTTTTCGAGTCAGCTGAGTTAGTGGAGTAGCAATTCGAGAAAATCCTTCCACGAATCTCCGATAATAACCAGCTAAGCCGAGAAAGCTACGTACTTCGGTCACTGATTTGGGTTGCTCTTAGCTTTGAATAGCTTCAATCTTTGCCGGGTTAACAGATATTCCATGACTTGACACTACGTGCCCAAGGAATGCCACTTCTTCAAGCCAGAACTCGCATTTCTTCAACTTGGCATAAAGTTTGTTTGCACGAAGATTTTGGAGTATCAGCCTCAAGTGTTGTTCATTATCTTCACGGCTTTTGGAATATATGAGGATGTCATCAATAAAGACGACCACAAAGTGATCCAAATATTCCTTGAATACTCGATTCATCATATCCATGAAGGCAGCAAGAGCATTAGTTAATCCAAAAGACATGATTAAGAATTTATAATGCCCGTACCAAGTTCTGAAGGTAGTCTTTAGAATATCCTTAGTTCTAACCTTCAGCTGATGATATCCAGAACGAAGATCGATCTTTGAAAAGAATTGTGCTCCTTGTAACTGGTCAAACAGGTCATCAATGCTAGGCAACGGGTACTTATTTTTTATGGTGACCTGATTCAACTCCCGATAATCAATACAAAGTCGCATACTTCCATCTTTCTTCTTCACGAATAGAACAGGAGCACCCCAAGGAGAAGTACTAGGTCGAATGAAACCGATATCTAACAATTCCTGCAATTGGGTCTTTAACTCCTGAAGTTCAATAGGAGCCATCCGATATGGGGCTTTGGAAATGGGTTTTGTACCGAGTTCAAGGTCAATACAAAATTTAATTTCACACTCTGGGGGTAGGCCAGGAAGTTCTTCAGGTAATACGTCAGGAAATTCATTAACAATAGAAATATCATTCAAAACTGACGTATTTTTGTTTAGATCTGTGACATGAGCTAAGAAAGTTTAACATCCGTTTTTCAATAAATGAATAGCTTTATGGCTTGAGATGACCGTGATTAATTTTAATGGTTTGGTCGCTTGAATTCAAATAATTAGTTGATTAGGAATATGAAAGCTAACAACCTTACGAAAACAATCAATTTTAGCACGATGAGTAGTTAACCAATCAATCCCTAGAATCACATCAAATGTAACTATTTTCAATGAAATAAGATCGACAGGTAATGTAAGGGTACCGATTTGAACCAAACAAGACTTATAAACAGTAGATGTAATGAAGGTTTCTCCCAACGGAGTTTTCACAGATAAGTCAAAGTCTAATTTCTCCGGAGTCAAATTTAATCGTTGAGCGCAAGTAGGAGAAATAAAAAAATGGGTAGAACTGGTATCAAATAAGGTATAGACTTCGCTAGAGTTTATGATAAGCTTACCCGTAATGACCTCGTTCGGGTTCCTTGCTTTCTGAGAGGTCACAACAAAAGCTCTCCCTTGAACTACTGGTTTTGACTTGTCTGGGACGGTATTTTGTGTCACCGTTCCAACTGGACTTGTCTTCGGTGCACGATAAAATCGAGCTAGGTGTCCTTCTTTTTCACAATTATAACATGCTTTGGATGGCATTGTGCAGTTTGGACTGATATGTCCCTCCCCTCTGCATTTGAAGCATATGATAGGTGGTCATTCTCCTTCCTTAACAACGGGTGTTGGTGCTGACGTCTTTCCATCATTGTTGAATCTCCTCTTCTTGAAATGTTCATTCTTATTATTTTGGTCATGATTACCACCGAAGTGGTTACCATTTCTAGTATATTGATTCCCTCCACGCTTGTTATCACCGCTTCGATGACTGCTCTTACTGGTATTATTATTTTGTCGGCTGCTTTCTCTTGGTTGAGTTGACTCGTTATCGCGCTCCAATAATTGAGCCATTTTTACAACATCTGAATACAAACATAGTTTATGAGAAATAAGATATTGACGTATCTCCGGTTTCAAATCTCTTAAAAATATCCGGTCATTCTCTCCTCGTTATCAACCAAGTGGGACGCAAATCGGGACAACTCGGCAAACTTAGCTTCGTACTGCGACACGGTCATATTATTCTGCTCTAACTTGATGAACTCTACCTCCTTCATGTGACGAATACTTTTGGGAAAGTACTTGTCATTGAATAGTTCTTGAAACTTTTCCCAAGACATCTTCAATGCGGCAGGTTGAGTACGCTTTACCAATTTTCACCAGTAATCTGCCTCTCCTCACAACATAAAGGTGGCAAAGGGAACCTTTTGCTCCTCGGCGCATCCTAAGACATCAAATATCTTGGTGATCTGCTTGATCCATGTTTTTGCCTTAAGTGGTTTTGGCTCTCCAATAAACTCCGGTGGTCCTAACTCCTTGAACTGTTTAGCGGTGACCGTCCGAGAGTTTCCAGTGTTTTCCCCTATATTTTGGACAGGAGCCTCTCTCGCCTGATGTTGCATGAATTGCATAAAGCCTCTGAACATTCCATCATTCATCATTTGGTCAGTGTTGTTGTTTGCATGAGGATTGTCGTCTTCCCGATGCACATTATCCTGATTATTGATATGTGGAACCTCAACGGTCTCCTGTGCTCTATTGTTATTCTTAACATTCTCGGATGTTATTTTCAGATACTGCCACAAAATAAAGGTTAATTGACATGTAACATAATATCCCTATACTCTGACCGACCAATTAAATACCAAATAAACTTAGGTAGGTCATACTAGCGAAGGAATTCCCCGTCTCTCCCCTCCTAGTTCTAGTCTCACATCTTAGCCAGGGATCATATCCCTAAGCTTTGATACCAACTGTGACGCCCCCAAAATAGGTATACATCACCTATTCTGACTCGCCAAATATATGGTACAGAATACAAATATAATATTTAATATATAACAAGAGAGCTGTGAGTTTTAATACAAATACTATCTTCTAGACAATATCCACTCTCAAAATAAGTCCTCATTACATTTATTGTCACACTATTTAACAGAATAGTGAGGAATACTAATACTATCATCTGGACCGTCACTCCGCTCCCTGACCAGTCCCGGCTACGTTCTCATTTCCTGAAGAGAACAATGAAAGAAAGGGTGAGCTCAACTAGCCCAGTAAGAAATATTATGACTAAGATAATGCAGAATAAATTATAATTAGCCTTCAACAGTGTTAAACTGATACAAAATAACACACATCAAGTTTAATTGCAGCGGAATAAGTAATCCATTAAAAGAGTCAAGTAGAGAATAAAATTTACTATATTTTATGATTTAAAAGGTTTTTCATCACTTTTATCGCTGGGACTTAGCTTAATAAATAATCTATATCATCCCTGTACTACGGCCAAAGATATTCATTAGTATCACAACCACAAATAATCCATGCACTACGGGTCAAGGATATTCGTGTATTCATCAATGGTCATGATCATGCCAACAACTATCCATCAATGCATTACGGGCCAATGAGGATTTTTACCACATCATTTGTAACATTATAGTCATGATTACACCAAATAATCCCTCGATATAATCATACCAAGTCCATCTATGCACTACATGCCACAGATGACTTTCAACAAAATATAAACATGAGGATGATGACAATGATATAAGAATTCAATAAAACAAGTTCAAGAATTAATTAATCTAGGAACCAATAACGTCCAAATTGTCAACATGATACTGCTTTGTGCAGTAAAATTCAAGAATGCTCAGAAGAATATTTCCATGAAAATATACTAGATGAAGCGCAAATATCAAGGATATTCCACTAATTTCATGGAGTATAAAAACCAAAGCTTTAACCAACTGAGTATAATAAAGAATGGAATAACAAAAGAAATTACCAGGCATGCGATAAACCGCACAGACAGGTTATTCCAACAGAATAATAAATAACAGAACCAGGTCATGTGTAAACGCACTGATAGGATATTCCGACAGAATAATAAATAATGGAACCAGGTCCGGCGTAAACGCACAGACAGGATATTTCGACAGAATAATAAATAATAGAACCAGGTCCGGCGTAAACGCACAGACAGGATATTTTGACAGAATAATAAATAATGGAATCAGGTCCGGCGTAAAATGCACAGGCAAGATATTCCAATAGAATAATAAAGAATGGCATCACAGAAGATTTTCACCAAGTATAGGGTAGCCCGCGTATACAGGTTATTCCAACAGAATAATAAATAATAGAATAACCGATGTTCTCTTCATGAATACAAAAGAAATAATACCCCTTACCTTAAAAAGAAGAGTACTGGATATAGGAGTAGTGAAGTAGCAGAATACTTTTCTTCTTTCTTTCTATAATTTCTCTCTCTATAGTTTCAGTGAATTCGTAAGAAATAATGAAGGAATGAGCTTCTATTTACAGAAGAATGGACAACATAGTAACTAATTCATGAACGGTCTAGATTGATTTACTTTTAATCGGACGATCCATATTTAAAGCAAAATCTTTTAAATAAAATATAATATATTCTATTTATAATCTAATAAAATGAATAATTTTATAAAAGTATTATGTTTTATATAAAAAGATTTCACTATGCAAAATACTATACAGGCACTATGCAACACTATGCATAATAAAATATAATATATTCTATTTATAGAATAACTTTATTAAAGTATTCTATTTTATATAAAAAGCTTTTTTGTTTTATTACATTAATAATACTAATAAAATAAAACTGAGTGACTTATCACATAAGCATCAATAATTAATACCGTGTGTTGCTATGCAACCACGCGTATTACTGTACTTTTACTACCGAGTACTTCAACAGTATTAACGGTAAAACTTCCGCCGTTATTTTTATAAAATATTTTTGTCTTTTTCTCAATCTAACAATAATTCCGTTGTGGGGTCCACCAATGATTGTGTCGTCGTACGAATATTCCCTGTTAAAACGAATATTCTCCGACCAATCGAATATTATACAACAACTTGCGTACTTTGCAAAATTTATAAATATTACACAACTATAACATTATATCAAATTCATTCCATAATATTTAAAAATGATATTTATAGAAAACTCATCTTTATTAAAAAAAATTGGGGTCTTACAATAATAACGCAAATGTTAACATTATTATGTACTATAATTTAATATGAGTGTAAAATGAATACATAATTTATTATGTATTATAACATAATATCAATTACAGAGTTATATGGCAATATAACTCTATAATAGATATTATGTTATAATACATAATAAATTAAATAATTTAATATAATTTCATCATTATACTCATAACACTATTGGTCATATCAACATCAAATATACTATAATTTTTGTCATAGGTTAACTTTAAAAGTCTTATTAATAACATTATTGCAATATGTTAACTCTTAATTATATTATTACTATTAGGATAACAATCCATGTATTTGAAGAACAACCGATTATCTCGGGCGTTACACTGTGATTATATCCAGCATATATTAATATCAATGTATATATATGTGACAACTGAGATTTTGTAATTAATTTTAATATTTATTGGATTGAATAAATATTTTTCGATGAATTAATTATTAGATTAAATAATTAATTGATGAAATTGTGGTAGATTAATTTAATTATATGTGTTATATTTATTAAATTAATGTGGAGAATTTTTGTTATTCGAAGTATGTCATTATGTGAGCTTATTGTATTAAAAGAAATATTTAATAAGCCTAATGTTATTTTAATTAATTTATTTATTAATTAGAGATTTAATAATTTGATATTATTATTAAATGAGAATTTAATTATTTGACTATGTGAATTAATGAGAAATTATTATATTTTATTTAAATTAAATTAAATAAGATAATTGAACTGGGTGTGACTTGATTTAAACTATATTACAAAGGTTTAATTAAATTAAATAGTTTTGAAACCTATTCTTGACCAGCCAAACAAGGCCCTAGTGGGAGTTGTTAGCAGTTACCCATGACTGGGTAACTGACCACCAACGCGTCAGCTGTTCCTTATTTAGTTTACGTCTTCTTCTTTCCTCTTCATTATTTGCCTAAGTCTAGAAAGCGTAACAGAGAGAGATACAGAGAAAGAGTTGAGAATTCAGAGATTGTTAAGAAGATTGTGAGAGTCATCTGAGAAGGAATTCATCTTCTATTAATTCTACGCTTGGGTAATCCCTTTAACCCAATTCTTTTTCTGCGTCATTTAGTTTTATAAAATATGGCTCTCCATTTCTGTAAAATTCTCTGTGGTTGGAAAGTGTATTGACTATGTGGTTATATACGTGATTTTAGGTCATAGTAGCATGTTTAACATGTATTTTACATGATTCCATATCATAAGTTTCATAATATTATGACTTGTTGTTTCAAAAATTTACAGAGTATAGAATATGGTCATATGGCCTTATACGTGATTTTAATATGTCAAACATGAATTTTTCTACAAAATTTCCACTTATATGTGATTATGCATAATAAAACAAACAAAACGAAATTTGAATGGTTGGATTTGATTTTATAACGAATCCGTGGCATTGAATTTTAGGAATTTATGTTCAACACTTCAAGAACATCAAGAACAGTACAATTTGCATAATTTAATTCTGTGATTATGTGTTTTAATGGGTTAAAATCACCCTATAAATGTTGGGTATTGATTATATACGTATTCTAACATGTGGGTATGTTTAATTTGGGGAATTAATGATTATGTAGTATTTATTTTCGTTGAATTCTGTGTTCTTCGCGAACTGGGAATTCAGATTCTGGAGTGTCGCGCCGTGGCGCCAAACTCCTAGTTTATTTCCCGCGCCGCAGCGCCACCGCGCCGCAGCGCCAAGTACCAAGCCGCAGCGCCAAGACCCAGTACAAAAGTGGCGCCGCAGCGACACTTAGTAGAATGTCCAGAAAATGTATTTTTTCAATGTTCAAGTATAGAAATGTGTTAGTAACCTAGTCTAATGAATATAAAAAAAACTTGTTAGATATATAATGAGATATTAAAGTGATTTTTTACCAAGTCAAGAAGACAATTACATGTTGATTGAATTGTTGATTATATACTTAGCTTGTTTTTCGTATAGTGTAATATTTTGTGGAAACAAGTATGGTAATATGACTAAGGGGGTGTTTGATAAAAACTGAATAAATCTGAATCTGAATCTGAATCTGAATGAGCTGAATCTGAATCTGAATGAAAAAAACTGTTTGATAATTGACATGTCTGAAACATCAAAATGACAAAACTTTATTATTTTACCCCCTCTAAAAAAATTCAAAATTGTTATAAATTTATTTAATATTACTTAATATAAAAGTTATTATTTTTTTTTCAATTTTTTTAATTTTTTTTACTTCATTCAGCTGCTCATTCAGCTCAAAAAATCTGATTTAGCCATTCAGCTCGTGTATCTTACCGATTCAGCCATTCAGACCAAAACAAATGCACTGACCGATTTAACCATTCAGATTCAGCTCCATTCAGCTCTAAACAAACACCCAATAAGTATAGTCCTGAATTCGAGTTAGACAAAGAATAAACGTGTGATGTTTAGTAAGTTATAATTGACTGGTATTGTGAACGTAATTGGTATGTAGGAGTTAAATCAAAGAACGATTTTAGTTAAAGTGTAATCTACGCACGAGGCAAGTTTCCTAACCCTACTCGTTATCATTATATGAATTATAAGTTGTCTCTTTTCGTCGTGCAAGTTCTCATTTTTTTGACTAAGCCCATGTTGTTATATCAATAGTATATTAATCTTTCAAAGCATGATGTTGTTATACAATAATTATTCTATTGTATATCTCTTGGAGTTGTTATTCGATTTATGTATCAGTTATTGTGAATCTTGTTAGACTAGCGAACCCTTTATGATTCGACTAGTCCATAGTTAATGAGCGTTCTAAATTTCAGAACCCTTAATGAATTATCCAAACCAAACTTCCTTTGGCGCGGACTTGAATGTCAAACTGAGATGAACAACCTTGTATAGGGGATTACTTATGCGTTAGCGTTAGGATATTGTGCACAGTATGGTACTAAGGGCTGATCCCCCTAAGTACGAGAAGAAGAGTCCATAGTCTTAAGACTGTTAAAGGTTTCAAGTATAAACCCTTGATAACCTAGGACATAGTTCAAGGTCTTATGACCCTCAGATTTCTTTTGATTCTTGTTATTCATTCTTGATTCAAAAGTTGAGCTTTATTCAGAAGTCTTTGATTCACTCGCATGTTATTATACATTGTTATTTCATTATTTTACTTGTGGGCAATAGTGCTCACTCTTGCGTAATAATAACATTGCAGTTAAGAACGAAAGAACCGATGAACCTTCCACTAGTAAAGGCAAGGGCAAGATTATCAAGTGATGAAGACTTGTCGTTTATGTGATGTTGAACTTATGTGTTAAGACTTATGTTAATGTTGTTTAAGACTTATTATTTGTTTATGTTTCCGTAGAGATGTTTAAGGTTAGTATGACCTGGGATTGTATTTATTATTCAGATGTTGTAACCCCATAAGGGGAGGATTTATTTCTATCTATTGCATGGTTTGCATTTATTATGGGTAGATAGATATATGATGTTTGAATAGTGAACACCAAATCATGTGGGAATGGAAGTACCCGGATTTGGGGATGTCACAGGTTGGTATCAGAGCTGTAGGTTATGAACCTTAGGTGGGGGAAACAACCTTAGGTAATAGCCTTATAGGAAGAACATAGTGAAGGAAAACTCTTATCGAGTTCTAAGAAATGAATTTCTTAATTCATTAAAGATAATAAAAGACTTTATGTGCTTATGTGTTTAAGTATGTGCTCACTAGTATGACTTAGTAACTAAAACTTAAAACTATGTTGTCAGGATGTCAGATGTTGGAGGAGCTAGTCGAGCTGGGGAGGAGGAACCCCGAGTGCCTACTGAGGAGGAGCCCCGAGACATTCATGTTGTCAGGGAGTAGTTGATTCAGAGAGAGCCATCTCCATTGATCACTGTTGTTGGTCAGGAGCATAAGACTGAGACTGATCCAGAGGAGGATCCTGAGGAGGAAGAGGAAGAGGAGTTTCCACCGAACTCCATTGATGCTGAGATGTACGACGCGCTATAAGACCGTAACATAGAATTACGAGACACTGTTCAGGATTTGACTGAGCGGGCGATTATTCAGCAGATTACTCACGAGCGGAAGGAGAGGGAGGTTGTGACTCTTCACACACGACTGGGAAATATAGAATGGGATTTGGTCCATGAGAAGGGTCAAACCGAGGAAAAGTCCAAAGAAATAGAGAAGTTAAAGAAGGAACTAAAGGAAAGCTCAGAGACGCTGATCATAGCAGACAAGGATTGGGTAAGAGAAACATGTCGTGCTGATCTTGGAGAGAGGGATTGTCGTGTAAAGAAGGCTAAGCTTAGAAAGACATACTCTACACTTAATAATGCAATGGATGAAGCCTAGGATCGAGTTTTGAGGTATCCAATCCAGTTTGAAGGTCTGCCATCGTACATGCTGGATCGTAGAATGATGTCTCGCATCATGGAAGAGGAACGTAGCAAGGCTATTCGGCGCCTTAACAGGTAGTGATAGTATTTGTTTAATTATGTGGAAAAAAAAACTTATCTGGTTTTTAGATGTAAATTCAGACGTGTTTATTAACGAATGAATATTTTAATGTTTTAAATCATGTAGATTCTTTATCTTGGGATAGTTGATATAAATAGCAGTGATGCTATCGTTTGATGTTAAAACTTTTGATTTGAATAACTATATCAAGTTGTTTGAGATAATGTGTTAAGTGATAATGTTAAATTGCTGAGTTAAGCCTTAACTATTTAGAGAATTTAATAAAGATCCAATAAGCGTATATTTTAACAGAAATATGCCGCCGAGAAGTAGACAAAATCGTCAACCAGCTCAGGAAGAGTTAACGAATAATAACAATAACGCCAATTCTAATCTCGCCCAACAATTAGTGAACTTACTAGCTGGAGCAATGAATAATCAACCTCAAGCTCCACCAAATGCTTCATTCAAAGATTTCAAGGTGGTGGGACCGCCAGAGTTTAAAGGCTCCATGAACCCGATCAAAGCTCAGACTTGGGTAATGGAGATGGAGAAGGTTTTTGAGGTCACAAGAGTCAGAGAGGACCAGAAGACCGCTTTTGCAACGTTTATGCTGAAATATGAAGCTAGTTTTTGGTGGCAAGCAAACAAGGTCCATGGAAGAGAAGGTATGATTACCTGGGAGGGGTTCAAAGAGATGTTTTTCGAGATGTATTTCCCGACTACCTCACAGAACCAATTGGAGGTTCAGTTTCTGGAATTGAAGTAGGGGAATATGTCCGTACCAGATTATGCTGCTAGATTCAACGAGTTGGAAAGGTTCGCTACATATCAAGTGCACACGGATGAGAGAAAAGCAAGAAGGTTCAAACAAGGATTGAAGCTGTGGTTGTATAGTAAGGTGTCGATATTTCAGTTGAAGACATTCGCCGGGGTACTAGAGAAAGCCATACTCGCTAAAGGTGGAAGCGATGTGATAACCAAATACAATCAGGATCAGAAGAAGAAGAAGAATGAAAGTAAAGGAAATAACAAGGCTAGTGGAAGTAATACGGGAGGAGGTAATAATAATCAGAAGAGAAGGTAGTCTGACAACACATCAACCGGAAACCAACAAGGAGGTCAGAAGAAAAGGATTGAAGCGTGCCCGACCTGTGGAAAAGCTCATTTGGGAGTGTGTATGAAGGGTAAACGTGTGTGCTACAATTATGGATCAGGAAGGCCACATAGCACCTAACTGTCCTAACCCAAAGAAGGGTGTCTGTTTCACTTGTGGTTCAAAGGATCATTTGCCAAGAGACTGTCCTAAGAATGGATCTGGAGGGGCAGGATCAGGAGGAAACCGCGGAAATAGCAGTGGAAGCGTTCTGACCATCATAGGACCAATCGCAACCAATCGACCGACCGCCAGGACTTTCAATATGACGGTGCAGGATGCAGTGCAGTCACGGGATGTGGTGTTAGGTATCATTTCGATCAATAGAGTTAATACTTATGTATTATTTGATTCGGGTGTTACTTGTTCATTTATATCCAATGATTTTGCTAAGAATTTAGAATTACCTAAGGACGAGTTAGAATACCCCATGAACATAGAAATCGCGAATAGAGAAATAATTCATGTTAAGCACGTGCATAAGAACTGTAGAGTGGATATTAAGGGTAATATCATGAATGTAGATCTTATCCCTATTCGACTTGGGGAATTCGACGTTATCTTGGGAATGGACTGGTTATTCAATTACGGGGCGGTAATTGATTGCTAAAAGAAGCGTATTAACCTTATAACTCCGTCAAAGGTTGTGTTTTATGGTAGCAAGTCACCTAGACAAGCGAGTTATCTGACGATGATGAAGGCCTGGAAGTTGTTACGACAAGGATGTGTCGGATATTTAGCTTATATAGTCGACAGTCGTAAAGAGAATCTGAAAGTAGAGGAGATACCAGTAGTGAGAGATTTCGCCGACGTATTTCCAGATGATTTTCCAGGACTTTCGCCAGATAGAGAAGTCGAATTTGTGATCGATTTGGCTCTAGGAACGACTCCAATATCGAAGGCACCGTACCGAATGGCACCGATAGAGATGAAAGAACTAATGGTCCAACTACATGAATTACTGGACAAGAAGTATATCCAACCAAGCGTATCACCGTGGGGAGCACCAGTTTTATTTATAAAGAAGAAGGATGGGACAATGCGGCTCTGTATTGACTATAGAGAACTGAATAAGGTCACAATTAAGAATAGATATCCATTACCGAGAATTGATGATCTGTTTGATCAATTGAGTGGAGCGAAATACTTTTCCAAGATATATTTGAGGAGTGGTTATCATCAACTGAAGGTGAGACCAGAGGATGTACCGAAGATAGCGTTCAGAACACGATATGGTCACTACGAATTTTTAGTAATGTCGTTTGGTTTAACGAATGCTCCTGCAGCATTTATGGGACTAATGAATGGTGTGTTCAAGCCATTTTTGGACAAGTTTGTAGTGGTATTTATAGATGATATTTTGGTATATTTGAAAACAAAGGAAGAACATGAAGAGCATTTGTGATTAACGTTGGAAGTGTTGAGAAGAGAGAAGTTGTATGCTAAGTTTTCAAAATACGAATTCTGGATCGAGCAGGTACAACTTCTTGGACATGTGATCGATAGGGATAGAATTTTGGTGGATCCCTCTAAGGTTGAAGCTGTGATTAACTGGGATCAACCGAAGACGCCGTCGAAAGTAAGAAGTTTTCTTGTATTGGCAGGTTATTACAGAAGGTTCATTCAGGACTTTTCCAAGATCGCAACTCCGTTAACGAATTTGACTCGAAAAGATATGAAATTTGTTTGGACGGAGAAGTGTGAGGAAAGCTTTCAAGAATGGAAGAAGAGGTTGAGTACAGCACCTGTGTTGTCTCTTCCGGATGATACAGGAAATTTTGTGGTTTATAGTGATGCGTCGCATAAGGGACTTGGCTGTATGCTTATGCAGAAAGGTAGAGTCATTGCGTATGCGTCACGACAACTAAAAGATTACGAGAAGGAGTATCCGACCCATGACTTGGAGTCAGCTGCAGTGGTTTTCGCTTTGAAAATCTAGAGGCACTATCTCTATGGGAAGAAGTGTGAAATATATACAGACCACAAGAGTCTGAAATATATTTTTATACAGAAAGAACTGAATATGCACCAAAGAAGGTGGTTGGAATTAATTAAGGACTACGATTGTGAAATTTTATACCATCCGGGTAAGGCAAACGTGGTTGTCGACGCCTTAAGTAGAAAGGGTCGGGAGAAGTTGATGATGTTGACCGCTCAGAAGGAGTTGATTTCAGCAATGGAGAAGTTAGAGTTAGAAGTGAATTATCCTATGGAAATAGATGAGAAACTGTTTCAGATGCAATCTGGTACAACCCTACTGGATAAAGTTAAGGAGGCTCAACTTCAGGACAATGAATGCAAAAAGGTGATAAGGAAGATATCTGAAGGAACTAAACCAAGATTTAAGATGGATAAGGAAGGAATACTGATATTTGAGAACAGAATTTGGGTACCGCCAATACCAGAGATTAAGGAAGACATTTTGAGCGAGGCTCATAACTCACGATATTCGATTCACCCTAGAAGTACCAAGATGTACCAAGATCTTTGACAACACTTCTGGTGGCCGAATTTAAAACGTGATGTTGCAGAATGTGTTGCCAAGTGTCCGACTTGTCAGAAAGTGAAAGCAGAACATCAGAGACCGAGTGGGTTGCTACAACCGCTAGAGATCCCAGAATGGAAATGGGAACATATTACAATGAACTTCGTGGTTGGCCTTCCGACGACTCAGAAAGGCTACGACGCAGTATTGGTTATCGTTGACCGACTAACGAAATCTGCACATTTCCTTTCGATCAAAATCAGATTCAACTTAGATCAGTTGGCAAGGTTATATGTGAAAGAGATTGTTTCGAGGCACAGAGTTCCGGTGTCAATTGTTTTCGATAGAGATCCACGCTTTACATCAAATTTCTAGAAACATCTACAAGAATGCATGGGTACACAGTTGCGAATGAGTACGGCTTATCACCCTCAAACAGATGGACAGAGCGAAAGAACGATTCAGACATTAGAAGATATGCTAAGAGCCTGTGTGATGGACTTCAAAGGAAATTGGGATGATCACCTACCGCTTGTAGAGTTCGGCTACAACAACAGTTACCACGCTAGTATTGGCATGCCACCTTATGAGGCGTTGTACGGTAGAAAGTGCAGAACTCCACTATACTGGGATGAAGTGGGCGAAAGACAATTGTTAGGCCCAGAATTGGTACAACAGACAGTAAAAATAGTCAAAGTGATCCGAACAAAACTGGTAGCAGCTCAAGATAGACAGAAGAAATATGCCGATCCACACCGTAAGACTGTTGAGTTTGAACTGGGTAGTTATGTGTTCTTAAAGGTCTCTCCCTGAAAGAGAAAGATCAGGTTCGGAAAGAAAGAGAAATTAAGCTCAAGATTCATTGAACCCTTTGAAGTTCTGAGAAGGATCGAAGAAGTTGCGTATGAGGTAGCGTTACCTCCAGCACTCGAGAATGTCCACAATGTCTTCCATGTTTCAGTTTTACGACCCTACAAACCCGATTACAAGCACGTCATTGAATATGAACCCCTACATTTCGACAAAGATGTATCTTACGAAGAAATTCCTGTTCAAATTGTAGACCGAAAAGAACAAATTCTGATAAATAAAGTAATACCTTTTGTTAAGGTAATTTGGAGGAACCACAACGCTGAAGAAGCTACGTGGGAACTCGAAGAGAAAATGATGAAGAATTACCCTCATTTATTTACTTAATTGTGTGTATGCGATTCTTGCGACATAATCTTTGTAAAGGGGGAAGAATGTAACGGGTTGAAGTATTTGAGTCGTGATTCTGGGGACAGAATCCTTTTTAAGAGGGAAAAGATGTGACAACCTAGATTTTGTAATTAATTTTAATATTTATTGGATTGAATAAATATTTTTCGATAAATTAATTATTAGATTAAATAATTAATTGATGAAATTGTGGTAGATTAATTTAATTATATGTGTTATATTTATTAAATTAATGTGAAAAATTTTTGTTATTCGAAG
This sequence comes from Panax notoginseng, assembly GCA_016801055.1. NCBI lineage: Eukaryota > Viridiplantae > Streptophyta > Magnoliopsida > Apiales > Araliaceae > Panax > Panax notoginseng. The sequence goes on along the minus strand of CM029022.1, from coordinate 110,207,005 downwards.
TATGTCATTATGTGAGCTTATTGTATTAAAAGAAATATTTAATAAGCCTAATGTTATTTTAATTAATTTATTTATTAATTAGAGATTTAATAATTTGACATTATTATTAAATGAAAATTTAATTATTTGACTATGTGAATTAATGAAAAATTATTATATTTTATTTAAATTAAATTAAATAAGATAATTGAACTGGGAGTGACTTGATTTAAACTATATTATTAAGGTTTAATTAAATTAAATGGCTTTTAAACCTATTCTTGACCAACCAAACAAGGCTCTAATGGGAGTTGTTAGCAGTTACCCATGACTGGGTAACTGACCGCCAACGCATCAGTTGTTCCTTATTTAGTTTACGTCTTCTTCTTTCTTCTTCATTATTTGCTTAAGTCTAGAAAGCGTAACAGAGAGAGATACAGAGAAAGAGTTGAGAATTCAGAGATTGTTAAGAGGATTGTGATTGTCATCTGAGAAGGAATTCATCTTCTATTAATTATACGCTTGGGTAATCCCTTTAACCCAATTCTTTTTCTACGTCATTTAGTTTTATAAAATATGGCTCTCCATTTCTGTAAAAATTCTATGTGGTTGGAAAGTGTATTGACTATGTGGTCATATACGTGATTTTATGTCATAGTAACATGCTTAATATGTATTTTATATGATTCCATATCATAAGTTTTATAATATTATGACTTGTTGTTTCAAAAATTTACAGAGTATAGAATATAGCCATATGGCCTTATACGTGATTTTAATATGTCAAACATGAATTTTTCAACAAAATTTCCACTTATATGTGATTATGCATGATAAAACAGACAAAACGAAATTTGAATGGTTGGATTTGGTTTTATAACGAATCCGTGGCGTTGAATTTTAGGAATTTATGTTCAACACTTCAAGAACATCAAGAACAGTACAATTTGCATAATTTAATTATGTGATTATGTGTTTTAATGGGTTAAAATCACCCTATAAATGTTGGGTATTGATTATATACGTATTTTAACATGTGGGTATGTTTAATTTGGGGAATTAATGATTATGTAGTGTTTATTTTCGCTGAATTCTGTGTTCTTCGCGAACTGGAAATTCAGAGTCTGGAGTGTCGCGCCTTAGCGCCAAACTCCTAGTTCATTTCTCGCACCGCAGCGCCACTGCGCTACAGCGCCAAGTACCAAGCGCCAAAACCCAGTACAAAAGTGGCGCCGCAGCGCCACTTAGCAGAATGTCTAGAAAATGCATTTTTTCAATGATGTATAGAAATGTGTTAGTAACCTAGTCTAGTGACTATAAAAAAAACTTGTTATGTAAGACCCCAACTTTTATAAATAAAGATGAATTTTCTATAAATATCATTTTTGAATATTATGGAGTTAATTTGATATAATGTTATAGTTGTGGGTAATATTTATAAATTTTGCAAAGTACGCAAGTTGTTATATAATATTCGATTGGTCGGGGAATATTCGTTTTAACAGAGAATATTCGTACAACGGTACAATCATTGGTGGACCCCACAACGGAATTATTGTCAGATTGAGAAAACGACGAAAATATTTTATTAAAAATAACGGCGAAAGTTTTACCATTGATACTGTTGAACTATTCGGTAGTAAAAGTACAGTAATACGTGTGGTTGCATGTAGCACACAATATTGATTATTAATGCTTATGTGAGAAGTCACTCAGTTTGATTCAATTATTGTCAGTTAATAATATGAATTATTTAGCGATAATGACGTTTTATTTTATTCGTATTATTAACGTAATAAAACAAAAATATCTTTTTATATAAAACAGAATACTTTATTAAAGTTATTCTATAAATAGAATATATTATATTTTATTTAAAAGATTTTTCTTTAAATATGGACCGTCAGATTAAAGTAATCAATCTGTACCGTTCATGGATTAGTTACTATGCATTCTATTTTTCTATAAATAGCAGCTCATTCCTTCATTATTTCTTACGAATTCACTGAACTCTAGAGAGAGAAACTATATAGAGAGAGAAGAAGAGTATTCTGCTACTTAACTACTTCCTAATTTCAGCTCTTCTTTAAAATGGTAAGGGGTGTTATTATTTCTTATTCATGAAGAGAACTTTTGTTATTCCATTTCTTATTATTCTGTTGGAATAACCTGTATACGCGGTCTACCCTATACTTGGTGACATTCTTCTATTATTCTGTTGGAACATCCTGTCTGTGTGTTTTAAACCGGACCTGGTTCCGTTTTTATTATTATTCTGTTGGAACATCCTGTCTGTGTGTTTTATACCGGACCTGGTTCCGTCTTTTTATTATTCTATTGGAACATCCTGTCTGTGTGTTTTACACCGGACCTGGTTCCATTATTTATTATTCTGTCGGAATATCCTATCTGTGCGTTTACGCTGGACCTGGTTCCATTATTTATTATTCTGTTGGAATAACCTGTCTGTGCGGTCTATCGCTTGCCGGGTGATTTCTTTTGTTATTCCATTCTTTATTATACTCAGTTGGTTAAGTTTTAACTTCTATACTCCATGAAATTAGTGGAATATCCTTGATAATTGCGGTTCATCCAGTATCTTTTCATGAAAATATTCTTCTAAGTATTCTTGAATTTTACTCCACAAAGCAGTATCATGTTGACAATTTGGACGTTGTTAATTCTTGGATAAATTAATTCTTGAACTTATTTTATTGAATTCTTATATCATTGTCATCATCCTCATGTTTATAAAATGTTGAAAGTCAACTGTGGCATGTAGTGCATAGATGGACTTGGTATGATTATGACCAGGGATTATTCGGTATAATCATGACTGTAATGTTACAAATGATGTGGTAAAAGTCATCATTGGCCCGTAGTGCGTTGATGGACAGTTGTTGGCATGATCATGACCATTAATGAATACACGAATATCCTTGGCCGTAGTGCAGGGGTGATTCGATGATGTGGATTATTTTATTAAGCGGAGTCCCAGCAATCACAGTGTTGAAAAACCTTTTAAATCATAAAAGATAGTAGAGTTTATTTTCTACTTGACTCTTTTAATGGATTGCTTGTTCCGCTGCAGTTAAACTTGATGTCTATTATATTTTATCAGTTTAACATTGTTGAAGGCTAATGATAATTTATTCTGCATTATCTTAGTCATAATATTTCTTACTGGGCTAGTTGAGCTCACCCTTTCTTTCACTGTTCTCTTCAGGAAATGAGAACGTAGCTGGGGCAAGTCGGGGAGCGGAGTAATGGTCCTAAATGATAGTATTAGTTAGTAGTCCTCACTATTCTATGTAATGGTGTGTTAATAAATGTAATGAGGACTCCTTTTGAGTATGAATACTCTCTAGAATATAATATTTGTATTCAAACTCACAATTTATGTTTTGTCGTATTGTACACGACAGTTGTATTAGTAAGTTGTATTTGTATTCTGTACTATGTATCTGACGACCCAAGATGGGTGATGTATAGCTAATTTTGGGGCCGTCACAGTTGGTTTCAAAGCTTAGGGATATGATCCCTGGCTAAGATGTGAGAATAGAACTAGGAGGGGAGAGACGGGGAATTCCTTCGCTAGTATGACCTACCTAAGTTTATTTGCATGGTATTTAATTGGTCGGTCATAATATAAGGATAATATGTGACATATCAATTAACTTTTATTTTGTGGCAGTATCTGAAAATGGCATCTGAGATTGTTGAGAATAGCAATGGAGCACAGACGACTGTTGATTCACCACATATCAATAATCAGGATAATGTGCATCAGGAAGGTGACAATCCTCATGCAAACAACAACACTGACCAGATGATGAATGATGGAATGTTCAGAAACTTTATGCAGTTCATGCAACAGCAGGCGAGAGCAGCTCCTGTCCAAAATATAGGTGGAAACACTGAAAACTCTCGGACGGTCACCGCTAAACAGTTCAAGGAGCTGGGACCACCAGAGTTTAAGGGAGAGCCAAAACCACTTATAGCGGAAACATGGATAAAGCAGATTACCAAGATATTTGATGTCTTGGGATGCTCCGAGGAGCAAAAGGTTCCCTTTGCCGCCTTTATGTTGCGAGGAGAGGCAGATTACTGGTGGGAATCGATTAAGCGTACTCAACCTGCCGCACTGAAGATGTCTTGGGAGAAGTTCCAAGAGCTGTTCAATGACAAATACTTTCCCGAAAGTGTTCGTCACATGAAGGAGGTGGAGTTCATCAAATTGGAGCAGAATAATATGACCGTGTCGCAGTATGAGGCTAAATTTGCTGAGTTATCCCGGTTTGCGTCCCACTTGGTGGATAATGAAGAGCGAATGACGCGAATGTTTTTGCGAGGTTTGAAACCTGAGATACGTAAACATCTTATTTCTCATAAACTGTGTTTGTATTCAGATGTTGTGAATAGGGCTCAGTTAGTGGAGCGCGATAACGAGTCAACGCAACCAAAAGAGAGCAGTCGGCAAAATGATAATACCAGTGAAAGCAGTCATCGAAGTGGTGACAACAAGCGTGGAGGGAATCAACAGGCCAGAAATGGTAACCACTTCGGTGGTAATCAGGGCCAAAACAATAAGAATGGTCATTTCAAGAAGAGGAGATTCAACAATGATGGAAAGACGTCAGCACCAGCACCCATTGTTAAGGAAGGAGAACGACCACCTATCATATGTTTCAAATGCGGAGGGGAGGGGCACATCAGTCCAAACTGCGCGATGCCGTCTAAAGCATGTTATAATTATGGAAGAGAAGGTCATTTAGCTCGATTTTGTCATTTACCAAAAACAAGTTCAGCCAAGATGGAGACACCAAAGGCCGTCCCAGAAAAGTCAAAACCGGTAGTGCAAGGGAGAGCGTTTGTTGTGACCTCCCAGAAAGCAAGGAACCCGAATGAGGTCATCACGGGTAAGCTTATCATAAACTCTAATGAAGTCTATACTTTATTTGATACCGGTTGTATCCATTCTTTTATTTCTCCTACTTGCGCTCATCGATTAAATTTGACTCCGGAGAAATTAGACTTTGATTTATCTGTTGAAACTCCATTGGGAGAAACCTTCATTACATTCACGGTTTATAAGTCTTGTTTGGTTTAAGTTGGTACCCACACATTACCTGTCGATCTGATTTCATTAAAAATACTTACATTTGACATGATTCTAGGGATTGATTGGTTAACTACTCATCATGCAAAAATTGATTGTTTTCGTAAGGTTGTTAGCTTTCATATTCCTAATCGACCTATTATGTGAATTCAAGCAACCAAACCATTAAAATCAATCGCTGTCATCTCAAGCCATAAAGCTATTCGTTTATTAAAAAATGGATGTCAAGCTTTCTTAGCTCATGTCACGGATCTAGACAAAAATACGTCAGTTTTGAATGATATTTCTATTGTTAATAAATTCCCTGACGTATTCCCTGAAGAACTTCCTAGCCTACCCCTAGAGCGTGAAATTGAATTTTGTATCGACCTTGAACCCGGTACAAAATCCATTTCCAAAGCCCCATATCGAATGGCTCCTATTGAACTTCAGGAGTTAAAGATCCAATTGCAGGAATTGTTAGACATTGGCTTTATTCATCCTAGTACTTCTCCTTGGGGTGCTCCTATGCTATTCGTGAAGAAGAAAGATGGAAGTATGCGACTTTGTATTGATTATCGGGAGTTGAATCATGTCACCATCAAAAATAGGTACCCATTGCAACGTATTGATGACCTGTTTAACCAATTGCAAGGAGCACAATTCTTTTCAAAGATCGATCTTCGTTCTGGATATCATCAGCTGAAGGTTAGAACTGAGGATATTCCAAAGACGGCTTTTAGAACTCGGTACGGGCATTATGAATTCCTAGTCATGTCCTTTGGATTGACTAATGCTCCTGCTTCCTTCATGGATATGATGAACCGGGTATTCAAGGAATATTTAGATCACTTTGTGGTCGTCTTTATTGATGACATCCTTATTTATTCCAAAAGCCTTGAAGATCATGAGCAACACTTGAGGCTGGTACTCCAAAAGCTTCGTGAATACAAGCTTTATGCCAAGTTGAAGAAATGCGAGTTCTGGCTGGAGGAGGTAGCATTCCTTGGGCACGTAGTATCAAGTAGTGGAATATCAGTTGACCCGGCAAAGATTGAAGCTATTCAAAGCTGGGAGCAACCTAAATCAGTGACCGAAGTACGTAGCTTTCTTGGTTTAGCTGGTTATTATCGGATATTCGTGGAAAGATTTTCTCGAATCGCTACTCCATTAACTCAGCTGACTCGGAAAGATACAAAGTTCGGTTGGAGCGAAGAATGTGAGCAGAGTTTTCAAGAACTTAAGAGGAGACTCATTTCAGCACCTGTTCTAACAATACCATCTGGCTCGGAGGGATTTGTCATCTACAGTGATGCTTCGAGCAAAGGGTTGGGATGCGTTCTCATGCAACATGGAAAAGTCATAGCTTATGCATCAAGACAACTCAAGAAATATTAGAGGAATTATCCTACTCATGATCTAGAGTTGGCAGCTGTTGTCTTTGCACTTAAAATTTGGAGGCATTACTTGTATGGGGAGAAGGTGGAGATCTTTACGGATCATAAAAGCCTCAAATATTTCTTCACTCAAAAGGAACTCAACATGCGACAACGACATTGGCTTGAACTGTTGAAAGATTATGATCATACCATTCAATACCATCCTGGAAAAGCGAACGTGGTAGCTGACGCATTGAGTAGAAGATCATATGCAAGTACGAGTGCAATATTGTCAACACAAAGGCCTATTTTGTGTGACTTGCAAAGGATGGAGATAGAGTTAAAGACTCCAGGGACCCATGTGATGATGGCGAATATACGAGTAGAACCAACTTTAATCGATAAAGTTAAAGCTGCTCAAGCTACAGACCTGGAGCTGATGCGTATGAGGAAGAAAGTGCAAGAAGGTGCTATGCCGGAAGCAAAAATCGATGAAGAAGGAATACTTCGAGTCAACTCCAGACTTTGTGTTCTTAACAACCCTGATTTAAAGTATGAAATCATGATGGAGGCGCACAACACACCGTTTGCAATCCATCCTAGAAGTACCAAAATGTATCATGATCTTCGTCATATATTTTGGTGGAGCAATATGAAGAGAGAGATAGCGTTGTTTATCTCAAGGTGTGTAACTTGTCAACGAGTCAAAGCGGAGCATCAAGTACCAAAAGGTCCATTGCAACCACTTGAAATTCCAGAATGGAAGTGGGAGCACATTACCATGGATTTCGTTACCGGTCTTCCTAAGGTTTCTCAAGGTATAGATGCGATTTGGGTCATTGTTGATAGATTGACCAAGTCTGCTCATTTCTTACCGATACGAGAAACTTATACACTTGAACGTCTTGCTCGTATGTACATAAACGAGATTGTAAGACTGCATGGTATGCCAGTATCCATAGTTTCTGATCGAGACCCAAGATTCACTTCACGATTTTGGGTTAGTTTACAAAAAGCTATGGGCACAGATTTACGATTTAGTTCGGCATATCATCCTCAGACGGACGGACAATCAGAAGGGACTATTCAAACTCTAGAAGATTTATTAAGACTCTGTGTCTTTGACTTCAAGGGAAGTTGGGACAAGTTCTTACCATTGGTGGAGTTTTTCTACAACAACAGTTATCAAGCAAGTATTGGCATGGCTCCATTCGAAGCATTGTATGGAAGAAAATGTCGTTCTCCAGTATGCTGGGATGAGGTGGGTGAAGCAACGTTGTTGGGACCAGAGTTGGTACGTATGACTATAGAAAAGATTTAAACGATCCGACAACGTATAAAAACCTCACAAGATCGACAAAAGAGTTATGTTGATCTTCATCGAAAGGACATGGAATTTGATATAGGAGATCATGTGTTCTTACGTGTTGCTCCATGGAAAGGAGTTACGAGATTTGAAAAAAGAGGAAAGCTCAATCCTCGATTCATCGGTCCATTTTTAATCCTCGATCAAGTAGGAACTGTGGCTTATAGACTCGCTTTACCGCCAAGTATGTCTCGTGTTCATAAAGTTTTTCACATATCCATGTTACGCAAATATGTGGAAGACCCGAAACACATTATTGAGTTAGAACCGGACGAAATAGCGGAGGATTTGACGTATGAAGAAGTTTCTATTCAAATCTTGGATAAGAAGGAACATATTCTACGCTCTAAGGTTATACCTCAAGTCAAAGTTTTGTGGAAAAACCACGATGTTGAGGAAATGACTTGGGAGTTAGAATCTGAAATGAAATCAAGGTATCCTTACCTCTTCGACATACCAGGTACGTACCCTAATTTCGAGGGCGAAATTTCATAAGAAGGGAAGGTTGTAAGACCCCAACTTTTATAAATAAAGATGAATTTTCTATAAATATCATTTTTGAATATTATGGAGTTAATTTGATATAATGTCATAGTTGTGGGTAATATTTATAAATTTTGCAAAGTACGCAAGTTGTTATATAATATTCGATTGGTCGGGGAATATTCGTTTTAACAGAGAATATTCCTACAACGGCACAATCATTGGTGGACCCCACAACGGAATTATTGTCGGATTGAGAAAACGACAAAAATATTTTATTAAAAATAACGGCGAAAGTTTTACCATTGATACTGTTGAACTACTCGGTAGTAAAAGTACAGTAATACGTGTGGTTGCATAGTAGCACACGATATTGATTATTAATGCTTATGTGAGAAGTCACTCAGTTTGATTCAATTATTGTCAGTTAATAATATGAATTATTTAGCGATAATGACGTTTTGTTGTATTCATATTATTAACGTAATAAAACAGAAACATCTTTTTATATAAATAGAACATTTTATTAAAGTTATTCTATAAATAGAATATATTATATTTTATTTAAAAGATTTTTCTTTAAATATGGACCGTCAGATTAAAGTAATCAATTTGGACCGTTCATAGATTAGTTACTATGCATTCTATTTTTCTATAAATAGCAGCTCATTCCTTCATTATTTCTTACGAATTCACTGAACTCTAGAGAGAGAAACTATAGAGAGAAACTATATAGAGAGAGAAGAAGAGTATTCTGCTACTTTACTACTTCCTTATTTCAGCTCTTCTTTAAAACGGTAAGGGGTGTTATTCTTTCTTATTCATGAAGAGAACTTTTATTATTCCATTTCTTATTATTCTGTTGGAATAACCTGTATACGCGTCTACCCTATACTTGGTGACATTCTTCTATTATTCTGTTGGAACATCCTGTCTGTGTGTTTTATACCGGACCTGGTTTTGTTTTTATTATTATTCTGTTGGAACATCCTGTTTGTGTTCCGTCTTGTTATTATTCTGTTAGAACATCATGTCTGTGTGTTTTACACCGGACCTGGTTCCATTATTTATTATTCTGTCGGAATATCCTATCTGTGCGTTTACGCCGGACCTGGTTCCATTATTTATTATTCTGTTAGAATAACCTGTCTGTGCGGTCTATCACATGCCGGGTGATTTCTTTTGTTATTCCATTCTTTTTTATACTCAGTTGGTTAAGTTTTGACTTCTATACTCCATGAAATTAGTGGAATATCCTTGATAATTGCGGTTCATCCAGTATCTTTTCATGAAAATATTCTTCTAAGTATTCTTGAATTTTACTCCACAAAGCAGCATCATGTTGACAATTTGGACGTTGTTAATTCTTGGATAAATTAATTCTTGAACTTGTTTTATTGAATTCTTATATCATTGTCATCATCCTCATGTTTATAAAATGTTGAAAGTCATCTGTGGCATGTAGTGCATAAATGGACTTGGTATGATTATGACCAGAGATTATTCGGTATAATCATGACCGTAATGTTACAAATGATGTGGTAAAAGTCATCATTGGCCCGTAGTGCGTTGATGGACAGTTGTTGGCATGATCATGACCATTAATGAATACACGAATATCCTTGGCCGTAGTGCAGGGGTGATTCGATGATGTGGATTATTTTATTAAGCTGAGTCCCAGCGATCACAGTGTTTGTGACGCCCCCAAAATAGGTATACAACACCCATTCTGAGTCGCCAAATACATGGTATAGAAAGCAAACTACAACTTCAATAATACAATTGTCGTGCAAAATACGACAACACATACTGTGTGTTTAAATACAAATATTGTCTTCTAGACAATATCCACACTCAAATAAATCTTCATTACAATTATTCAAACACTATTTTACAGAAATAGTGAGGACTACTAAAACATCTTTCTAGAACCATCACTCCATACCCCGACTAGATCCTGCTATGTTCTCACCTCTTGAGAAGAAAAATGGAACAAAAAGGAAAAAGGGTGAGCTCAACTAGCCCAGTAAAGAATATTATGACTAAGATAATATACAAACAAATTATCGTTAGTCTTCAACAGGGAAAAATCTGATAGAATATAATCGACAACAAGTTTTAGATCAACAACTGCAGCGGAAACAACAAACCATTAGAAGAGTCAAGTAGAGAAAGAATTCTACTATCTTCTAAGATTTAAAAGTCCATCATCAATATTTTATCCCTGTAACATCAATTAATAATCATCTTTATCCAAATATTCATCTTTGCACTACAGGCCAAAGATATTCATTTGTATCACCTGTCAGTCATGTTCATCTCAACACCTGTTCATCTTTGCACTACAGGCCAAAGATATTCATCAAGTAATCATACATCTTTACACTACAGTCCAAAGATATTCATTAATATCATCATTTAGGACTGAGGATGATGAAAAATATCTTAAAGAGAACGAATCCAATGAGACAGAAGGACAAATAGTAGGGATTCGTGTAACAGTTTATCCCAGATCAATAATACTTCATAATAATCAATTGTGAAGCAGAATTCAAAAATAAAGATCAAAACATGGATACAATCAAAGATAGTAACCATAATAGACATCTTGGACAAAAAGGAAAAATTTTATTTTTCGGTGAATAGTGTCGTATTCGTGAATAGTGCCGTATACGTGAATAGTGTCGTATACATGAATAGTAACCCCGATACAAAAAGTTCCAAATTTGATAAAAACTCATATCAATATTTCAGCATAATGATATTGAAGAAAATAATATCATTTAAGAAGAAAATAATATCCCTTACCTCAAGATATCAGTTCTTCTGGTCGGAATACCGGTATAAGGCTGAAAGAAACTTGCTCTGATGAATAGAAACTCTCAAAGTATCTAAATACTCATAAAATACACTCAATAATCTAGAGAGAGAAAGAGAGAAAACTTGTTTCTGGTGTGATTTTCAATTCTAACTTAGCCCTCTATTTATAGGAAAATTTTAGTAGGTTTGACCTGCAACCTGATGGCTTTACCTGCTACTATTCCCACCCACCACATTTGAAATATAATTCAGCACATTTCTTCACCAACCACAAGTGGGGCCCACCAATTTTAGAATTTTCCATCAAAATGATAAACTCTGAAAATTCAACAATTTCTGAACCAGTCATCTCGTAAAATTCATAATAAATCATACGTTCATTTTTAACGGTTCAAAATTTGTGGACATATACTCAACTTATATATGTATAACATATCCAAAAATTACCACGATCCAACGGTCGGATTAAAAATTATAACACCCGCAATATTTCTCAAAAACCCTGATTTGATTTTTAATACCTCCATTCCGATAAAAATACTGATAAAACACCTCAACATTAACTCCTTCATTTTTAACCACAAAAATATATCCCTCATTTATATCCACATAAAATAAATATTTCCTTATCATATGAATCAATAATTAATTATTCACAAATAATATTACAGAATCACATTTATGACAACCAGGCCGTTCCCAGGAAAGAGGGGGCTTTCCAATAAGGATTTCTCCTTACTGGCGCGCAATTAGATGACCAAACCTCTCCTTAGACAGAACTTTCTAGACATTGCCAATAATGTTATATAATAATATTATTCAAATAATATGAATTATTGATCTGATAATGGAAAATACTGTGTAGCAACAATTATTGAAACAACAATAATATAAAATATCAATGCAACAATTATTGAATCAATAAAATAAAATATTGAACAATAACTACTGTAACAATTATTGAGTAGTGTCTTCTTACGTAAGAATCAATAATTGGTGCAATACTGTGTGCTACTGTATTTTAACCACCGGGTATTCCAACAGTATTAACGGTAACAACTACGCCGTTATTTATAAATAACTTATACTTGTCATTTTCTTCATCCAATCGCTTTCCGTTATGGGGCCCACACAAGACTGCGCCGTCGTACCAATATTCCCCGACAGCAAGAATATTCCACGACCAAACGAATATTCCCCGACAAAATGAATATTTTATAACCACTTGCTTATTTTGCAAAATTTGCACATTTCACCCATAACCAAAGTATTATATCAAATTAGCCCCTTATTATTCACAATAATATTTAGAGAAAATTTGATTTTATTCATTAATAAGTTGGGGTCTTACAGTGTTGAAAAACCTTTTAAATCATAAAAGATAGTAGAGTTTATTTTCTACTTGACTCTTTTAATGGATTGCTTGTTCCGCTGCAGTTAAACTTGATGTCTATTATATTTTATCAGTTTAACATTGTTGAAGGCTAATGATAATTTATTCTGTATTATCTTAGTCATAATATTTCTTACTGGGCTAGTTGAGCTCACCCTTTCTTTCACTGTTCTCTTCAGGAAATAAGAACGTAGCTGGGGCAAGTCGGGGAGCGGAGTGATGGTCTGAATGATTGTATTAATTAGTAGTCCTCACTATTCTATGTAATGGCGTGTTAATAAATGTAATGAGAACTCCTTTTGAGTATGAATACTCTCTAGAAGATAATATTTGTATTCAAACTCACAGTTTATGTTTTGTCGTATTGTACACGACAGTTGTATTAGTAAGTTGTATTTGTATTCTGTACTATGTATCTGACGACCCAAGATGGGTGATGTATACCTAATTTTGGGGGCGTCACATGTTAGATATATAATGAGGTATTAAGGTGAGTGTTTACCAAGTCAAGAATACAATTACATGTTGATTGAATTGTTGATTATATACTTGGCTTGTTGTTCGTATAGTGTAATATTATGTGAAAACAAGTAAGGTAATATGACTAAGTATAGTCCTGAATTCGAGTTAGACAAAGAATAAACGTGTGATGTTTAGTAAGTTATAATTGACTGGTATTATGAACGTAATTGGTATGTAGGAGTTAAATCAAAGAACGAGTTTAGTTAAAGTGTAATCTACGCACGAGGCAAGTTTCCTAACCCTACTCGTTATCATTATATGAATTATAAGTTGTCTCTTTTCGTCGTGCAAGTTCTCATTTTTTTGACTAAGCCGATGTTGTTATATCAATAGTATATTAATCTTTCAAAGCATGATGTTGTTATACAAAAATTATTCTATTGTATATCTCTTGGAATTGTTATTCGATTTATATATCAGTTATTGTGAATCTTGTTAAACTAGCGAACCCTTTATGATTCGACTACTCCATAGTTGATGAGCGTTCTAAATTTTAGAACCCTTAATGAATTATCCAAACCAAACTTCCATTGGCGCGGACTTGAATGTCAAACTGTGATGAACAACCTTGTATAGGGGATTACTTATGCGTTAGCGTTAGGATATTGTGCACAGTATAGTACTAAGGGCTGATCCCCCTAAGTACGAGAAGAAGAGTCCATAGTCTTATGACTGTTAAAAGTTTCAAGTATAAACCCTTGATAACCTAGGACATAGTTCAAGGTCATATGACCCTCAGATTTCTTTTGATTCTTGTTATTCATTCTTGATTCAAAAGTTGAGTTCAGAAGTCTTGTGGGCAATAGTGCTCACTCTTGCGTAATAATAACATTGCAGTTAAGAAAGAATGAACCGACGAACTTTCCACTAGTGAAGGCAAGGGCAAGATTATCAAGTGATGAAGACTTGTCGTTTATGTGATGTTGAACTTATGTGTTAAGACTTATGTTAATGTTGTTTAAGACTTATTATTTATTTATGTTTCCGCAGAGATGTTTAAGGTTAGTATGACCTGAGATTGTATTTATTATTCAGATGTTGTAACCCCATAAGGGGAGGATTTATTTCTATCTATTGCATGGTTTGCATTTATTATGGGTAGATAGATATATGATGTTTGAATAGTGAACACCAAATCATGTGGGAATAGAAGTACCCAGATTTGGGAGTGTCACAATATATATCTTCAGTGACTATTAATTATATTAATTCAAAAATATTATATATTATAATATAATATTTGTGGGCCCAGGTACAAAATTAGGATTCACATGACCTAATTGAATTAAATGCACAATTAGAGTTCTACGACCTCATTAAATGTGCAAATTAGGGTTCGCATAACCTAATGGAATGAAGATGAAAAAGTTAAAAATACATGTGCTAGACCCGGGAGAAGCCTCCACGTGTCCCGAGGTTGAAGACTCGTGGAGGCGGCTCGTTTTGGGAATTGATTGAGGGACTGGATTGGTGGCTAGAAGGACAGGGTAATATGGGCATTATTCTAATGACTAAAGGGTATTTTTGAAATTTCCCTAAAAGCATGTGCCTTGCACATGACTACTTTCCAGAGAATCCTATAAATACCCCTTCCATTCCATTGGGAAGGGGACCTCTCTTCAGACTCAGGACTTGGACTCTTTTGGTGACTTAAGGCTTGGATATTCCACCTAAAAAGCACTAAAAGGGTTTGGACATTCTCTCAACTCCAAGGATTCAGGAAGAAGGCTCTCGGAATCCCAATAACCCTAACATGATTTTTGAATTCTAGGAGTTCTGCCACGCGTCATTGGAGTAATCGCCCACCTGTCGTTCTCCCCTCTTCAATCAATCAATCAATTCCATGCTCTTCGTGGATTTCTCTCCTCCTCAGCCAACATGAAACCCTAAACTAGCAAGGCACGATTTCCTTACCCACATTTCTTTGGCGACTCTGCTGGGGAGGTGTAGAATTCGTGAAGGGTATGCCCACAACTCGAAGTGAGAGAATTACAAGAAGAGTTGTTTCACCAACAAATATCAATACCTCACCGGATCCAGTTCCAAGGCAAGTAACTCAAGCTTTACAAGGCGTAAATCTAGATTTGGACCAATCAATTATTGAAGACGCTTCGGAAGGGAGTTTAACATCACCATACATGGCCAATCAACAACAAACCAACGCAGGAAGGCAAAACGATGATGCAAGTGGAGAGCAGATGAATGTTATGCAACTAGAGATGCTCAAGGCATCGAAGAAAGCACTAGAAGGGCAAGGGATGATAATGGCCATGATGCTGGAAATGCTAAGGAAGCAAGAGGAAATGGGGAATTTTTGCCAGCAGTTGATGCAGATTCCCACCTTCAAGGCCATGTTCCCAGGCAGTTCGCAGGGGGAACAAGCAGGATTGGAAGACAACAACAATGGCAGCAACAACAAAGAGAACCCGATTGCACCTCCATTGACGGAGAATCAGTCGGTTCCAATTATCAACTTGGAGCCCCAGAACAGTGGCGACGTGCCACAACCAAGGTTGGAAGCAAGCCAATCTCAGACACACATCATCCCAACCGCTCTTTCAGCATTTTCACAAGTGCAAATGCCAACCATTCTAAGCCATGTCCAGTGAGTGAGCCAGCAGCTGCCACAAGCGCCACCTTTACACGATGCAAGCGTGCATCAACCAATTTCTCTAGCATACACGCCGTCGATACAGCAGTATATCACAACACCTAGAGAGTTCACGCCACGAGCCAGTATGTGACGAAAGATGATATGATCAATGTGATCAATCAACTTCGTAGGCAGACATCCCGACCCTCGGAGTTAGACTTTACTCTGCCTTACCCGGCACACATTCGGAGGCAACCTTACCCGTAGGGTATATTGAGCATCCCCCGCAGTTTCCAAAATACAACGGGGAGAAAGGAAACGCCAGGGAACATATTGCCATGTTCGTAGAGTCGATGTCTCCATGGCTGGGATATGATGAAATGAATAACCACAACTTGTTGATGCGGGAATTCAACAAACCTTTGACTGATAGTGCCTTCAGTTGGTACTACAATCTGGAGAAGGGGTCAGTCCATGATTGGGATGACCTAAAATTACAAATTTTAAAGAAATTTTTCTATGTGCAGAAACAGGTAACCATTGTAGAACTCATGCTGTTCAAACAGAAGTTGAATGATGAACTTTTAGATTACGTTGACAGGTTCAGGGCCCAGGCACAAAAGTGCGCAGAGCCGATTGAAGAAAAGAACCTGGTCAACATTTGCAATAATGGTGCCTTAGATTCTTTCAAGCCCCACCTCATTACCAAGGCTTGTGATTCCATCGCGACCCTCTCATCTTTTGCACAAGACTTGGGAGGAATCATAACACTGCCCACTAGCCATGCGACGGTTACATGGAAGGGCAAGAGGACAGCAACTGTGGCTTTGGCTGACTCTCATTCAAAACAACAAAGGGGCAAGAGGGAGAAGCATGAGAAAAATTTTGATCGAAGCATAGGAAGGCCTGAAGATAAATATGCAAGAAAGTCAGTCCCGGAGGCTATCACATGCAGTGAGAAAGCATTCAGGGGTCTATACGAGCAATGGATTGAACATGGGGTGGTGAAACCCCCAAGGCCTAGATTTGTAGTGACGGAAGAGATGAAGAGAAGACCGGACTTCTGTGTATATCACCAATACGCGGGACAATCCACTATGGACTGTTATAGCCTAAGGAGGATATACCATGAGAAGCTAGCAAATAGAGAGATTGAACTTGGAAAGGAAAGCAGCGTTCATGACAAGCCACTGCCAAATCACAAGGGGAAAGAAACATGCAACGCTATTACCCACAGCACAATCCCCGAAGTGGATATGATAATGGAAGAAAAGGAGGAGTGTGATATAGGCCTGCAAGTGATGGCATTGATGAACGGAGCCAAGTTTAGAAATTTTTTCGATCAGATAGGATTGGCCAAAGAAGCAAGGATTGAGGTAACCAGGGCAATCATTAAGGCTGCCGAGACACAAGAGACTTGCATGTAGGGGTGCTCATCGGTAAAAAACCAAACCGGTACCGAAAAAACTGAACCGGTACCGATCCCAAATAACTGAAAAAACAAGAATCGGAACCGGTACCGAATTACCGATTTTGATACCGGTTCGGTACAAAAGCGGTACCGGTTTTTTCGGTTCGATTTTCGGTTATACCGCATGCATAGTAATATTTATAATTATTAATAAATAATAATAATTAAATATATTTTTTTAATATATTAACAAATTTTTTTAGAACTAAGAAATCATGAGTTATGGCCTTATGCAGTTGTTTTAAAACTGTGTGCAGACTGTAGTTGTTTTACTTGTTTATGACTTATGAGTTATGGCCTTATACGGTTGTATACTTGTATGATGTATCAGTTGTATCATTGTATGTATTGACATTTGGCAGTATTGTTTATGCCTTTCGATTTGTTGGTTTATTAATTATTATATTCTTGTTGTATACTTGTATGTATTGATAGTATTACATGAAACCAACAAATCCACATTCACAAATCACTGATGCAAATCAGTTTACAGTTGATATTTATGAGATATTCTAAAGTAACACTATTCATAAGTCATAAGACTCATAACAAAATACATGTGAGATATTTATTCATAACAATTAAATCATAAGTCAAAACTTCATCTATTATACATAAATCATAAGCCATAACCATATAATATTTATATAAATCATAAATCATAAGCCATAACACTATACTCAAAACTTCACATGTTATACACTATACTCAAAAGTCAAAACTTCACCTGTTATACTTATACACTGTAATATTTATTCATAAATCATAAACCATAACACTATACTCAAAACTTCACCTGTTATACACTGTACTATTTATATAACAACTAAAGTATTCATAAGTCATAACATTCTGCAGCATATTCCCTGTGGTAAAGTAATGCATTACCATCAACTGCCTGGGGAAGAAAACTAAATCAAATAAACTAAAAATGCCAAAGCATGAATAAACCATATTACATATCCAAATTTGAAACAAGCAGTGTTGCAGTAGGCAGTAGCCACTAGCCAGTAGGTAGTACAAAGTTCAATCAACCATATTACATATCAAACTAATCCAAGATTAAAAACAAACAACGCACAAGGCACAATTCTGTGACAACCCCAAAATAGGTCCATTCCATCCAACCTATTCTGAGTCGCCAAATACATGGTACAGAAAACAACTACAACTTTATTACAACAATTGTCGTGCAAAATACAACAACACATATTCTGTGAGTTTGGATACAAATATATACCAAATGTGACTCATGTCCCAATCGTGGACAGCACCTCACAATGATACCTTACATAAAGGTATAGTTAAAAACTGTTTTAGAAATTAAAATATTTGGGAAGTGCTCAAGGAAACCTTCGTACATGGGAGGCCATTCTTCTTGGTTGTGATAGATATCATATGGCCACAGAATTATCCTTGGTTGACCCAATATACCCCAAAGAAAAACGAGAAGTCTACTATCATATTTTTCCCAATAGTGAGTCTTCTCTTGACATATCATTATCTCCACTGTCTCTAATTAAAAATTATACTTCAAACAAACACCAAGATTATATAGGTAGTGCTCGTAAAGATACTCAGCAAGTGGATGAGCACATCCCTGTCTTATGATGACACGAGGTTGTATGTCATTAGACATCTTGTATGATAGTGACAAAACACCCTTCCAACGTTGGGTTCGCCTCACCCTATTTTCTTCACCAAATATAACTACTAAATGATGACCACCGTTCTATTCCCTTGTTACCCCCGCTCGACCCAGCTACACTCTTATTACCTAAAAGAAATTGTGAAACAAAAGGGTGAGCACAACTAGCCCAGTAAATAATATCATGACTAAAGATAAATAAATTATCAATAGTCTTTATCAGTAATAAATCAGAGATTTAGAACATATGGTAGATGATAAAAATTTCAACCATAGTTGCAGCGGAACGAGCAATCTATTAGAAGAGTCAAATAGACCATAAAGTCTATTATCTCCTCCATGTTAAAAATCCACCAACAATGTTTTATCCATGTAACATCATTCAACAGTTCCTTTCCACAATCATATGAATAACTCATAATCATAATTGTGACTCTAAATTTTTCTTCGCACCCAGGACGAAGAATATTTTCATCACCTGTCTTTACCTGAAACATCAAAGATCATGGTTATACCAAATCACAGTTCCTGTTCATAATCATACTAATAACTTCATCTTTGCACTACGGCCAAAGATATTCATTTGTACCAGTTGGTCATGTTCATCTCAACACATGTTCATCTTTGGACTACTGGCCAAAGATATTCATCAACAATTCATATTTGCATTACAGGCCAAAGATATTCAACAACAGGTCATCTTTGCACTACAGGCCAAGATATTCATCAATAATTCATATTTGTACTACAGGCCAAATATATTAATATCTCAAAGAAATATATAATCATTTATATAAATAATAATTATAACCATGTTGATCATTTCACCTTTGCACTTAAGTTGAAGATATTCAATTATAAATTCAATGGTCGTGATCATACTAGTCAATAATTCAACTTTGCACTACTGGCCAAAGAGAACCCAAAGTCATGATCATACCAATAATCTACCCATCTTTACACTCAAGTGAAAGAGAATTTCAACATCAGGGTTATAAAAATGTTATATATGATAATAAAAACAATATGATCAATATATAGATTTAATCTCAAGAGTAATATTCATAAATCAACTATAATTTGGTTAGAAAAAGAAACCAATTTTATCGTGAATAGTAACTCGTGAATAGTAACTCATGAATAGTAACTCGTGAATAGTAATTCATGAATAGTAATCCCGACACAAAAAGGTAGAAATTCCACAATAAAATACATACCAATATTTCGGTATAATGATATTGAAAGAATAATATTTCTTAAGCTTATAAACAATTTATTTTAATAGTTTACAATTTAGTAAATAATGCATTTAATCATTCTAAAATGCCAAACTCATAAGATTTCATCACCAATAACTAAAACCCTCATCAAAAATCTGCATATACCTCATATAGGATTCTCAAGTCATAAAATCCTACTTTTCAATTTTCTTACTTCATAAAACATATTTAATTCATTTACTCATAACTAGACCATTTTCATGAAAAATACCAAATCAGTTCCAAAAATATTTCTTTTCTGGGATTTAGCATAATATAGTCCCATAGTGAACATATATTTTTCTCAGAATTTTTAAAATTCATTTACTATTTTTTATATGGCCAAAACAGCCGAATATTTAGACATTTATCAAAAATTGTACTTTTGTTCAAAAATTCTGAAATTTACAGAGTATACTTCTATCATATACATGTACTCCCAATAAAAATTTTATCAATTTTGGAGTTAACCACAAGGAATTATAAGCGATTACTTTTAAAATAGTCTTTTCTCATAAAATTCATAACTCTCAATATATACATCCAAAAATCACTATTTTTGGACACAATCAAGAAAACTCATCAAAATATCATTTCAAATTTTTTCAGAATTTTTGAAGGTCAGAAAAATTACGAAATTGAAAAATATAACAACCTTTAAAATCCCTTACCTCAAAAGTACAATATTTCTGACTGGAATGCAAAGTCGAAAGAAACTTGCACTGAATAGCAACTCTCAAAGTATCTAAATACTCACAAAATATGCTTCATAATATAGAGAGAGAAAGAGAGAAAACTTATGTTTCTGGTGTGATTTTCAATTCTAACTTAGCCCTCTATTTATAGGAAAATGTTAGCACGCCGAAGCAGACTTAACCTGCAACCTGATGACTTTACCTGCTACTATTCCCACCCATCACATTTGAATAAAAATTTCAGCATATTTCTCACCAACCAAGAGTGGAGCCCACCAATTCTAGAATTTTCTACCAAAATGATTAACTCTGAAAATTCATCAATTTCTGAACCAGTCATCTCGTAAAATTCATAATAAATCATACGTTCATTTTTAACGGTTCAAAATTTGTGGACATATACTCAACTTATATATGTATAACATATCCAAATATTACCACGATCCAACGGTCGGATTAAAAATTATAACCCTCGCAAAATATCTCAAAAACTCTAATTTGATTTTTAATACCTCCATTCCGACAAAAATACTGATAAAAACCTCAACATTAACTCCTTCATTTTTAACCACAATAAATATATCCAACATTTAGATCCACATAAAAATAAATATTTCCTTATCATATGAATCAATAATTAATTATTCACAAATAATATTACAGAAACACATTTATGACAACCAGGTCGTTCCCAGGAAAGAGGGTGCTTTCCAATAAAGATTTATCCTTATTGGCGCGCAATTAGGTGACCAAACCTCTCCTTAGACAGAACTTTCTAGACATTGCCAATAATATTATCTAATAATATTATTCAAATAATATAAATTATTGATCTGATAATGGAAAATACTGTGCAGTAACAATTATTGAAACAACAATAATATAAAATATCAACGCAGCAATTATTGAATCAATAAAATAAAATATTGAACAATAACTACTGTAACAATTATTGAGCAGTGTCTTCTTACGTAAGAATCAATAATTGGTGCAATACCGTGTGCTACTGTACAATAACGCGTATTACTGTATTTTAACCACCGGGTATTTCAAGAGTATTAACGGTAACAACTACGTCGTTATTTGTAAAAACTCAAATTTGTCGTTTTCTTCATCCGACAGTTATTCGTTATGGGGCCCACAAATAGCTGCGCCGTCGTACGAATATTCCCCGACAGAAAGAATATTCCACGACCAAACGAATATTCCCCGACAAAATTAATATTTTATAACCACTTGCTTATTTTGAAAAATATTCATATATCACCCCTAACTTTAACTTTTTATCAATATAACCATTTACTAAATAGAAAAATTGAATACTTTTATTTCATAAAATTTGGGGTCTTACAAATTCTCTCAACTATCAAGTCTCCATTCTCGAACAAATCAACCATATTACATATCCAAGATTGATGCCTCTAAATCGCCTGCTGAAATTTCTATAATTTTTAAAAGACAAATGTGAGCAAATCATAATTTATTAAGAAGAATTTAAGCTACATTACAAATAAATAAATAAACAGTACAAAGTGTTACAGTGTTACTGTGTTGTACCTTTTTCAATTTCGTCAAGGGATTCCAACTTTTCTTCGATATCAATTGGTTCGTTGCTTCGGCGAAGCCAATCTCGAGCACAAATAATTCCTTGCACCATCCTAGGAGTTAAAGAGCTCCTAAAGGAATCAAGTATGCGTCCTCCTGTGCTAAATGCCGATTCAGAAGCCATGATAGAAATGGGAATCGCTAAGACATCTCTAGCCATTAATGAAAGAACAGGAAATCTATGAGTGTTGGATCTCCACCAAGCTAAAAGGTTAAATTTTTTATCTTTTCTTTCAACTTGATCATTTAAATACATTTCTAGCTCAGTTTGAACTTCCCCACCTTGAACATCCTCAACATGTTGTTCAAACAAGCTATCAATTTTTCTTTTTTTTCTTGACATACTTTCTACTAATGATGAGCCACCACTTCGAGTTACGCTTCCACTCCCACTTGGAATTTGAGATGAATGACCTTGGGACGATAAATGATTGAGATTATAATAATTGAACAACTCAAATAATGCATCTTTAGCCCCTCTAATCATTTTGATTGCCAAATCACTTTCTTTACCATGCATGTGATTAAATACAAACTCAACGAAAGTGAATTTGTGTCTTGGATCGAGAACCACGGTAATGTACAACAACTTGTTCATTTTATCAACATCCCCCCAATTTTTCATTAACTTTGATCTCATCCTCATAGCTATTTCTCTCATTTGATAATCATCATCATCTTCCATTTCTTTCAAAAGACCATCAACTTCCACAAACTCATGAACAAATCCATTGGATGTAACATATAATGTGCCAAAGATTCTAAGTGTTAATTCATAGAAGTGTTTCAAAAACAAAACAATTCTTCTCACATTACCCCAATCCTCCACCGTTGGCCACCCTTCACCTGAGATCATTTCTTGTTTAAACAAAGGATCCCTACTCCCAAGCCTATTGAAAGCACGTTCAAAATATTGAGCCACATTCAACATTGAATAAGTGGAGTTCCATCTAGTAGCAACATCTAGGATTAATGAAGATTTATTTTCAATTTTTTCAAAGGCAACACACTCCTTGAACTTTCTAATCCTAGATGGAGATTGCCTTACCCACCTAATCAATGCCCGAACATTAGCTACCTAAATATTAATATCTTTCAACCCATCAACTATGACCAAGTTTAAAATATGAGCAACACATCGAACATGAATGAATTTATTCTCACAAACACTATGTCCCCATACATGCAATTGATTTTTTAAATAAGATATCGCAACATCATTTGAACTGGCATTATCAACAGTTATAGTAAAACCTCTCTTAATCCCTCATTCTATCAAACAATTCTCAATTGTCATTCCAATGGTCTCACCCTTGTGACTCAAAATTAGAACAAAGTTTATAATTTTTTTTCTCAATCTCCATTTATCATCAATGTAATGAGTTGTCACAACCATATAATTAAGTCTATGCATTGATATCCATGTGTCAGTTGTAATACATATCCTTTGAGAAGATGAGTTAAAAATGGATTTTAACTTCTTTTTCTCTTCCATATATATTTTAAAACAATCTCTTGTAATTGTGTGACGTGAAGGAACATTGAACCTAGGACATGCGATGGACACAAAATGTCAAAATCCCTCATTTTCGACAAATTTAAAAGGAAGTTCATCAACTAGAATCATTTATGCTAAAGCAGCCCGAGTTAGTTCCACATCAAACTTCCGAAGACAATTATTTGTTGACTCCCCTTCCATGGTCTCATCATCATTATTAGCACTTGCAGATTTAAAGTTCAAGATTGCTTGATTTCTTAACTCCACAATTGAGGGGTGAATTTTACATCTCTTATTGTGAGCATTTAGACCACTAGTCCCATTATTTTTTGGATCAGCACTTAAAATAGCTCCACAATATTTGCATTTAGCTTTAATTTGACCATTTTGTTTAAATCTTGTATAATGAGCCCAAATTTTAGCACGAGTCTTACCAGCATCAAGTTGCTCAATATCACCTTCATTCAACTCCTCTTCATCAATATGAATTGGATTTTCAGCATTCGATTCCACGTTGATGGGTGCCTCAGACTGTTGCTCAGCCATTATAACCTACACAATATCAAACAACCATAATTACTATAAAGAATTGACAAACCATCTTCTCACAGTAGACAGTACTGTAAGTCTATAATTCCATGATGTGCCCACCAGAAACAGTTAAAAAGCAAATTAGCAGACACACAAAAAGCACCTAGTATCTCCAGATAGAACATAAAATTAGTGGAGAATGAGATCAACAAAAAACATCCATCATCAGACATCAGCCAACTCTACCACTATAAGAAAAGGGAATGCAACTTACAACTGTAACAAAATCATCAAGATAAAAAAAGAGCAGCTTTCTTCCCATATTAATTAGTTGTTTCATTCAACCAAAGTAAAAATATCAATTTTTCCAAGACAACAAATATGTTTGAACTTTGAACCCATTACAAATCTTTTCTTACTTTTGGTCTATTCATAAAACTCTCTACACAGCATCAGAGAAAAAATCAGACACATACAAAAAAAACACATACACATACAAAAATCATACAGTCACATACAGAGAAAAAAAAACTAAAATAAAAAAAACATCAGATATCTAATCAGATATCTAAAATACATAAGAGAAAAAATCATGCACATACACAAAAAAACACATACACATACAAAAATCATACAAATACCTGAATAAAAAAAAATCATACTCCTATTTCAAAAAAAAACCTATCAAAAATCAGATACATACAAAAAAATTTACACATACAAAAAAAAATTACTAGTATACAGATCTCAGATCTCAGAGTGCAGAAATCAGAAATCTCAAATCTCAACTTATCGTCGGCGACTCGGCAGGCGTGTTGCGTGTTGAGAGAGGGCAGGCCGACAGGTGGCAGGGACGCAGTCACGCAGGTCGCACGTCGCAGGGTGAGCTTTAGCCTTTAATAGAGGAGAAAGTGAAGAACTGAGTGACGAAGTGTAGAAACGAGAGAAGAATGAAGAAGAAACGAGACTAGGAGAGAGAGTGAAGAACTCAGAACTGAAGACTAAAGAGTAAAGTTAATAAATAAAAAATAGAGTTTAACTGTTAAAGTACTAAAAGTATTAAAGAGAGTAAAGTGAATAAATTCTGGTTTTCTTTTCAAAAAAATTTATCACCCCTACTTGCATGGCCATAAGCAAAGGATTTGTGAAGACAATGGAAGAAGAAGAAAATAAGATATCTTTCTCTAAAGCTAATAGAGAGAAAAGATACCCGCACAACAGGTCGATGTATATGACAGTAGTAATCAACGACATAAAGGTGCGGAGGGCGTTCATTGACAATAGAGCGTCTGTGAATATTATGCCCTACACCGTGTTCAAGCGGTTAGGCCTGCCAGAGAAGAAGATTGTGAAGGAACAAACAAACATTATAGGATTCGCCAACCAGAGCACAAGAACCCTAGGACACATCAAGGTGGACATGCAAGTTGGGAAGATTCGAGGGCCTGTAATGTTCCATGTTGCCGAGGTAGATGCAGCATATCATGTCTTGCTGGGAAGGACTTGGCAAAATGACTACGGTGTGGTACCCTCAGTCTTTCATCAGTGCTTGAAAGCTATCTGGAAAGGGAGAGAAGTGAAGGTACCAGCAATTCAAAATCCCTTTGGACCAGAGGAGGCACACATCACTGAAGCAACTTTCTTCGATGATGTCACTGAAGAGGGAGAGAACTAGATCGCAAGGCCTGATTCCCTAAAACTAGCAAGCTGGGAGGAAGTGCAGGAAGACAAGTTTGTGTCTGTAGAAAAAGAGAAAAAGAAGACCACGGAACATGGAGAAAGTTACAAAGTACGAAACCAGTAGTAGTAGACCTGGAAAAGGAAGGAAGAAGAGAAAAGAAAAGGCCAGCAGACCTTGAAGATGCCAGAAATATAATAAATGCCAAGTGGATGGCACAGTCTGAGGATGGCCAAAAGATAAAATGGGAGAGGGTTGTTAAACCTGAAGGAAAGGTGGTGTTTCAATTGTGACGGTGCAAGGGGGAAGAGCCCAAGGAAACGTGCGAACCCAATGGCTCAGGAGGTGTCCCCCATTCCAGTAATAATTAAGAAGGAGAAGTTGTACAACAGAAAGTAGAACCAGCTCCAGAATGCTTCGAGGATAGGCCTAAACCTCAACAAAATAAATTAGAGGAAGTTAATTTGGCAACAGAGGGAGGAACGCTAAGACTAACTTATGTCAACAAGGAGTTGGATGCTAACCAAAAGGAGGAGCTTGTACAATTATTGCGAGAGTATAGGGATGTCTTTACTTGGAATTACGACGAGATGCCCGGAATTGACAAAGATCTTATAGAGCACAATCTAAATATAAGCCCGGGAATGAAGTCAGTGAAGCAAGCACCTCGCAACTATGCTCCCGAAGTCGAAACTCAAATAAAGGAAGAGATCAAGAAGTTGCTTGAAGCACATAAGGCATGCCCGAAGGGCATGTACCCATTACCCAACATAGACACTTTGGTAGATGCAACGGCTAATCACGAGATGATGTCATTCATGGATGGGTTTGTGGGTTATAATCAGATAAAAATGTCCGTCGAAGATGCAGAGTTGGCGGCCTTTCGTACCCCATTTGGGAATTTCTACTATGTAGTAATGCCACTTGGATTAAAGAATGTTGGGGTAACTTATCAGAGGGCAATGCACGCTATATTTCATAACATGATTCATGATATAGTGGAGGACTATGTGGAAGACATAGTAGTGAAATCCAAGAAGGCAACAACTCATGTGGAGGACCTGAGGAAAGTGTTTGAGCGATGCCGAAGGTACACGTTGAGGATGAATCTGAAGAAGTGCGCGTTTGGAATGACAGTTGGAAAATTCTTGGGCTTCCTGGTGCACAACAGAGGTTTAGAGGTGGATCCAAGCAAGGCAAAAACAGTTACAGAGATGCCCCAACCAAAGACGCAAAAACAGTTGAAGAGCTTTCTAGGGAAAGTCTCGTACATGAGAAGATTCATGCCAGTATTAGCCTAAGTCACAGAACCTTTCGGCAAATTGCTAAAAGAAAAAGCACAATGGGACTGGGGGCAAGACCAACAACAGGCCTTTGAGAAGGTGAAAAGAATCTTGGCTTCAGCACAAATGATGGTAGTGCCACAAAGAGGAATGTCGTTGCAGTTGTACATCACATCTACCAAGAAGTCTATAGGTGGATTGATCACACAGGAGGTGGATGGAGAAGAGAAACCTGTGTATTACATTAGTCGAATAATCAGAGGACCGAAAACTAGGTATTCACAGATGGAGAGGCATTGCCTAGCATTGGTGTTCATTGCACAGAAAATGCGGCATTATTTTCTAGCGCATGAAGTAAAAATTCCAATAAAAATAGATCCGATCAGATATCTATTTACTAGGCTAGCATTAGTAGGAAGACCTGCCAGATGGATGATGATTCTTTTAGAATACGACATCAAGTGTGTAACACTGAAGGCAATCTGATGTCAAGCCTTGGCAGACTTGCTAGCTTAATTTCCAAATGGAGAATATGAACCCCCTTCTGAGGATCTTCTGGGTGGAGAAGTAGAGTTAATCGACTTGATGCATGAGGACCCAGAATGGTGGAGTTTGGCTTTTGATGGATCATCTGCAGAAGGTAAAGGCGGAGCAGGGGTGGTGTTGACCACCAAAGAAGGTAATGAAGTGGCCTTGTCATACAAATTGGATTTCCCTTGCACAAATAATGAAGCAGAATATGAGGCGTTCATACTAGGATTGTTAGCGGCTTAAGAATTGGGAGCCAAATATCTTAAAGTAAAGGGAGATTCAAACCTCATAGTGCAGTAAATAAGAGGTCATTTCAGAGTGAAGGAACCTATCTTGGCGCCATATCGAACTGTAGCACAAAAGGTGATGGAAGCTTTCAAGAAGGTAGTGATTGAATATGTGCCAAGAGGATAAAATAAATAACCTGATGCACTAGCAGCAGTAGCATCTCGAGTCTATGTCCAAGGAGAAGACTTGGATGTGAAGGTAATGAAGAGAACCCTCCCAACCACGGTGCTAGACTTGTTCCCCAAAGACATGATAGACGATTGGAGATATGACATCTCCCATCAATTACAAACAAAGGAAGGAACAATACCAATCGTGGAGCTACATAAGTACAACATCATCAAAGGTGTTTTGTATCACAAAAAAGCAGATGGTGTATTGACACGATGCTTAGGGAGGCAAGAAGCAAATAGAGTCTTGCATCAGGTGCATGAAGAGAACTGCGGGTTTGCAGATATAAGCATGTATCATAGGCTGCAAAGCCAAGGGTATTATTGGCCTGAAATGAAGAAAGAAGTAGATGCCCTATAACGCCACTATTTTCATGCCAAGAATACTTTGGGGAGGATGAATGTGCCTTCATTGATGACATAGTGGATTAGCGAATCCCTTATGTGGAGTTCTTACAAAGCGGGACTCTTTCGACCGAAAAGAAAGACGCAATTATAATAAAGAGGAAGTCACAACGATTCTTCTTATAAAATGGAGAATTGTTCAGAAGAGGTTTCAATGGCAAGCCCCTACGGTGTCTGGAACTAGGCAAAGCCAAAGATTTGGTTTACCAAATGCACAAGGATGAACATCAAGGGGGAGCCAAGTTGTACAAATAACTTATCGATCATGGTTACTATTGGCCAAAGATGGAAGGAGATTGTCTAGAATTTGTTAAAAAGTGCCACATTTGTCAAATACATGGAAACTTGATCCATGCTCCCGCCGTGGATTTGCGAACCCTAGCAACACCATGGCCCTTTCACATATGGGGAATGGATCTTATAGTTCCTATTCACCCTAATTCCAAGAGTAATATGTGGATTTTAACTGCCACCGAGATATACACAAAGTGGGTGGAAGCAGTACCCTTGAAGAAGGCCACTGGACCAGCAGTGGCAAATTTTATCAAGGAGCACATCATTTACCGTTTTGGGATCCCGAAGATCATTTTGTCGGACAATGGAACTCCCTTCATCAATAGGGACATCAAAAATTTGATGGAAAGATACAGGGTGAAACATTACAAATCATCACCCTACTACCCAAAAAGCAATGGACAAGCAGAAGCGACAAATAAAACTTTGATAAAATTTTTATCAAAAACCCTAGACGATCATCCGAAGAAATGGGCAGACAACTACCAATAGCATTATGGGCATATCAAACTTCAAAAAGAAAGCCTACAGGCGAAACCCCATACGCTTTGGTTTATGGTGAAGAAGCTATTTTTCCCGCTGAAATAGAAATACCTTTGGCTCGAATGAGATTTCGAAGCTTAGTCGAGGAAGAGAACCGACCAGCCGCCCTAGAGTCCTTAGTTAACTTCCGAGAAAAGGCTAAAGAAATGCTTGAACGGTACCATGAAAGACTGCGACGACTATACAATACCTTGGTGGTACCACGATAAATTTTGGTGGGAGACATGGTGCTCAAAACGGCAACTCAAGTTATGAGGGGGACCCCAACCACCAAATTTTACCCCAAATGGGAAGGCCCGTATAGGGTACGAGAGATCTCCGAAAGCGGGTATTGCAAGATATCTCGTGTTGGATCAGATGCTGTCTCAGGCCCATTAAACTTGAAGTGGGTAAAGAAATATTATACATGAGAAGAGCATCACAAAAAGTTATACTTTCAACTTCAAAAGGAATCAAGGTACCTGACTAATAGCCCTCGGAAGTTACACTTTTAACTTCAAAAGTGATCGAGGTACCTGAATAACAGCCCTCGAAAGTTACACTTTCAACTTCAAAAGTGAGCGAGGCACCTGACTAACAGCCCTCGAAAGTTACACTTTCAACTTCAAAAGTGACTGAGGCACCTGAGTATAAGCCCTCAAACCCGAAAGTTACACTTTATCTTTAAAAGTGGAGAACGTTATGCTTTATTCGACAAAAGCAAGAAAGTTACACTTTATCTCTAAAAGTGGCAATCGTTATACTTTCTTCGATAAAAGCAAGATTTATTATATGAAACGTTATGCTTTTTGTTAAAAGCAATTTTTATTATCAATAAATTGACAAACTTTCACTTATACTTGAATGTTTTTTTAATTTTCTTTAAAAAAGGTATAAATTCAAGTGTTGGTTTGTGAAAAATATATATGTTTTTGACAAAATTCATGTTTTCTTATAATACATATTGTTGTCTTAGAATATTAATTTGAATAACTTTAGATTTAATGATAAATATTGAGTTTTAAGGAATCATTCAAATTAAAGGCAATCAACAAGGTTAAAGAAACCACGTTCTGATAAATGAAATATGTGTAAATGAGTTTCTAAAATAGGAAATCGAAAGAAAAAAAACTACTACGACAAGTCATGATCTAAAGGCCAAGACATATCAAACTGAAGTGGAGGCATAGCTAAAGCTTCCAAGTCAGCAATGGCAGCGTCTTAAATCTTAAGATTTGTAGCTTTCAACTCCCTAACCTGTTGGGTAGTTGACTCTAAGTCCCGCCGCTGGCACTCTACATCCCGAAGCTAGTTCTCTAAATCTTGAGACTGAATCTTCAATTTGTTCGTGGCTTCGTCAAGATCAGAAAGCTGCACTGAAAAGGATTCATCTTCACACTTACGTACAGCAACCTCCGAACGTAGTGCAACAAGATCGAAACTCGACTTGAGAAGATCCAGCCTAGTACGAAAAGAAGACATGTCAACACCCACGGATGCAAGGTCGTCTACATCATCACTAAACTGCTTCAGGTCCTCGACTCGCAACAAATATAAGGAAAGAGTGTGCAACCCAAGAATAAGGCTTGCGAACTGATCTAGGAAGAAGGTCTGGGAGGAAGCTGCCTTAATAATCAGTCAGTCAAGCATCCATGGGAACCGAGCTAGGAGATGCTCCAGACTTTCCCGACTAGAAGTTGATATCTGGAAACCCCTCCATGAAACAAGATCCCCGCTTGGATTGAAGGAAGCTCTGGCAGGAGCAACTTTAGAAGCCACCATAGAATCTGTCGAGACTAGGGATGGAAGAGCAGAAAGATGTTGTACAACTAATGATTCCTCAAAGCCTTGGTAACCTGGAGGATAGCCAAGGTCACTATATGGCGAGTGGGTAACATCCGGATGAAGAGCATCAAATAACGCGAGTGCCTCAACAGGAAAAGGCAAATCTTTCATCTTCTCACCCTGAAAAATAAAATGTCAAAGCACAATATATTATAAAGAAAAAGAGGAAAGGATATTCAAGAAGAATCATAGGTTGAATAAAGAAAGATACTCACAATATAGTCAATAGAAAAAGAATCAGGAGATGCCACAGAAAGAGGAATGTCATTCAACCCTCCCAAAGTAGTATCAATAATGCCCTCCTAAGTAATCACCACCTCGGTAGAATCCTTATGGGGAGGATGAACATCACCAATAGTTTCAGAATGGTTCCCCCTCGAGGAAGTAAGAGTCTCATCAACATCTTCAAACCCATTATGTGGAGAAGTTATGGGAAGGTTTGAAGAAATTGTTGTATCACCTACAACAAGACTTGAGCTCACATCAAATAAAGTATCCTTAGCATCAAGGCTAACACAATCATCGCGAGGAGTAGATGACTCAATATCAACAAGGATAGGTTGGAGAGGCTCACGACTAGTGGAAGCCGCTGCGGAAGCCTCATTCAAAGTACCATACATAAACCCAAGAGGAATGTCATCATCATCTTCATCGACCACGGTAACCTGAAAAAATAAAGGAAACAATTACTCAATGATATGTGAAAGCAGTAATACAAGGGATGAAAGAAAAATGAGAATAGTACGATAAAATTACCAAATTTCTACGACGCTTCTTAGTCGGATCCTCGGCTGCCAGGATACTAGGATCAACATTATCAAGGGGGTGTTTTGCTAATGGCTTTATGATAAGCCTGATAGGAGGACAACTGATTGGAACAATGGTAGAAACAATAGGAGGAGCTATCCCAGAATCAGTAGTAGTAGCTGCTCTCGTTTTAGAACGAGTAACTCTCATCTCCTCGGCATCAGAGGATCCCTGGGGAGGAGCTAGAGAAGACACCCAAAACAGAGCCCGCGGGGGAAGACTCCTGGAAGTAATGGGAGCCTGTGAGGTAAGAGTATCTGGATCATCTCGAAGAGGAATATCTGCTAACTGAGGGAGAGACGACTTAGGCATCAAAATGTCACGCTCAGACAATCGGCTACTAGCTGGCCCCATTGGAGACGTTTCAGAATAGAAATTGGCAATGAACAAATCAAGGTATCATCCTCCCATCTTTTAAGATTGACCTGCCAGTAATTACGTTTGCCAGTAGTATATCGCCCGCTCCAGGAATCATCTGGTATGACAAAAAGAAGGGAGTTATAAGGAACACTTGGTAACCTCAGAAATGCCCATATAAAAGAGGAGGAGGTAGAGACGAAATTGAGAAGAGCAGCCTCATAATTCTCCCAGCAGGTGTGACCGAAAGGGCGTTCCTAGTCAAATCCAAATTATCTCATGACCCTGTGAGGAGAATACAGTACAATGTCAAAATTGTTATTCTCAAGGAAATAGGGAACCTCTGTCGACCGAAGGAAAACGAACCAAGACATTGCAGAACCACTCAAGCTAGTTTTGTTGAGGCTTGAATAGGTACGAAATTTATGCTTATAAAAATGAGGTAGATGACCGTAACCCCCTGAAATAATGGTATAGGGACGAACAATGAAGCATGAATAATCATCGAGGAAAAGCCACAAATTCGTACTGCCAGGACTAGATCGGTGATCAATCCAACGTGCCATACGAGGAATGATGTTGCGTGATGGAAAAGTAGGAGACTTCTTCTTCTTCTTAGAAAGATGCTCAAGATTGGAATAGCCCGGAAAGCGCTTGAAAAAAAAGATCTGAAGGAAGGAGCATGGAATGAAGCAATTGACATCATACCTGGGTAAATAAAAAAATAATATAATAAGAGAAAGGTTAAAGGAAAAGAAGCGCAGTTTGAAAGAAAATTAATAAAAAAATATGAAAGTGATTACCTCCCAACGGATTCTTTCATGGCAAGAGCTGTTTCGTCTAGGCGACGATATAAGGTCCCTAGGAAGAAAGAAGCAAGGGGAATCTCCGAGCCCCGGGATAACAATGTTGCCAAGCTAAACATACAGGCAGAAGGACCGTCTATGGGAGACCCAGGGAAGAGGAAGCGGGACAGCCACATAAACAGATAAGCCGTCAGAGGAAAAGGACAAGTTTCTTCACAGAAGGTAAGAACAGACTTGTCATGAACAGAGTTATCCCACTAGCTGGTCTTGTAGTCACAGAAGAAGTAGTGCACCCAGGATAACCAAGAATTTTTCTGCTGACTTGAGGTCTCGAAGTCCAGAAGGAGTGTATCGCCCTTGAAGCGGGAGATGAAGTGGGAAGATTGCTTGAAGGCCTCCGTCAAGTAGGCAACACAGTCGTCATCTCTAGTGGACATGTTAGAGGGACCGCAGGAGTTTGAAGCAACAATAAGAAGGCTACAAGATGTAATTCAAAATAAATATATATATTTCAAAAAAATGAGAATGAATGAAAGGAATAAAAAGAAGAGAACTTATTGATAGTGGGCATAGACATCCTTTAGAGTAGGGGTGAATTTCACCCAGGTAGTGATGAATATGCAAGTAGAGGAACACCATCGTGAGATCAACACAATAAGAGCGTTATGGTCCTGGTGGATACGTAGGTCTCTACACAGTTGAACACAACGAAAGATGCTCGCATTCTTGAGTATTTCCACATATTCAGCTTTTTTAAGGATCTCGTCGGTCCAATCCTGGCATCCTTGAATGCGACCAGATGAATCTGACAGGAAGCGAAGGGGACTGAAGGGGTACTTTTGTTTCTCTATGCATATACGGGAAATGCAATCGGCATGAGGGAAGTCATCCCAACCTCCAGAAGCTGGGGCATACAGAAACAAGCCTTCTTTCTCTGGTGGAGGAATAGTTGTACGGTCATAGTCTCTAACTCTATCCTAAAAGATGTCAGAAGGACCAAAGAAGGGAGCTCTCTCCCTATCGGTGATGAATGGAGACTCCTTGGTAGTTCTTGGTTCTGCAGAATATTCAGATGAAAGGGCCTACAAGTAAGGGGAAGATCATTATAACAATTCTAAATAAAGCAAAGAAAGGATATCAAGTAAAGTATTTGAGCTTGAAGTACTCACCATGCCAAAGAAGAAAGTCCAAAAGTTAAGCTTTAAAACACCTGAAAAGAAGAAGAAACAATGTCAAAAAGAGTTAGGGAGTTATGACATTCTAATTATTTTTCGCTCAAAGAAATGGTATCGTAAAGCACTGAATTAGGATTTTAAGCACCTGAATTTGGGGGCGACACAATCTTACTAATCCAAGAAGAAGAAAAAGAAGAAGAATCAAAGTTAGAACATCAAAGGTAAGGAATTCTTAGACCATTATTCTTCATCTCTTCAATTATAGTTTGATAGAGAAGTAAATATTGGTGGAGCATGTATCATAAGGAGTAACAAGGATGGCTATTAGTGGACTTAAACCTTAATAAACCATATTACAAGTGGAATCATAATCATGGAATTATGAACTAATGAAGAACATATGAAAATTTGTCATTTGTTGTTGATGGACAAGTTTAAAACCATCGTGTATAGGATTAGATGATATATGTTTGGTTGGGATGATAGAAGATGGAATGAATCCATTTTGAATAGAATAAAAATCTCAAGTAACGAAGTTATGGCAAAATTTACGAGATTAAACGAAAATCGTCGAAATCGTTAAATTCTCGGAATGAAAGTTAAAAGTCGTCTTTGAACTCGGAAACCTTGGTTTTCGATGGTGTATTATATAACTTTGCATTTTAGAGTTACGAACTCAAGAATAGTTAGATTCTGACTTAAAATGAAGAAACGAGCTATGAACGTTCACGAACGTTTAACGAACGCGTAATAAAGAACTTAAATGGTGAATTCCATGTTAACGGATTCAAAACTGTAAGATGTCATAATGAAATCGTAGTACACAAGATATGTGAGATAACGGCTTTTAAATGAGCCAATTCCGACTTATAATGAGTAAGTTATGAGCCCGAAAAGGATTGTAGTGGAAAAAAAAACTTAGAAATTTCTCTGAGGCAGGGCCGGCGCCGCAGCGCCGCCCAAGGTTCTAAGGTTGGCGTCGCAACGCCAAGACGAACCCCAACCCACTGTTAAGTCGCTCCGCAGCGCGGCACATAGTAAGGAGTATGGCGTCGCAACGCTGAGACCAAGACCCAGACACTGCTAACTCGCGCCGCAGCGCCAGCACTAGGAAAAAGATAGTGAAGAATGGGAATGAATGTACAGAATGTGGAAGTTGATTGAAGGTGAATTATTACCTTAATTAACTTAAAGTAACATCATTAAAGATAATAATAACCTTAAGAATTACAACAAAAAGCTGACGAAAGGTTACTTGAATGTAAACACAAAGTAATACGATAAACCGTAATGAATGTTAACCAATATAATGAATGATTATATTGAGAAGAAGGGGAAGATAGATTAGTGATCATACTTGATTGTTTATGACCTAATGTGGTATGTTATGTGATTATGTATTGTAGAATCTTTAAAGACTCAAAAGAAAAGTGAATTAACTGTAGAAGACACTCATTGTCAATGTTTATTATGGACAAGCTTTATGATTAATGTATCTTACGCATGAATTGATGTACAAAGAAGTCTAAGCCAACTCCTTCGGCTAGACTTAATGTATTTTGTGGATTTCCTTATAATCTATCAAAATATTATTAATGTTTCTATCTTTTGCCAACTGTTTTGGTATGGATTTCAAATAAAGACCGAGTATGAATAAACAAATGTTTTGTCGTCAATCGACAGGCACGTGAGGTTGCCAAAACTTAAACGTAGATACGTTTAATGAAGTAGTGTTGTACAACATAGAGTATTATAGGCTGATCACCTAGAAGTGCTCATAAGAAATGCCGGACTTACGGACTTGTTGTCGGGTTTTCCTTTTTACAGAAAGAATGAAATGTTGAAGGTCTTGGACCAAAATAAGGGTTTAACGAATGTTGTTCATGGTTAAACGTTTTAAAGAAAAGTGAAGTGCTATTTTGAATTATCTATAGTACTTCATAACTATTGATACAGTTATAGAAGATATATGTTCATAAGATTCAAACATATTACTCAAATGAAATTGTCATACTTGCTGAGCTAGTTATGCTCACTCTTCCTTGAACCATATGAATGCAGCTAAGACCGAATGAACTGAAGGATCCAGTAAGGATAAAGGGAAGGCTAAGGCAGACAAATAAGTTGTTTTTGTAATAGCATAGTATGAATGTTGTATTTATTTGATATTATGACAAAGAACATATGTAATGGTTACAAAGAACCTAGGAAGGGAAATATTAATTTGTAATATAAAGAAGACATATGCACTCTTTTGAGATATTTCAATTGAATGTATGTGTGAACTGTAGCACCGTGTAGCACCATCTGTCGGGTCAGAAGATACCCGAATTTGGGGGCGTCACAGTTTTGGTTTTACGATCCTCATTACTTCTTCTTTAATTATATGGTCTTATGATTATTCAACTCCATTTTAGCTCTTCAAGTTCTTCTTTGAACCAACTCATATCATCTTAATTTATTCCATACGGATTCTTTGAATTATCCTCGCTTAAACTCTATTTGAGTTTATTCTTATTATTTCTATCATCTTCATTTTATAGACACCGCCTATTTATTATCAATTATAATCTTTATTACTGGAGTCAGGTAACTCCTTATTCATATCTTTTATAACTTTTCAAGATTCGTCTTTGAATCCTCTCATATATATTTTAATCTCTTCTTTAAAAGTTTTCAACATCTATCCAAAACTTATTTCTTATTTCTCTCTTCTATAAGGTTATAGCCTAAGGGACTCCTACTTAAGGTTTATAACCTACAGCTCTAAACAAACATTTTATCTAATGTTAACCTTAATAAAAATGTAGAATAATTTCAAACTTGTATATCTTCTTTCTGTAATTCCTTGAATCATAACCTTTATCTCTTACATATCTTTGAATCATACTTGTTCTATGATTTGGTTCATCAGAGTTATATATAAAATCTTTCATAAAAACTTACATCCCAATTCAATATACATTATATATCGGATAACTTAACTTTACAACTCAACAATTATGATACATCAAAAGCATCAAATACATTTCTCATCTAAAATAAATAATATTCTTGAATTGATATTGAACTCTATTAGGAATATGCATGAGAATGTTATTTCATTATTCGTATAATTTGTTGATGAAGATGATGAAATAAATGAATGAATATGCAGATATGTCTGCATTGAAATAAGCTGTAAAGTCCTTAAACAGATAATAGGATTATATGTATAAGGACTTAGATTGAAATGATCAAATATGTTAGGTTGATTATACATGAACAAAACAGCTTTGTAGAGTCCTTCAAAAGAATATGATGAACAAGGACTAGACATAGAAAGATTAAGCTTGTTAGGTTGATCTTATATGATGTAATAGATAGGTCAGCTTTATCGTTGTACACTGCACCAGCCATCGAGGACTGTAAGAAGAGTAACTCTTAAAGATCGTAGTCTGGCAAGCCAGCCGAGGGATTACAGAAGCCAAAGCAAAATCGTAGAGTATTGAGAAAGTTGCTATAAAATCGTATTCTGCTTTAGAGGGCCTCACTCAGAATCGTAGAGTTGGTCCTAATGCCTGCCGAGCTAAATCAAGAATCGTAGTCTATTCTCAGAAGCGTAGAGTCTGTAATTCAAGTAAGCAAAGATCGTAGTCTACCAGTGTTTAAGAGAAATCGTAGTGTTCTCTTTATCAAAACTGAATCAAGCACTAATATGACAAGACACCACGATCATGATCGTAGTTGAGCTAGATCAGATAAGGACATCAAATGGTAAAGCAAAAATCATAGTCTGGTGTATAATCTGCTCTCGAATTCGCAGTGTCTGTAGAACTAAAGCTAGATCATAGTCTACAAAACAAAGTCTTCGACAAGGTCTATCAGTGCTCACAACTCCAAGGAAGAATCGTAGTGATAACATGATTTTCAACGCATGAGCACTCCCAAAGCATCGAAAAATGAAGCCTCTGGTCAGAACTGTAAAAGATGCAATCTACCTGAAGGAAGCCAGAGAGCATTCACCTAATGGCTTGCAAACAAACAGAAGATTGAAGCACCAATTCAATCAGCATCCTAATTGAGTAGTGAAGCCATTTGAGGGAAGTCTTCCACAAGCAATAGTAAGAAGACTTCAGATAATGTGACTGACTAAAGGAAGTCAGCAATGCAGTAGCTGTCAAGATAAACAAAAGATGATGATCTATGGTATGCCTATGATCGTAGTGCTTGCCAGATTAGAAGCAGGAACTGATGAGGTCTATAACAGAGATACTGGCCAATCAATACAAAATAGACAAAGAAGATTAAGCATGGGTCAGACCATTGATGATATGTGAACGGGAGATCACAAGGAGAAAGAGAGCTGAGCATGACCAATCCGATGAGTCTTGAAGTTATGGAGGGCCAGAGCATTCAAACAAGTTGTCAGTGCCTAATGCAGGTCAAGGCAAGCAGAAATGATGAAGCACTGCACGAGTGCAGGAAGAGAAGTTATGTATTGCAAATTCAAAGAACACTCTCAGAATCATAGAGTTTAGTCATCTACATCAGAATCGTAGAGTTCAGTCATTTGAGTATTGAAGCCTTGGCAACGTCTCAATACAAAGATTGACATTCGAACGTTGGGTATTGAAAGCATCGATGCAGAAGGACAACTCCTGATGTTCTGATCGAGGAATCAGAAAGAAGAAATAAAGGTGACTACCAACCTGACACGTTAAAGTGACATTTCTGATGTGGTAGGTGAAATAGTAGACTACAGTGTTAGAAAAGTGAAGAAGGGGTTGTCATGTCACATCTACAGTCTGTACCAAATAACTCGAGATCTGCGAATTAATTCAAATAGCTTCTAACGGCTATAATCCAACGGGAAGCTTATGGAAGGCTATTTAATAGGTGAAGCTTAAAAGAAGAAGTTGTTGGTTTTTGTTAGGTTGTTGACTCTACGAGTTCTACAGAGCTAAATCAGAATAAGTCTTAGTGACAGTGAGACAACAAAAGTAGAAGTGAAGCAAGATAAAAGAAGAGCTTTAACAGAAAAAGGCTTCACTCAACAACTATGAGAATTCTATTGAGAATGGCAGATAAGCTAAGAGCCGGGAAGGCCAATAAAAAAGCATTCAAAAGATTGGCATATCAGAGAGAAGATTCAAAGAGCCAATCTCCAAATCACCATGAACCATCAAGAGCTGAAGAAGAACAGAAACAGAACCAAATCTGTATACAAGTCAACCAAGGTTCGAGGAATGCTAAATGCCAGACTGAGTCTACCAAATATGCAAAGACTTAGCAAACCTCATGTGGTGAAGGAGTGCAAGCTGAGATCAAAAAAGGACCAACCACAAGATCAGTTGCACTAAGGAAGAAGTGGCAAACTGCTAAGTACTCAAAGATATCAAGCTTCATGAACAACTTAGCAGTCAGTCCAATAATGATCCAGTCTCAAAAAAGAATCCAAAGAGGATCACAACAAGCTGCTAAGTATCAAAGGATGAACAAACTTAAAGTTATCTTAGCGGCTCAGTACCAACAACAACATCAACAAGAAGCCAAGGCCTGAAGGGTCCTTGTCCTAGGGACTAAATGAAGTTCCAAGGCTACTGGCCTTGAAGAGTTCTTAGTGAACTGATGTTCCAAGTTTGTCGGACTTGAAGAGTTCTTAGTGAACTAAAGTTCCAAGGCTGCTGGCCTTGAAGGAATCCTAGCGATTCAAAGATGTAAAGACTTCCTTAGTGGAATCCCTGCTTGTTGAAGCAGAAAAGTGGATTAGGAGCTTGAGTCTCTGAACCACTTAAAATCCCTTGTGTCTTTTACATACTGTTATTTACATTATGAATCTATAACTGCTATAACTGCTATAAACATGATATCTACTTACATCTAAACTAACTCCAGAAAAATGGTCAACATAACATCTATGAAAGGGAACCTTAACTTATTCCGCTGTGTTTGAAATAATTCTTAAGTTTGTCATCTTCTAATTACTTAGCAATGTAAACTAAAATGGAAAAGATTTTAGAAATCAAACAGGATCTATCCAACCCCCCTCCCCCTTCTAGATCTATTGTGTCCCCTCTAGGAACTAACAATTGGTATCAAAGCAGGTTCTCACATTATATTCTAAAGTTAACGCTTTGAGTCAGATCCTAGGCACAAACCATGTTCTAAACTTAGTTTAGTAGTAAGTCGCTTGTGATTACTGATGAGGTCACATGTTGAAAATTATGCGTGCAGGTAAATGTGCATATCCACCTAAAGCTACTCGGATTGGTCCATGTTCTAAATTAATACAGCAACAAGACCAATTCGTGTACAAAGTAAATCTGCAGTCTGCAGACCAGTGATGGGAAGTCAAAAGGGATCAAAAGCAAAGAGTCTGTCATCCACTGTTTTGAAAGATGAAAGGCCTTTACATGCTATGAAATGTCTATCCAGAGAAGAAAATAAATTTCTCTCAATATGTATTTGGCTAATCAATTGGATCTAAACCTTGAGACTCAAGATTATCAAGGAACTAAAGCTGCCAAGACTTTCCTATGTTGTTAACTCCAAGACGATGCCTGATTGATCTAAGGTTAAATGGAGCAACAAGTTGTCAGTAATAAATATAGCATCGTGAAAGAAGTCTGGAGTATGTCGTAAGTTTATTTAAACTTGAGTGGATTAACTCTTGCTAAAGGATTGGTATGTATGCAAATATATACAAAACCAATGTTATGTGTTTTTGATAAAATATAAAGTATGATCAACACTAGAGGAGCATCTTGAGCTGATCATCTCCATGAATCTACAATATACAAATAAGAAATAGAGTTGATTCCTACTCTGAGACCTTTCAAAATCTATGAACATAACCAAGCAAAGGATGAAACAATCATAGAAAAGGAGTGTCATATTAAAAAGCTTTATCATTCACATGCTCATCATCATACATCATAAATGTCATATCTAAATCTTATATATGCATAAATATGATTGTTGATGCTAATGTAATGTAAATTCAAGCATATGAGGAATTGGGATTTTGAGAAAACTAATCCAGAAGGACCCAAACAATCAGGGGTACCAAAAATAGAAATTTACCTAACCTGCAGGTACTTAGTCTATATGCTCACACAAGGAACACTAAAGCAGATAGCTCCGGTCATAAGGATTCAACCAGTTGCAAGGTCAGCTACATTAGAAGGGAAAACACAGTCATAAATCAAAGAAGTCTTCACTCATCTCGATCGAAGAGTCATTACTAATCGAAGAGTCCAGACTTGCCAACACATCAGAGGTGGATGCTGCAATGGCTATTTCATGATAAGACAAAAGAGATCTACTGGTTGTATCCATGCAAAGCATATCATTACAAAGGGAACACCCTGGAATTCTGAATGATAGAACCTACGTTCGTAGTGACTGATCAACAAATCGTGGAGTGAACAGTTCAAAAATACTCTACGAATCCAATGAAACTGATTTAATCATAAAAATACCAGATCAGTTCAGAAGATTCCAGCTAGAAGGAGAAGTACAAAGGTGACCTTGTAAAGATCTATATGAAGAAGCTAGCCCATCTACTTCTGAGACGGAGGTATCAACTATGGGGAGCAACAGTATGCCAAAGTCTAGCAATGCCAAAACTAAGGAGGAACACATTGAAGCTAAATCCTTCAAATCTCTCAAACACTGAAGACAGCTAAACCTGATGCAAAGGCAAGAATGACTAAGGATATGAAGATCATAATGAAGAAACTTAAGAAGAAGCAGAAGTGAAATTCATTGCTATACTCAGAGATGAGCTCAGACAAAAGTTCAACACCCCTTACATCTCTGATGACCATCTCACAGAGCACCAGTCCTCGACTATGAAGCTTTTAAATAAGCAATGAACATTCAAAAGTACTGGTCCAAGAATTCTATAGAGATTGGCCATCGCTGCCCATCTTAAGTTATTAACATGAAAGGTACTTCACCAGACAATGCTGCATGATGAACAATCCACCTATCGGTCTTAACAGAATTTAGAGAAGCTTCAATGATTCATGAAATGAAACTCTAGGTTATCCAAACAAGTCCTCTCCCAGTAACAGAATCCTAAAACTCTGTGGCTGATGTACCAAATGAATCCTTACTCCTGGTCATAGAGTCCCTAAAACTCTAAGACTGATCATCAAGTCTAACCATCTCAATCTGAGATTCTCCACGATCAACATTCCAATCGTAGAGTATGAGCATACTAACTCTACGATTGTAATACTTCTCAGTACACTCTCTTGACCATACAAGTGACATAGCTGAAAGCACTTCACCCTCTTCCACTGACAAATGCCAACATCAAGTATGTCCAATGATGGTGAACAAACTCTGACAAAAAGTCTATCATGATGACATTCTTACCACCAAGTATATACAGTCCTTCTGATAAGCGCCTCAGAGATAAATCTAACCCTTTTTTCAAGTGTAAGAGGTTGTCCCATTCTAAGCTTCCTTAACCCAGAAGGAGAACTGAAATAGAATATACATCACAAGAACTCATATGGAGCACATATACAAAAAATCCCTCAAAAGAGATCAAGCCTGTTGATGAATCATGCAACTCTAAGATGGGGATTAGTGACCAATCACTCACTGAAGCATCTCTCAGAAGATGATCGTTGAGTTGACAAAGAAAATCATAGAGTCTATAGCTATCTCATCAAGCTACTCTACGTACTGAAGAAGTCAACGGTCAGTCTACGTCAGTAATACTTATTTTCTTAAAAGAAAAATTAAAATTGAAAAACTAATCAGTTTATGGGGAGTTACAGTTTCTTACTGGGCATCGTGCAACCAATGGCTTTTTGACACATTATAGCTTATGCAAAGTCAGAAAGAACTGTCATAAAGACAAATTCAAAATCTTCAAACAGTTATCAAAAGCTATCGACTTTCTCTCCCTCCCTTTTTCAAACCCTAAAATCTTCTTTAAGGCCAAAATCCATCAAACCTCGAGCTTCGCCCAAATCGTATTCAACTATCCCTCATAAGATTCCTGAAATTGAATACCCATATACTTTAAACTCTCAAAATGGAAGAGTGGCGTGTTATAACTGGAATTCAACTCGACTTTAAGAAGTTTGAAGGATCAAAAAAGAAGTTCAAGGACATACTTAAGCTTGTAAAGAGTGCTGGGTTTTCAGAGTGCTTAGAAGCTAACACTCTAGTCTATACCGATCTAATGAAGCAATTCTATTCAAATGCAGCAGTAGACTCTGGGCTTCTATCTACAAAGGTCAAAGGAGTAAGCCTGAAGATAAAAGCATCAGACATTAACTAATGTCTAGGGTTTCCTGACTAAGGTCTAATAAACCTCGAGGAAGTTAACATTGAAGAAGGAAAGAAATTAATGCGCTACAAAAGAAATGTAAATCTGAAAGACATGAAGAAGAAAGAGTTTCCTGAGGAGTTTGAATTCCTAGCTGAGATTGCTGGAAAATGTATCTTATGGAAAGATATTGCATATGATACAGTTAGTGATCTGTAACTGAGAATCATGACTGCAATTGTCATGAACGTGCAGATGAACTTCGGAGCTCTTCTAATTGATTGGTTGTCCAAATGGCTGGAAAAAGCTGAGATAAAGAAGTCTACAGATAAACCCCTCACAAAGGTTTTTCATGGAAGACTCTTGAGCATTATACTGAAGAAGAAACTGAAGAGTAAGATAAGGGATGATCAGGGAGAACCACTGAATGTTCATAAAGTGATGTCCCCACAGCTATTTGAAAACTGAAAGAAAAATCCAATGGAAAATAAAAGGCTAATGACGTCTGGCAGCA
Organism: Panax notoginseng; assembly: GCA_016801055.1. Lineage (NCBI taxonomy): Eukaryota > Viridiplantae > Streptophyta > Magnoliopsida > Apiales > Araliaceae > Panax > Panax notoginseng. Next base: position 110,162,716 of record CM029022.1, on the reverse strand, counting down.
GTAGCAAAGTCTATGCAAAGAAGAGGAAGGCAAAAGAATGGAAAGCAAGTTGTCTCAATCTGATGACTCTGTACCTGTAACAGCCACTCCAACAAAGCTAATAAAGAAGAAAGCTAAGATTGTGAAAAAGTCTACAGAGGTTCCACCAAGCAGTCTCTCCACTGACAAAAAGAGACGTGAATCAAGAAAGGAAAAAGCATCAACTACAACACCCCTAAAAAGGAGAAAGAGTAACCGATTGCTTTAAAGAACTAATCAAAAGAAAGAAGGAGGCTCAGTATCAAAAGTAATTGATCTCAGTAGCAGTGATGAAGATGACAAATCAGAGTCTATGGGAGAAGATATGAAAGGCAAAAGGAGGATGATTTCTGACAGAACCAGTAGTGAAAGTGAAAGGACTGCAAACACAAATACAAATGAGTATATGGCAGAAGAAGATAAAGAAAGTAAAAAAGAAGAGGAAATATCTGCTGAATCAAACAATTCTGAAAATAGCACTAAAGAAGAGTCAGGTGATAAAAATTAGCTGGAAGGATCCATTGATGAATCAGTTGAAATGACCCAGCATGATGAAGAGATAGAGACAGACTCCAGTTTTACAGATCAGGAATCAGCAGACTATCATGTTCCCTCTCCAGCAAGAGTTCGCAGAAGATTAGTGGTGGAAGTCTTTGATGAACCACAAGATGTACTACCAGAAAGATGGATAAACCATGGAAACGAACGACTCAAAGTAGTAATGATGTCTACAGAAGATTTGTTTAACAACTGGAAAGACATGGATTTAGATTGTACTACAATACTGTACAATCCTGGCAATCCTTTGATAAAATGGTTATATCCATAGATGCCCTGGCTAAAGGATTACACAGCTGGCGATGAAAGTTACATCAGCTGGTGTTATTCACACGTTCCCAATTTGGAGTTGGTCTCTCAAAACTTCCTAAGGGTCAAGTCATTTCATATCAAGCTGATCAAGAACGTCTCTCATTTCAAGGTTTATCGTCATGAATGAAACATCTATATTCCCTACTATCTCCTAGAAAACTCAGTTAGTAGACATGCCACACCAAAGACCACAATCGTAGAGGTCTCACACTCTACGATTGCAGATATTCAAGCTCATCCAGATTCCCACTCATCAAACCTCATTCTCAGTACTCCAAATCTTAATCCCAGTATACCATCTGATATCCCCTCTTCATCCAACAATAATTTCTTCTACATTTTCACTGCCTTTGAAAACATCTACCAAAGTGAGAAACTCAACCAAAAGGCCAAAATCTATCAAGACTCTAAGTTATTAAAAAACTATGAGGAAATGGCTGAGAAATTCTTATACATTACTGAGGAAGCAAAAGGCCTGTCAGAAAGAAAGGACAACAAGTTTCACAAGAAGATTCAAACAACCATTTCTGATATATCTAATAAGCTTCATCAGAGAGGATCAAATCTATTTGGAAATAACTGAGCAATAGAGAAAAAAAGCCCTGCTACTTCAAAAGAAAAATAAAGAATCTATTGAGTCTCTCTCCGAGAAAAAAGACAACCTGAATCAGTCCCTCTCTCTACAACTAGAGCTCAGCCAGTAGGAAGTTGAAAATTTATCCTACTTGCTTGAGCAGCTTATGTCAAATGTCTAACATCTCTCTCAAGTGATTGATGACAAAAAGGGAGAGAAAAAGAGAAGGCACTCAAAGGGACATAAGAAGAATCGAATGAAGACAAAGAAGAAGATCCAAAAAAAGAAGCAGGAAAAGCTGAAAGCAAAACAAGAAGAAGAGGACTCATCATCTCAGGGGGGAGCAGGAGCAAGAAGAAGAAGAAATGAAGTCACCATCTCAGGGGGAGAAGGAACCAGGAGATCAAGCAGATGAGTAGCAACAATAGGGAAGATCTAGGAGAAATGCATGAAGAAGAAGGTACATCTCTAAATGTAATAGTTAACTCTGGATCTAGAATTTAGGTTTACTATTCAGCTATAATCAAATGCTTTTTAATATATCATTCATATTACCTGTTCTAGCAATATAGTAGCTCACTGTATCTTAAGATTCATTCATCTCATACATATGCATTCAGTATTTTTGTCATCATCAAATAGGGGGAGATTATAAGGAATATGCATGTGAATGTTATTCCTTTATTCGTATAATTTGTTAATGAAGATGATGAAGTAAATGAATAAATATGCAGATATGTATGCATTGAAATAAGCTATAAAGTCCTTAAACAGATAATAGGATTATATGTACAAGGACTTAGATTGAAATGATCAAATATGTTAGGTTGATTATACATGAACAAAATAGCTTTGTAGAGTCCTTTAAAAGAATATGATGAACAAGGACTAGACATAGAAAGATCAAGCTTATTAGGTTGGTCTTATATGATGTAATAGATAAGCCAGCTTTATCGTTGTACACTGCACCAGCCATCGAGGTTTGTAAGAAGAGTAACTCTTAAAGATTACAGTCTGTCGAGCCAGCCGAGGGATTGCAGAAGCCAAGGCAAAATCGTAGATTATCGAGAAAGTTGCTACAAAATCACAGTCTACTTTGGAGGGCCTCACTCAGAATCGTAGAGTTGGTCCTAACGCCTGTCGAGCCAAATCAAGAATCGTAGTCTGTTCTCAGAAGCGTAGAGTCTGCAATTTAAGCAAGCGAAGATCGTAGTTGAAAGTCCAATAATAATCTAGAAGGGGGGTTGAATAGATTATTACCGGTTAAAAAATTATATTAGGCCTTTTTGAATTTTTAATAATCAATTTGCATTTTTAGAAATTAGCATGCAAGATAATAAAAATTCAATCACACAATGCACATAGATTTATCTGGTTCACAACATACACCCCTTGGTATGTTGCTATGTCCAGTCTCAAGTCCCTACTTGGAACTTGAGATCCTATTGCTTATCAGTAATAAAAACTCCTTCAATAGGCGGAGAAGCCTTTACAAAGAATTATAGACAAACTTTCAACTATTCAACTATTCTATCTTGGACAGCAAGCTCCTCGCTCTGTCCTTAAGTTTAGTTGTACCTTCTTTTGAATTCAGTTCTATTCTATGATCTGGTCTTAAAACAACAGCCTCTTCCTCACCTCACATATACGCTAGAGACTCAACTTCCCGCTTACCTCTCTAAAACTCTGGTCTTGGTCGAAGAATTACTCGTCTTTCTCACAGGTACATAAAATAAACTTACTCTGACATTTTCTCCTTTTACAAAATAATTTTCACAACAATATGCTTCTTAGATAAGCAGATAAGAATTAAAGAACAAATTGATGCTTTTCAAATAAGCAGATATCAATTAAAGAACAAATTTATAAAAGTTTAAAGACTTTTATACTTAAGAAATATGCTTCTTATTAAGCAGATAATAATTTATGTTTAGATCAAATGATGCTTCTGATTAAGCAAATATGTAAAGTATGCACAATTATAAAAGTTCAAATAACTTTTATGTTTTTCGAGAGATGCTTCTTAAATAAGCAAATAAGTCAATTTTGGCTTTTAGCTCAAAGATGCTTCTGTTTAAGCAAATGTATAATTTTAATGCAATTTATAAAGAATTATTTACTCTTTAAAATAAAGAGTGTTTTTCTATGGAATAAAAAGATTTGTTTTTCAGAAATTCTTTAACAAGTATTATATGAATGGTTTTTATGTATCAATACTTGTCTATAAAAGAATAAATCAATTCAAACAATATATATCAAGTATAGTAATTAAATTGGTTAATCATAAACTGATATAGCAAATATTATTATTTAACTCAGATAAAATATTATAATATATAACAATATTTTATCTATTATGTGATTGTATAAATAAAGTCACTTAGTACTATAAGGAATCGTACGATTTGAATTCCTCTTTGTAGAGGTGTATCTCCATAGTCTTGCGGCGTCTAAGTACGACAAAAATTATATTTTCACAATTGATATTTATATAAATATTTTCAATAGATCACTACGATTCTCAAATCCAGCTCGGGTGACTTCTCTTTTTGGAGGAATATCTCAGTGTCATTTTAAGCTATCAAGTGTCGTGTCTATTTTACGATATTTATATAAATAATATCGATAAAAGGTTCCTGAAGACTATAAGGAATCGTACGGTTCAAATTCCTCTCCGTAGAGGTATATCTTCGTAGCCTTGCGGCGCCCAAGTATCCTTTTATTTGATAAATAGATGAAATATAGATATATAAAATTGTGTATAACAATGTATATTCGTGTATATATATATATATATATATATATATATATATATATATATATATATATATACATATATATAAAGTAAGTAAGAAATAACTCAACAGAAGTTAAACTCAAATAACTTATCTCAGTACTTGGATCAATTTTCTCTTTTAAAATAATCAGAACTTTTGTAAGAAGAGATATAAAGTTTTTAGAGAGAATGTAGGCAAGGAGAGTATGCTTCGCTTTTCACTGAATTGGTAAAAACCAAATAAATGAAATACTCCCTATTTATAGAATTTTGAAGTCAGGGGCAAAAATGTAATTTGTGAAAATTGATTTTGAATGAGTGGCTGAGATTGTTTTGAAATCAAAGGTCCGGATGAAAAATTTTCACGCGGTTTGCCAATTTAAACATCCGCCCATGTATTTTTCTAAGTACTTAGCCTTTCATATTCAATATAAAAGCTAGCATTAATTCGGTCAACAAGCCAGCTAAGTCCCACGATTTTTATAGTCCCAAAATGAGTGTCTCCAGCATATCACACACACACATAATATATTGACTTAGTGTGTGTGTATATATATATATATATATATATATATATATATATATATATATATATATATATATATGCATGCAATAAATCATTTTTGCCCAACTTTTGATTTTGAAAACAAATAGGATCTCCTTGCCTTAAATATTTATATGAATCAATTTATTTAACACTTGACATTTAAATTATCAAAGGTCAATAAAAATTAATTCAAATAAAAACAGAAAATAGTTTAGGTAAAATAATAAAATTAATTAAGTAATTTATAGGTTACTACATAATTGTTATCATCAAAATATATAAAATAAAGTGAGACCTATCAATCTCCCCCTTTTTGATGATGACAATTATATAAAAATATTTTTATCCCTTAAGAAGCTCCCTCTCAAACTATGAACACTTTTAATTCCAATCTCATAGCAGTTTATAACAATTATAGCAGTTATAGCAGTTTATCTAATCTCATAGCAGTTTATAACAATTATAGCAGTTTATCCAATCTCATGGCAGTTATAGTATTTTATAATATTTTTCTTCTCCCCCTTTGTCATCATAAAAAATGATGAGGAAAAAGACTTAATCCTGCAGAAAATTTAGGTAAGTAATCCTGCATAGAGAGTTAGTAACCAAAATATATATAGAACTAGATAAGATATTTATTGCAGCAGCAGTAATAGTAGTAGTAGTAGTAGTAGTAGTAGTAGTAGTAGTAGAGAGGAGTTAGGAGAGTTAAGTTACAGTCATCCCAAATAGTTAGTAAAATTACAGTTAGTTCAAATAGTTAGAGATCCTCTAGATTTAGAGGAGAGAAGTGAGAGATTTCAAGAATGCTGACATCTAGATCTTCTTGAAATGGGTGTGGGACAAGATCAGTTGGGTCATTAGTGGCATTGGCATTAAAATGATAGGGACCCATAAGCAGTCTATTGTTCTCCATCAGAAAACATACCACGGACTGAACAACATGTAAAGATAACTGCACATCTTCTAACTTTTCTAACAAAAGAGTTTGGTTGTGTAGAAGAAGTTGATTCATGCTATTAAGTTAATCGATTTTAGTGGCCATGTTAATGTTGGTTTCAATACCTCTTGATCAACAGGTTTAAACACAATTAGGGACTGATGTGGTAGATTTAAATGAGAGATAATATTACTTGTGGGAACAAGTTGGGACTTATGTTGTGACACAGTGATGTCCAAATAATTGAAAATATGAGTAAGCAACAAACCAAATCCAAGACAGTTGTTATGGAAGCAGAATTCAAAGGATGATAATAAAAAGTAGGCCAAGTTGTAAGGCATGCACTCATTCAATATACTCTTGATGTTTTCCAAATCAAAGGGCAGCAGTTTCCTATCATCTCTAACAGGTATGAAGTTGTTTCTCAGAATTTTACCCAGAAATTGACATTCAACAGTAAGGAACTCTAATCCAACTTTGCAAGGAAAATCAAATAGCAATGCAAGCACCATTTGATTAGTCACAATAGACAAGTTGTGCTTAAATAACATTTATTCTTCTACAGAAATGCCAGATGGATGAAGATAAGAGTTGATCCTAGGTAATTCTAAAGTAGAGGGATGCAGTTGAAGTGCATGTACAAGAAACAGTTCATCAATAATGTATGTCTGACCTTGAATGCAAGTAGTGATGCTTTTTAACAAACCAAAAGAATCCTTAGAAAATTCCATATAAGAGTAAAATTCAGCTATAAGACCAGGATATATAGATTTATCATAGAAAGTTACTAAGCACTCCCACCCAACATTTTTTAATTTTTTAAACAAGTCTGGAAAACTATGAAAGGTAATGACATTCCCTGGACACATATTATTTCTCATAATCATATATTTAGACTATGTAGATGCAGTAGTGAGATGAGGAACAACATTAGAAAATTGTAACTCAAAATGCAGAGGAAGTGTTTTTCGTTTAGATGAAAAAAGGTTAGACATTATTAGTAAAGAAGTAGGGAAGATAGGGGAGAGAATGAAGTTAAATAAGGATTGAAGATATGAATGCACCATGTTTGAACATGAGGTTATATATAGAGATATGTAGAAAGTAGTGTAATGATATGTTGCAGGTAAAATAGCTCTTATACTAAATATAAGCAGTCAAGATTTAGTAGTGAATATGAGTATGAGGTTACAGGTAATATGACCATACGAAGAACTGTAGTTAACATCAGAAAACATTTAAGTAAAACAGTAATGTGGATAAAAGAAAAAAACTTTTAAAAAAAACTTTTTTTTAAGAGGGTAGAGAAAACAGTTACAGAAGAGAGCCACATGCCACATAGAGAACAATTAAGTTCAGTCAATTTCAAGAATGATTACAAAAGATTTCAGAAGAATATAGCAAGATTTGTCATTTAAAATATTCCTTGGTAAAACACGGCAAGGGACTATTTGACAGATAAGAATAAAGTCGAGTTGAATCAGCAGATAGAAAGATTGTCATTTCAGAAATAAATTTTCAGAGAGGCAGGTAATTTGCAAAATTTAACATTTATAGTAAATCTCAGGAAGATAGATCAAACAGTGGTTAGTGCAATAAATAACCCAGTGGACATTAGTATCCACTCAATATATAGTAGATAGTACTTAAAAATGGAGGGTTATACCTGAGTGAGCGCAAGAAGCAGCATTATACTAGTAAAGTGCAAACCTCCAAAAAAAATGATCAAGTTGCATGCACAGCCTTGTGCAATATAGTGTTTAATCACAGTCGTATACATTTTCTCAGAGAGAATAACACTTGGTCAAGTAACAGTTAGTAAATATATACAAACAGGTATATATATATATATATATATATATATATATATATATATATATATCCATTAGTAAAATTTAGATATGTATATAATGTATATATACGGAAGGGTATCAATAAGTATATAGAAGAAATAATTTTGAAGAGAAGAATTTAAAAAATTAGAGTTTTTGAGAGACAAACACTGGTTAAAGAAATGTTTAGATTTTAGGGTCTTTGAAAAAAATTTGAGATTTTATTTGAAGTAATAGGAAATGAAACCCTAAACATAAATTTCACAGATGAGGGTTTGTTAACAAAAATTGAAAAGATGAGAAACTTATGGCAGTTTTAATCAAAACTTAGTGATTTAAAATACAGAAGAAAATCAGTTAGAGTTTTTGGTATAGACTAAAAAAACAGTTATACTCATATGTAATATATTACTTCCTCATTTATTAAAACAAATATTACTACACTAATTCACTATTTTAATTAAGTGAATTACTCACATTATTTATGGAATTTAATTCATAACAACTCCATTGCCAATAAGGCATAATAATCAAATTATATTACTAAATAATATAATTCTCAACTTAATTAAATTAACTAACATTATTTAATTTCTTTAATAGTTTTATTAACTATTAAATCTCATTTTCTCCAACATATGAATATATATATGCAACTCTCTATTATATATAAACATTTAATTCTCTTCACACCAAATCGCAAATTTCAATTTATATATAACATTTAAATATTTATATAACTATTCAAACTCATCATAATAAGAATTTTATTTATTAAATTCTTATTTTAATAATTACTAAAAATTCAGGTTGTCACATCTTCCACCCCACCCCCCCCCCCCCCGTATAAGGATTCCGTCCTCGAAATCACCAAAACCTCCCTTACTCAGTTTTTGTCAATTCGCTTTCAATATTATATTGTAAAATATCTTCAACACATTATCTTAATATAGGTTTTATATTTCTTATTACTTTTGATTTCGTAACAAACTCTTATAGACTTTATTCAAAATCTTTTCTTAAACTCAATTATAGTTGAGTATTATATATTCTTTAACTCGTTCATTACCTTTTCTAAGGATCATTACCATATACTCTACTCATCGAAATCATATACTTCACAATTCATTATCTTGTAAGTATTCATGTTTTCATAGTCTATAAATAAGAAGAGTCTTATTGTGTGATTGACTAATGCTTATGCAACTTGCATCTCTCTTGCAAAGATTCTTAAAACCCTAAGTTGTTAGGATAGAAAGAATTAGGACTAGCCATCCAAGACCTTGTTGAGTCTAAAATCACATCTTCAATCTATTTCTCTTGGTGGATATCTCTTGGGCGTTTCATACTTTTGTAACGAACGTGTGTTTCGTGAATTGGAGAGATCGCAAAGGAGCAAGGATTGAAATTTGAAGTCTACAATCAAAGCGTTGATTCTCTTCAAAGGTATATCTTTATCCTTCCTCAATTAATGATGTTTCATAAGGCTACACATTGAAATTGCAAAAAAAAAATTGATATTTTGCAAGCCTCCATTGCATTTATTATTAGATTGTATGCTTTGATCTTATTTCTACAATCCTATACACACACACACACTTCACACTTAAGGAAAATATTAAGAAAGCGGTAACCGTGTTTTCACGGAAATTGGGGGGTGTCTAACATCTTCCCCTCGCTTAAGTAAACCCCTGGATTATATGAATCTCGGTTTCAACACCAATTTTATGGAGTCACATTTATGGCCATTGTAAACACTCAAAATTTTGCGCTCTTGTTACTAACCCTGCAGGAGGGCAGGATTATCTTCCAAAGATAACCCTGGAAGTTAAATCAGTTTCAACCCCGGAGACAACCCTTGGAGGTACATCTTTCAATCTCGGAGACAACCCCGAGATACTCAGTTTCAATCCCGGAGATAACCCAGGGAGATTCAGTTCCAACCTCGGAGATAACCCCGAGGGATGCAGTTCCAGTTCCGAAGATAACCTCAAAAAAGTCAGTTTCAACCTTGGAGACAACCTCGGGATACTCAGTTCAACCCCGGAGATAACCTCGGGAGGTCCAACACACCTTAAAGATAACCCTGAGGATATTCAGCATCCACAGCAGCCCAATCTCAAAGATAACCCTAAGCAACTGTAATAATCCAGAATTTTTATTATAATTTCAAATATTTATTGGATTAAATAAATATTTTAATTAATGTGTTTATTATTGAATAAATATTTTTTTAATTTAATTATTTATTAGTTAAATAAATAATTTATGAGTTGAGGGAATTAGCTTAAGTTGGCGTGGCCGCGTCAACCCCTGACAGAAACTGTTTTGTTTATTTATTTTTTTAAGTTCAATTTATGGCATGCAACTGTAACTTGGTCTTATGAACATAAAAAGGAAGTTAATCGTGTGATATGATGTAATAAGCTTGTAGATATATTTAAATACCAAGTATGAAGATTTTTAAGTTATTAGTTAATGAGTTATAACGATTAAAACTCAAAGTTTATAAGAGTTAGAGATGAGAATTGAATTCTATAACTTACGCTATATGTTAGGGAGTTTTTAGATTCGTGTATGTGATTGTGTTATGTGATTGGTCAATATGGTTAGACCTTAAATTAAAGGGTATAATTTAACTAAGATAGTGGGTGGAACTTATAAATTTGATGTTAGTATAACTAATAGATGTTGTACTACATATGATATGTATAGGTGATTGTGAGTTGTAATTTAATAGCTTACGCATGAGGTAAGTTTCTGAACTTTAATCTCTATTTGAGTTATCCTAACTTGTTTACAATTGAGCAAGCTTTTTAACTTCATTCTTTTATAATAAATGCAAGTTTCATATCTCTATTTACGTTTTGTTGTCGAATAAGTATTTATCGTATCATGACTATTATTAAGCGAGTTCCCTAAACTTTATTTCATCATGTAGAACATTATCATTTTCCTATCTTGTTTATTATTGTTATGCAAGTTCATTATCTTAAGTCAATTACAATTATTCAAGTTGTAATTTTATTTAACAAGTTCTTATTCCTAAGCCTACTCTTACAATGAACAAAGTTTCTAACTCTATTATTATCAAAAAAGTATGTAACCTTAGCTTGTTGTTACTGTTCAAGCAAGGTTTAGTATACCTTTTAATGCTTTTAAATTCATTCATAAAGCATGACTTTGATGCATTATATTTATTCAATTGTAGTTCATAACTATTCCATAACATGTTGTTGTCAAACCCTTGAAACATTATTAAGTTTTGATTTAACTAATCCTTAGTTGATGTTCGTTGAACTCTAAATTACCCTTGTAGCTTATCCAAACTAAACTTACTTTGGTGCGGACTTGTATTCTAAAACTGAGAAGAACAACCATATTATAGGGGATTTATTACGCGTAAACGTTTAAATGTTTGTGCACAATACATGGTACGAAGGGTTGATCCCCATAAGTACAGAAAGTCCCTATAGTCTTAGGACTGTTTAGTTTTAAGTTGAAAGAATACTTATAACCGTGGACATAATTCGTGTTCTTGTGACCCTCAGATACATTTCAAATTCTGTTTTCAGTTCTTAATTATTATTGAAAGAGAATATTATTCAGTTTTATTGAGCCTATTCATTGGCAGTTGATGCGATGTTATTATTCATTGTCATTTCAAGTGAGCATTTGTTTCGCTCACTCTTGCATATATAATCCTTGCAGCTAAAGTTGAGAAGGTCGATGAACCTACCACTAGCAAAGGGAAAGGAAAATTAAACAAGTGTTGAAGACTTGTAAAATTTATTGACTTTCTTGATGTCAGACTTTATTTTAAATATTGTGATGTATCATTTAATTTTCACACTTGATGTTTGTTTTTAAAGGTTAGATAACCAGGGAGATTTTATTAGATTTATTGATGTAACCCTTTAATGGAAATATTTATTATTTAAATTTTATTATGATTGGATAGTTAGAAATGAATGCTTAGACAGTGAACACCAAATCTTATGGGAATGAAGTACCCAGATTTGGGGGTGTCACAGTTGGTATCAAAGCTTTAGATTATGAACCTTAGGTGGGGGAAAAACCTCAGGAAGTAACCTTATAGGAGATTGAAAAAATAGTGGTGTGGTAAACTCTTTTTGAATTTTAAGGAAGAAATAATAAAACACTCTATGTGCTTATGTGGTTGCAACCTATGTGCTCGTGAGTGTCGAGTAGTGATGATTAGTAATTAAAAATTAAAAATTTTGTTGTCAGGATGGCTAATGTGGGAGAATCCAGTCAGGATAAGGAGGAATGACCTTAGATGCCTAGAGATGAGGAGTCTCGAGATATTCTGGTGGTTTGGGAACAACTGCTGCCAATGGAGTCATCTCTATTGGTCACAGTGGTTTAGCAGGAGGGCAAACCTGATGAGGTGGATGTGGTAGAAACGGATGAAGAAGACCCCATTGAGTTGCCACAGACGGATGAAGAAGACCCCGTGAAGATTTTCTACCAAACTCTATCGCAGCTCATATGTATGACGAGATATATGACCACAATGTTGAGCATCAGGATAGAGTCGAGGAGTTGGAGGAGATAGTAGCTGAACGTCAGACTTCGATGGCTTAGAAGGACGATGAGATCCGGGATCTTGACGAGCGTCTGAGTAATGTCAAATGGAAGCTGATTCACACTGAGGGGGAGAATGAGCAGTTGACAGAGGAGATTGCGGAGCTGAAGAACAAATTGAAAGAAGAATCCAGCAAGAGAGCAAGAGTTGAAGACGCGTACAAGAAAGCCTTTCAACGTCAAGATGGAGGAGATGAATGGCATTTTTAACACCGTGATAAATCGAGCTCAAGACCGAGCCATGTATTATCCGATTCAGTTCGAGACGCTGCCATGGTATATGTTAGATCATAGAACAATATTCCGTACTATGGAAGAGGAGCGTCGCAAGGCTATGCAGCATTTTAGTAGGTCATCGAAAAGAATGTAACTGTGGTGTGATTAATTAATAAATAAGATGTAAATATCAAGTGTTATGTAACCAATGGGATATGATGATGATGTTATCCTGCAACTTTAGTAGTTCAAGAAAGTGATGTAAAATAGCAGTGATGCTGTTGTTATTATGTTTTAAAAGATTATGAATGAATAAAATGTTAATATTTATTCAAGATGTTATGTGTTATGTGATGATAATTTTTTATGATGTGCAAGTTAGGTAGAAAATACTTAAAAGATTGAGTAATAATGTAATCAATGTATTTTTAACAGAAACAGCCTCCAAGACATCAACCACGACAAAGAACCCCTAAGGGATCTACCAATAACAACAACGCTGCTACTAACCCAGTTCAGCAGTTAGTGACACTACTGATGGAAGCGTTGCAGAATCAACCACAGAACCAAGTTATAACTTTTAAGGATTTCAAGGTGGTTGGACCACCAGAATTCCGTGGAACCATGAATCCGGTTGAGGCACAGACTTGGATCTTAGAAATAGAAAAGGTATTTGATGTTGCTAGAGTCGGTGAGAATCAGAAGACTGCTTTTGCAACATTCATATTAAAAGCGGAGGCCAGTTATTGGTGGCAAGCCAATAAAACACGAGGAGGTCAGGGAATAATAACTTGGGATAGGTTCAAGGAAATATTTTTTGAGACCTATTTTCTAGAGAGTTCAAAGAACCAAATGGAGGTGCAGTTTTTAGAGTTGAAGCAGGGCACAATGACAATGTCGGAGTATGCATCAAGGTTCAATGAGTTGGCAAGGTTTACTATAACGAACCCAAAATAGGTCCATTCCATCCAACCCATTCTGAGTCGCCAAATACATGGTACAGAAAACAACTACAACTTTATTACAATAATTGTCGTGCAAAATACAACAACTCATGTGTTGTGAGTTTTGATACAAATATATATATCAACTGTGACTCTTGACACCAACTTGGGTAGCACGTCACCATACATCTTACATAAAGGTATAGTCAAAAACTGTTTTAGAAATTAAAATCTTTGGGAAGTGCTCAAGGAAACCTTCGTACATGGGAGGCCATGCGTCTAGGATATTATAGATATCATATGTCCACAGAATTATCCTTGGTTGACCCAATAGACCCCAAAGAAAAACCAGAAGATTACTATCATATTCTTTCCAATGGTAGGTCTTTTCTTGACATATCATTATCTCCACTGTCTCTAATTGAGAATTATACTTCAAACAAACACCAAGATTATATAGGTAGTGCTCGTAGATATACTCAGCAAGTGGATGTGCACAACTGTGTCTTATGATGACACGAGGTTGTATGTCATTAGACATCTTATATGATAGTGACAAAACACCCTTCCAACGTTGGGTTCGCCTCACCCTATTTTATTCACCAAATATAACTACTAAATGATGACCACCGTTCTATTCCCTTGTTACCCCCGCTCGACCCAGCTACACTCTTATTACCTAAAAGGAATTGTGAAACAGAAGGGTGAGCACAACTAGCCAAGTAAAGGATATCATGACTAAAGATAAACAAATTATCAATAGCCTTCAACAGAATTAAATTAGAGATTTAAAACATATGGTAGATGATAAAAAATTTCAACCATAGTTGCAGCGGAACGAGCAATCCATTAGAAGAGTCAAATAGACCATAAAGTCTATTATCTTCTCCACATTAAAAGTCCACCAACAATGTTTTATTCCTGTAACATTAATCAACAGTTCCTTTCCACAATTATATGAATAACTCATAATCATAATTATGATTCTAAATTCCTCTTCGCACCAAGGACAAAGATAATTTTCATCACATGTCTTTACCTGAAACATCAAAGATCATGGTTATACCAAATCATAGTTCTTGTTCATAATCATACTAATAACTTCATCTTTACACTACGACCAATGATATTCGTCACCAGTTCATCTTTGCACTACTGGCCAAAGATATTCAACATTAGGTCATCTTTGCACTACTGGCCAAAGATATTCAACATTAGGTCATCTTTGCACTACGGGCCAAAGATATTCATCAACAATTCATCTTTGCACTACAGGCCAAAGATAATCCTCAACAGTTCATATTTGCACTACAGGCCAAAAATATTCATCAACAGTTCATATTTGCACTACAGGCCAAATATATTAATATCTCAAAGAAATATATAATCATTTCAGAATTTATATAAACAATAATTATAACCATGTTGATCATTTCACCTTTGCACTTAAGCTAAAGATATTCAATTATAAATTCAATGGTCATGATCATACCAGTCAACAATTCAACTTTGCACTACTGGCCAAAGGGAACCCATAGTCATGATCATACCAAAAATCTATCCATCTTTACACTCAAGTCAAAGAGAAATATCATCATTAGGGTTATAAAAATGTTATATATAATAGTAAAATCAATATAATCAAAACATCTAGATTTAATCTCAAGAGTAATATTCATAAATCAACTATAATTTGGTTAGAAAAAGAAACTAATTTTGTCGTGAATAGTACCTGTGAATAGTAATTTGTGAATAATAACTCGTGAATAGTAACCCGTGAATAGTAACTCGTGAATAGTAACTCGTGAATAGTAATCCCGACATGAAAAAGGTAGAAATTCTACAATAAAATCCATACCAATATTTCGGTATAATGCTATTGAAAGAATAACATTTCTTAAACTTATACACAATTTATTTTAATTATTTACACTTTACTAAATAATGCATTTAATCATCCTAAAATGTCAAACTCATTAGATTTCATCACCAATAACCAAAACCCTCATCAAAAATCTGCATATACCTCATATAGGATTCTCAAGCCATAAAATCCTATTTTCTAATTTTCTTACTTCCCATAACATATTTAATTCATTTACTCATAACTAGTCCATTTTCATGAAAAATACCAAATCAGTCCCAAAAATATTTTTTTTCTGAGATTTAGCAGAATATAGTCCCATATTGAACATATATTTTTCTCAGAATTTTTAAAATTCGTTTACTATTTTTCATATGATCAATACTGCCGAATATTTAGACATTTATCATAAATTGTACTTTTGTCCAAAAATTCCTAAATTTACAGAGTATACTTCCGTTATATACATGTACTCCCAATAAAAATTTTACCAATTTTAGAGTTAACCACAAGGAGTTATAAGGGTTTATTTTTAAAATAGTATTTTCCCATAAAATTCATAACTCTTAATCTATACATCTAAAAATCGTCATTTTTGGACACAATCTAGAAAACTCATCAAATTATCATTTCAAATTTTTCCAAAATTTTTAATGGTTTAGAAAAATTACGAAACTGAAAAATATAATAACCCTTAAAATCCCTTACTATCCCTTACCTCAAAAGAGCATCACTTCTGACTGGATATCGGATATGACGCTGAAGGAAACTTGCACTGATGAATAGCAACTCACCAAGTATCTAAATACTCACAAAATACACTCGATAATCTAGAGAGAAAAAGAGAGAAAACTTATGAATTCTGGTTTGATTTTCAGTTCTAACTTAGCCCTCTATTTATAGGAAAATGTTAGCACGCCGAAGCAGACTTGACCTGCTACCTGATGGCTTTACCTGCTACTATTTCACCCACCAAAAATTATCTATCTTCCCCAACAACCAAAAGTGGGGCCCACCCATTTCTAGAATTTTCCACCAAAATCATTTATAAACCTAATTTCTGAATCAGTCACATCTTAAAATTCATAACAAATCATTCGTTCATTTTTAACGGTTCAAAATTTGTGAACATATACTCAACTTATATATGTATAACATATCCAAAAATCACAACGATCCAACGGTCGGATCAAAAATTATAACTCACGCAATATATCTCAAGAACACTGATTATTGGATTATAAATCCTTCAGACCAGTTTCATTTGAAAATTCACCACGAAATATCCACAAAGAATTTTTGGGTGATTCCAAATTCTACGGTTAGCTTACTTCCAGGGATTTCTTTTGATATATGGTTCATCTCCTAACTTATTATACACAAAGAGTTATGGATTTTACAAAATCAAGTAATAAACTAATTTTTCTGAAAATACCATATTTTGTTCTCCATTTCGATAAAATACTTATAAAATACCTCATCATTAATTCCTTCATTTATAACCACATAAATAAATCCATCATTTATATCCACATCAAATAAATATTTTCTTATCATATAAATCAATAATTAATTATTCACAAATAATATTACAGAATCACAATTATGACAACCAGGCCGTTCCCAGGAAAGAGGGGGCTTTCCAATAAGGATTTCTCCTTACTGGCGCGCAATTAGATGACCAAACCTCTCGTTAGACAGAACTTTCTAGACATTGCCAATAATGCTATCTAATAATATTATTCAAATAATATGAATTATTGATCTGATAATGGAAAATATTGTGCAGCAACAATTATTGAAACAACAATAATATAAAATATCAACGCAACAATTATTGAATCAATAAAATATTGAACAGTAACTACTGTAATAATTATTGAGTAGTGTCTTCTTACGTAAGAATCAATAATTGAAAAAATACTGTGTAATACCGTGTGCTACTGTGCGACTACGCGTATTACTGTATTTTAACCACCAGGTATTCCAACAGTGTTAACGGTAACAACTACGTCGTTATTTATAAAAACTCAAATTTATCATTTTCTTCATCCGACAATTATTCTGTTATGGGGCCCACAACTGGCTGCGTCGTCGTACAAATATTCCCCGACAGAAAGAATATTCCACGACCAAACGAATATTCCCCGACAACAATGAGTATTTTATAACCACTTGCGTATTTTAAAAATTTTCATATATTACCTTTAACTTTAACTTGTTATCAATTTAACCATTTACTAAATAGAAAAATTGATTACTTTTATTTCATAAAATTCGGGGTCTTACATTTACGCCATATCAAGTTAACATAGATGATCGCAAGGCTAGGAGGTTTGAACAGGGACTGAAGCCCTGGTTGTACATCAGAGTCTCCGTGTTCTAGTTAAAGACGTTTGCAGCGGTGCTTGAGAAGGCAATTATCGCTAAGGGTGGAGGCGAGACTGTGACGAAGTACAATTAGGTACAAAGAAAGAAGAAGAGTGAGAGTGAAAGTAAGAATGGTGGTAGTAATGGTCGGAATAACCTGAAGAGGAAGTGGAATGCAAGTGTTACTGTTGGAAGTCAACAGAGTAGCCAACAGAGAAAGAAATTTGAAGCGTGTGCTACATGCGGAAAGAATCACACTGGTGTGTGTTTAAGGGATAAGCGAGTATGCTTCAACTGTGGCCAAGAGGGTCACATTACTCCAAATTTCCATCAACCAAAGAAGAATACTTGTTACACATGCGGCTCAAATGATCATTTTCCTAATGAGTGTCCTAAGAAGAAAGCTGGAGAGGCAACGAGAAGCAAGGGAGGTGGTAGTGGAGGTACGCTGGCTATTGCTAGACCAACGTCAACAAACAAATCCAAAACCAAAGCCTTCAACATGATAGTGCAGGACGCAGTGCAATCAAAAGATGTTGTGTCAGGTATTATCCCAATAAATGATATATGTCAACGTCGGGATTTTTATTTGTCCCTTTTCTATTCTTGTTCTTTTTTGTTCTCATGTTGGGTGAGATTTTTTTGAAAAAATAAGCGAAAAAGGTCCGACATTTATATGTCGACGATTTGATTGTAAGAGTCGCCAGTTAGTTTTTTAACTGGTTGTACCAATACTACTGAGAAAAGGTTTGTACATTGACCCAGTGATATGACACTGCTAAACGGGTCTGTGAAACAGATATTCATTAAGGTCTGGGGACTTGCTTATGCGGAGGGAAGATGTTAGGCACCCCCCGACATCCGTGTTACTATGGTGACCGCCACTTTTCAAGAAACTATTATATGAATGTGTATGTGTGTGTGGGTCAATGTGCTGTTATTTGAAAGTAGTGCGAGGCCTCGTTCGCACCTATATACACAAGGTTTGAATTTATGTAAAAATTCAATTTTAACAAGATATAGCAGTGAAGTTTTATAAAAGAGGTTTTTCAAACCCTGATGTTCAATAGTAATTGAGACCTTTTACACTTCTATTTTTATTAAATGTTCGGCTTGATTACTTTTATTTTCAAGATGCAAAGCATCTTCGAGAAAATAATGTACAAAGTAGTGCCGAACTCCTCATGGGTATGAAAACCATCTGAGGAAATCCAAACACCGCGAATAAATTTACAAGCTGCTTATAGCTGAAAAATATTCATCAGGGGAACTGAATCTAGATTCAGTAGACTGAATCTGTGATCACATGATTCCTAGGCTCACATGATGCCGTAATTTGTATGAAAGCAGTAAGAAATTATATATATATATATATATATATATATATATATATATATATATATATATATATATATATATATATATATATATATATTATATATATATATATTTAGATATATATATATATAGACATGATCCACCACGAAGCACCTCCATGGGGGATCAGAAATGTAAAGAAAGCTGGAAAAAAAGGTCAACCGCCACGAAGTAAACTCCAGGCGGGATGAAATGTAAAGAAAGCAGTAAAAACGGTCAACTGCCACAAAGTAAACTCCAGGCAGGACGAAACGTATATATATATATATATATATATATATATATATATACAAAAGCAATTAAACGCTCCAGACATAAGTCTAGGCACATCGAACAGAGTTCGACACACAGTTCATAAATATAAGTATATATATGTATACAAAAGCAGTTAAACGCTCCAGACATAAGTTTAGGCTCAATCGAGGCATAACTCGATAATGTTAGTCCATATATATATATATATATATATATATATATATATATATATATATATATATATATATATATATATATATATATATACGAAAGCAATTAAACGCTCCAGACATAAGTCTAGGCACATCGAATAGAGTTCGACACACAGTTCATAAATATAAGTATATATATGTATACAAAAGCAGTTAAACGCTCCAGACATAAGTTTAGGCTCAATCGAGGCATAACTCGATAATGTTAGTCCATATATATATATATATATATATATATATATATACAAACTGAAATGAAACTACGGACCGAATTTTGAGCATACACATGCAACACGACTCTCAACGTGAAGAATAGTAGCTATATATGAGCTCACAAGTGTTTAAAATGAGAAAGCACTCAGTTTAGGGTGTGTACAGAGCAAATTGGACAGGGCTTCCTCGCCTTTTTCTCTTACAAAATGGCCACCCCAAACCCTCTATTTATAAAGGGGGGAGCTGCAGCTTGTCGCAGATGTACCTGCGGCTGCCCGGGGTGCCCCGGGCTCTGCGGGTCCCACCGTCTAGAAGTACGTGCACGCATGCAACGTAATGTTCGCTTGAACTTTCAGAACTTCAATTCGGGCATCCGATTGAGGTGTATAAGACCTATTTCAGACTGTTATTATCGAGAGTTATGCAATGACATGAGATTAGAGGTTGTACGAAGTCAGGAAGATGGGACCTTGCCATCCGGTCTTCAAGCTTCAAATTCTATCTGTTACCCTGCGTAATAGTCACTCGGGATTGGACTTCCTTGGTTCTTGTGGGACATTGTTGTGTAGAAATGCATGTATGAGATGTTGAGATGGTGCGATGTGGCGTCAAGGTGGCAAGATGATGACTTTGCCCCTCACCAAGGTTATCTCCAATTTGGGCTGATAAAGCAGACGTTGCTTAGGGTTATCTCTGAGATTGGATTGCTACAAGTGTTGAAGGTCCTCAGTGTCATCTCTGAGGTGTGCCTGTCTTCCCGGGGTTACCTCTGAGTCTTATACTGAGTGCCTCGGTATGAGTGCTGAGGTTGAAGCTGATCGCATGCATTTGAAATAAGCATTTCTTGGGTTATCTCCGGAACTTCACTTACACTCCTTGGGGTTGTCTCCAAGGTTAGTGATGCTATTCACGGTGTCGGGACTAAGACTGAATATCTCGGGGTTATCTCCAAGATGAATCGGTCTTTTTCGGTGGAATTTTTGGTATTTGAACTGCATGCCTCGGGGTTATCTCCAAGGTTAGATCTGATACTCCCGGTATGTGTTCCGGGGTTGAAACTGAACTTCCGGTAGTATCCAGACTGGATATGAGCTGTCTTCCAGGGTTATCTCTGAAAGACGAATCTGCCCTCCTATAATGTCAGTGACAGGTGTGCAGAAAATTTTAAGTGTCTACAGATGCCCCTATTTATCATATTCATGCAATGTAATGGCATGGATAGGATAAAGAATCCTAGACACGTAAAATGCCACAAGGTAAACATGATGTTATGTAGAGAACCATGATGCAAGTGTATGATGCATTTGTTTTGTTAGATTACTCTCCATTATGGTGGGAAGATTGCCTGCTCCCCTGTTGCTTCTACAGGGGATGGCAATAAATAAGCAGCCTGGTGAACTGTCATGGATGTGCTATCCACAGCTAACAAGAATCTCTAGAATTGTTGACATTGGGGTTATCACCAAAGTCCTGAATCCTTGATACAGACTTTATTCCGAAGATGTGCCTCTCGTGTACAAGAAATCTGTGGGGATAAAGCTTTTTTCTGCTTGAGGATGTGTATAACATACTCCATCATTGATCCTCCCCGATGATGTTGATCCTTCCTAGTTTGTATCGCCAGGACATATCAATGTTATGTTAGATTTACTGCCAATAGTATGTTTTGTCAGGGCTGCCTGACCTTTGTTGATGTGTGAACCAACGGATGACCACGCGTTGTAACCCTTGACGGGGATATACTTGATCTTTGTTGATATGTACATCAGCGGATGAAATCCCTGCTGGGGATAAACGCCAAGGCTGCTTAACTTTTGTTGATGTGCATATCAACTGATGCAATCATCGGATGGCTTCCGATGCGTTGTTAGGTTTGCTTGCCAATGGCTGAACTGATGTCAAGGTTACTTGACCTTCGTTGACATGTGCATCAACAGATACAAATGCGTGGTACCCCCGCCGGGGATATGCACTTGGCCATATGAAAACACGTGATGCCCCCGCAGGGGATGCTTAAGAATGTGTGCTGTAAGACCCTGAATTTTATAAAATAAAAGTATTCAATTTTTCTATTTAGTAAATGGTTAAATTGATAAAAAAAAAAGTTAAAGTTAAGGGTGATATATGAATTTTTTTTGAAAATGAGCAAGTGGTTATAAAATACTCATTGTTGTCGGAGAATATTTGTTTGGTCGTGGAATATTCTTACTGTCGGAGAATATTCGTACGACGGCGCAACCATTTGTGGGCCCCATAACAGAATAACTGTCGGATGAAGAAAATGATAAATTTAAATTTTTATAAATAACGGCGTAATCGTTACCATTCACACTGTTGGAATACCTGGTGGTTAAAGTACAGTAATACGCGTGGTTGCATAGTAGAACACGGTATTGCACAGTATTTTTGAATTATTGATCTTTACGTAAGAAGGCACTACACAATAACTGTTACAGTAATTACTGTTCAATATTTTATTTTATTGATTCAATAATCGTTACGTTGATATTTTATATTATTATTGTTTCAATAATTATCACGACACAGTATTTTCCATTATCAGATCAATAATTCATATTATTTGAATAATATTATTAGATAGCATTATTGGCAATGTCTAGAAAATTCTGTCAATGAGAAGTTTGGTCACCTAATTGCGCGCCAATAAGGAGAAATCCTTATCGGAAAGCCTCATTTTTCCTAGGAACGGCCTGGTTGTCATTATTGTGATTCTATAATATTATTTGTGAATAATTATTTATTGATTTTTATGATAAGAAAATATTTATTTTTATATGGATATAATTGAAGTAATTAATGTTGAGGTGTTTTATCAGTATTTTATCGGATTGGAGGTATTAAAAAATCAAATCGATGTTCTTAAAGATCTATTGCGTGAGTTATAATTTTAATCCGACCGTTGGATCGTTGTGATTTTTGGATATGTTATACATATATAAGTTGAGTATATGTCCACAAATTTTGAACCATTAAAAATTAACGTATAATTTGTAATGAATTTTAAGGGGTGTTGAAAATTGTCCGTTTGTGGAATTCGGATATTTTCTGCTTGAAATTTGGAAAAACATAAAGCTACAATGTTGTAGAGATTTCGATTTTGTAGGAAATGGACATAAAATTCATATTTTTCTAATAAAGGGATTATTTATTATGAATTGTTGAAGTTTCAAAAATTAAAATATTTTTATTAAAATTATGTGTGGGAACCACTTTTATTTTTTCAAAACATGTGGGCTGAAAATTCTTCCAAGATGGTTGCCCAGCAATTCAAGATGGGCATGCGTAGAATGAAGAATAAATAATAATGGTAATATTTTATTATTTTAGTCTCCTATGGCGTTCTAGCATTTTCCTATAAATAGGCGTTTAAGTTAGAATTGAAAATCACACCAGAAACATAAGTTTTCTCTCTTTATATTATCGAGCGTATTTTTATGAGTATTTAGATACTTTGAGAATTACTATTCAATACAAGTTTCCTTCGACTTTACATCCGATATTCAAGTCAGAAATACTGCTCTTTTGAGGTAAGGGATTGTAAGGGTTATTATGTTTTTCAGTTTCGTAATTTTTCCAACCCTCAAAAATTTGAAATGATAATTTGATGAGTTTTCTAGATTGTGTCCAAAAATGACGATTTTTAGATGTATAGATTAAGAGTTATAAATTTTATGGGAAAAGACTATTTTAAAAATAAAGTCTTATAACTCCTTGTGGTTAACTCTAAAATTAGTAAATTTTATATTGGGAGTACAAGTATATAACAGCAGTATACTCTGTAAATTTTAGAATTTTTGGACAAAAGTAGAGTTTATGATAAATGTCTAAATATTCGACAGTTTTGGCCATATAAAAAATAGTAAATGAATTTTAAAAATTCTGAAAAAAAATATATGTTCAATATGGGTCTATATTCTGTTAAATCCCAGGAAAGAAAATTTTTTGGGACTGCTTTGGTATTTTTTTATGAAAATAGACTAGTTAGGAGTAAATGAATTAAATATGTTATGTGAAGAAAGAAAATTGGAAAATAAGATTTTATGGCTTGAGAACCCTATATAAGGTATATGCAGATTTTTTTATGAGGGTTTTGGTTATTGGTGATGAAATCTTATGAGTTTGGCATTTTAGGATGATTAAATGCATTAATTAGTAAAGTGTAAAAAATTAAAATAAATTATTTATAAGTTTAAGAAATGATTAAATATTGTGGTAATATTAATAATATTAGATTATGAGATTATTAAGTGATTTATAACATTTGGATTAAGGTGTTATGAAATTATTGATTTAAAATATTATTTAATGATTAATAATATTAGTAAATAAATTTAATGTTATTATATAATGAATAATATTAAATGGAGTTTATAATATAATGAATAATGTTATTATCTTCGTTAAATATTCGTTGAAATATTATTTTCTGTTCAAATCATTTTTGATATAATGTTATTCTTGAATTTTACTCCGCAAAGCAGTATCATGTTGACAATTTGGATATTATTGAATTCTGGATAAATTAAATTGTTAAAGTCTTTAAACTTTATTATTTATCTCATGTGATTGATTCTTTATATCCTTGTCATGATCCTCATGCTTATATTGTGATCAAAGTCATCTTTGGCCCGTAGTGCATAGATGGACTGTTATTTATTGGTTTTATAATTGTATACCTTTGGCCTGTAGTGCAAAGAAGAACTGTTGATTGATATCTTTGGCCTGTAGTGCAAAGATAACCTGTTGTTGAATATCTTTGGCCCGTAGTGCAAAGATGACCTGTTGCTGAATATCTTTGGCTCGTAATGCAAAGATGACTTGTTGTTGAATATCGTTGGCCTGTAAGTGCAAAGATAACCTGTTGTTGAATATCTTTCGCCTGTAGTGCAAAGATGACATTTTGTTGAATATCTCCGTTGCTGAATATCTTTGGCATGTAGTACAAAGATGAACGGTTAATGAATATCTTTGGCCCGTAGTGCAAAGATGAATTTATTAGTATGATTATGAACAGGAACTGTGATTTGGTATAACCATGATCTTTGATGTTTCAGGTAAAGACAGGTGATGGAAATTATCTTCGTCCTGGATGAGAAGAGGAATTTAGAACCACAATTATGATTATGAGCTATTCACATGATTGTGGACAGGAACTGTTGATTGATGTTACATGGATAAAACATTGTTGGTGGACTTTTAACATGGAGAAGATAATAGACTTTATGGTCTATTTAACTCTTCTAATAGATTGCTCGTTCCGCTGCAACTATGTTTGAAAAGTTTTATCATCTACCATATGTTCTAAATCTCTGATTTATTACTGACGAAGGCTATTGATAATTTAATTATCTTTAGTCATGATATTCTTTACTGGGCTATTTGTGCTCACGCTTTTGCTTCACAATTCCTCTCAGGTAATAAGAGTGTAGCTGGGTCGAACGGGGATAACAGGGGAATAGAACGGTGATCTATAGTCTTTGAGGTTTTCCCTAAACAGTATGGAAATATCTTTATTAAGAACTTTAGATAAGTGTGTTGTATTTTATACATCATTTAATAGTTATATTTGGTGAATCAAATAGGGTAAGGTGAACCCAACGTTGGAAGGGTGTTTTGCCACTACCATACAAGATGTCTAATGACATACAACTTCGTGTTATCATAAGACAAGGTTGTGCACATCCACTTCCTGAGTATATCTATGAGCACTACCTATATAACCTTGGAGTTTAGTTGAAATATAATTCACAATTTGAGATAATGGAGATAATTATATGTCAAGAGAAGACTCACCATTAGAAAGAACATGATAGTAATATTCTCGTTTTTCTTTGGGGTCTATTGGGTCAACCAAGGATAATTTTGTGGACATATGATATCTATCATAACCTAGACGCATGGCCTCCCATGTACGAAGATTTTCTTGAGCACTTCCAAATGATTTTAATTTCTAAAACAGTTATTGACTGTACCTTTATGTAAGGTGTCATTGTGACGTGTTATCCAAGGTTGGGATGAGAGTCACAGTTGGCATATATTTGTATCAAAACTCACAACATATGTGTTGTTATATTTTGCACGACAATTGTAGTAATAAAGTTGTAGTTATTTTCTGTACCATATATTTGGCGACTCAGAATAGGTTGGATGGATTGGACCTATTTTGGGGGTGTCACAGTTGGTATCAGAGCTTAGGGATATGGTCGCTGGCAAAGATCTGAGTCTAGAACTAGGAGGGGAGAGACGAGTAATATACTTCACTAGTGTGTGACTTACCTAAGCTGAAATTTCTTAATTGATAAATTGACAAATTGTGATATGTCAATTAACCTTTGTTTTAAAGCTGTATTCTAAAATGAGCAATGGACAAATCATGATGACAGGGAAGATGGAATCTGAAATGAAAGCAAGGTATTCTTAACTCTTCGAAATACCAGGTACGTTAATTTCGGGGACGAAATTTTATAAGGAGGGGAGATTGTAAGACCCCGAATTTTATGAAATAAAAGTATTCAATTTTTCTATTCAGTAAATGGTTAAACTGATAAAAAAGTTAAAGTTAAGGGTGATATATGAATTTTTTTTCAAAATGAGCAAGTGGTTATAAAATACTCATTGTTGTCGGGGAATATTCGTTTGGTCGTAGAATATTCTTACTGTCGGAGAATATTCGTACGACGGCGCAGCCTTTTATGGGCCCCATAACAGAATAACTGTCGGATGAAGAAAACGACAAATTTAAATTTTTATAAATAACGGCGTAATCGTTACCGTTAATACTGTTGGAATACCTGGTGGTTAAAGTACAGTAATACGTGTGGTTGTACAGTAGCACACGGTATTGCACAGTATTTTTAAATTATTGATCCTTACGTAAGAAGGCACTACTCAATAATTGTTACAGTAATTACTGTTTAATATTTTATTTTATTGATTCAATAATTGCTACGTTGATATTTTATAATATTGTTATTTCAATAATTGTCACGGCACAGTATTTCCCATTATCAGATCAATAATTCATATTATTTGAATAATATTATTAGATAGCATTGTAAGACCCCGAATTTTATGAAATAAAAGTATTCAATAATTACTATTCAGTAAATGGTTAAATTGATAAATGTTAAAGTAAAGGGTGATATATGAATTTTTTTTTTTCAAAATACACAAGTGGTTATAAAATATTCATTGTTGTCGGGGAATATTCGTTTGGTCATGGAATATTCTTTCTGTCGGGGAATATTCGTACGACGGCGCAGCCATTTGTGGGCCCCATAACAGAATAATTGTCGGATGAAGAAAATGATAAATTTAAGTTTTTACAAATAACGGCGTAGTTGTTACCGTTAATACTATTGGAATACACAGTGGTTAAAATACAGTCATACGCATTATTGCACAGTAGCACACGGTATTGCACAATATTTTTAAAATTATTGATTCTTACGTAAGAAGACACTACTGAATAATTGTTACAGTAATTACTGTTCAATATTTTATTTTATTGCTTCAATAATTGCTGCGTTGAAATTTTATATTATTGTTGTTTAATAATTGTCACTGCACAGTATTTCCCATTATCAGATCAATAATTCATATTATTTGAATAATATTATTTGATAACATTATTGGTAATGTCTAGAAAGTTCTGTCTAAGGAGAGGTTTGGTCACCTAATTGCGCGCCAGTAAGGAGAAATTCTTATTGGAAAGCCCCCTCTTTCCTGGGAACGGCCTGGTTATCATAAATGTGATTCTATAATATTATTTGTGAATAATTAATTATTGATTCATATGATAAGAAATATTTATTTTATCTGGATATAAATGAGGGATATATTTTTGTGGTTAAAAATGAAGGAGTTAATGTTGAGGTGTTTTAACTGTATTTTTGTCGGAACGGAGGTATTGAAAATCAAATTAGGGTTTTTAAGATATTTTGCGAGGGTTATAATTTTTAATCCGACCGTTGGATCGCGATAATATTTGGATATGTTATACATATATAAGTTAAGTATATGTCCACAAATTTTGAACCGTTAAAAATGAACGTATGATTTGCTATGAATTTTACGAGATGACTGGTTCAGAAATTGTTGAATTTTCGGAGTTAATCATTTTGGTAGAAAATTCTAGAATTGGTGGGCCCCACTCTTAGTTGGTGAAGAAATGTGCTGAGATTTTTATTCAAATGTGGTGGGTGGGAATAGTAGCAGGTAAAGCCTTCAGGTTACAGGTTAAGTCTGATTCGGCGTGCTAACATTTTCTTATAAATAGAGGGCTAAGTTAGAATTGAAAATCACACCAGAATTCATAAGTTTTCTCTCTTTCTCTCTCTAGATTATTGAGTATATTTTGTGAGTATTTAGATACTCTGTGAGTTTCTATTCATAAGTGCAAGTTTCTTTCAGCCTTATACCGATCAGAAGTACTGCTCTTTTGAGGTATGGGATAGTAAGGGATTTTAAGGGTTGTTATATTTTCCAGTTTCGTAATTTTTCTGACCTTCAAAAATTCTAAAAAAATTTGAAATGATATTTTGATGAGTTTTCTTGATTGTGTCCAAAAATGGTGATTAGATTGAGAGTTATGAATTTTATGAGAAAATACTATTTTAAAAGTAACTGCTTATAATTTCTTGTGGTTAACTCCAAAATTGATGAAATTTTTATTGGGAGTACATGAATATAATAGGAGTATACTCTGTGAATTTTAGAATTTTTAGATAAAAGTATAATTTTTGATAAATGTCTAAATATTCGGCTGTTTTGGCCATATGAAAAATAGTAAATGACTTTTAAAAATTCTGAGAAAAATATATGTTCACTATGGGACTATATTATGCTAAATCCCAGAAAAGAAATATTTTTGGAACTGATTTGGTATTTTTCATGAAAATAGTCTAGTTATGAGTAAATGAATTAAATATGTTTTGTGAAGTAAGAAAATTGGAAAATATGATTTTATGACTTGAGAATCCTATATGAGGTATATACAGATTTTTGATGAGGGTTTTGGTTATTGGTGATAATATCTTATGAGTTTGGTATTTTAGAATGATTAAATGCATTATTTAGTAAAGTGTAAACAATTAAAATAAATTGTTTATAAGCTTAAGAAATATTATTCTTTCAATATCATTATACCGAAATATTGGTATGTATTTTATTGTGGAATTTTTACCTCTTTGTGTCGGGATTACTATTCACGAGTTACTATTCACGAGTTACTATTCACGAGTTACTATTCATGAGTTACTATTCACGAGTTACTATTCACGATAAAATTGGTTTTTTTTTTCTAACCAAATTATAGTTGATTTATGAATATTACTCTTGAGATTAAATCTATATGTTGATCATATTATTTTTATTATCATATATAACATTTTTATAACCCTGATGTTGAAATTCTCTTTCACTTGAGTGTAAAGATGGGTAGATTATTGGTATGATCATGACTTTGGGTTCTCTTTGGCCAGTAGTGTAAAGTTAAATTATTGACTAGTATGATCATGACCATTGAATTTATAATTGAATATCTTCAGCTTAAGTGCAAAGGTGAAATGATCAACATGGTTATAATTATTGTTTATATAAATGATTATATATTTCTTTGAGATATTAATATATTTAGCCTGTAGTGCAAATATGAACTGTTGATGAATATATTTGGCCGTTAGTGCAAATATGAACTGTTGAGGAATATCTTTGGCCTGTAGTGCAAAGATGAATTATTGATGAATATCTTTGACATGTAGTGCAAAGATGAATTGTTGATGAATATCTTTGGCCCGTAGTGCAAAGATGGCATGTTGTTGAATATCTTTGGCCAGTAGTGCAAAGATGAACAGATGTTGAGATGAACATGACCAACTGGTGATACAAATGAATATCTTTGGCCGTAGTGCAAAGATGAAGTTATTAGTGTGATTATGAACAGGAAATATGATTTGGTGTAACCATGATCTTTGATGTTTCAGGTAAAGATAGGTGATGAAAATTATCTTCGTCCTGGATGAGAAGAGGAATTTAGAAGTACAGTTATGATTATGAGTTATTCATATGATTGTGGACCAGAATTGTTGATTGATGTTACAGGGATAAAACATTGTTGGTGGATTTTTAACATGGAGCAGATAAATAGACTTTATAGTCTATTTGACTCTTCTAATGGATTGCTCGTTCCGCTGCAACTATGGTTGAAATTTTTATCATTTACCATATGTTCTAAATCTCTAATTTATTATTGATGAAGGCTATTGATAATTTAATTATCTTTAGTCATGATATATTCTTTACTGAGCTAGTTGTGCTCACCCTTTTGCTTCACAATTCTTTTCAGGTAATAAGAGTGTAGCTGGGTCGAGCGAGGGTAACGGAGAAATAGAACGGTGGTCTCTAGCTGTGGATGTTCTCCCGAAGCAGTATAGAAAAGTTCATTTAGTAGTTTTATTTGTTGAATCCAATAGGGTAAGGTGTACCCAACGTTGGAAGGGTGGTTTGCCACTATCATACAAGATGTCTAACGACATACAACCTCGTGTCATCATAAGACAGGGATGTGTTCATCCACTTGCTGAGTATATATACGAGCACTACCTATATAATCTTGGTGTTTGTTTGAAGTATAATTCTCAATTAGAGACAGTAGAGATAATGATATGTCAAGAGAAGACTCACCATTGGAAGAATATGATAGTAATCTTCTCGTTTTTCTTTGGGGTCTATTGGGTCAACCAAGGATAATTCTGTGGCCATATGATATCTATCATAACCTAGATGCATGGCCTCCCATGTACGAAGGTTTCCTTGAGCACTTCCCAAAGATTCTAATTTCTAAAACAGTTTTTGACTATACCTTTATGTAAGGTGTCATTGTGAGGTGATGTCCACGGTTGGAACATGAGTCACATTTGGTATATATTTGTATCCAAACTCACAGCATATGTGTTGTTGTATTTTGCACTACAATTGTTGTAATAAAGTTGTAGTTGTTTTCTGTACCATGTATTTGGCGACTCAAAATAGGTTGGATGGAATGGACCTATTTTAGGGTTGTCACAAGCATTATTGGTAATGTCTAGAAAATTCTATCAATGAGAAGTTTGGTCACCTAATTGCACGCCAATAAGGAGAAATCCTTATCTGAAAGCCCCTTTTTTTCTTGGGAACGGCCTGGTTGTTATTATTGTGATTCTGTAATATTATTTGTGAATAATTATTTATTAATTTTTATGATAAGAAAATATTTATTTTTATGTGGATATAATTGAAGTAATTAATGTTGAGGTGTTTTATCAGTATTTTGTCGGATTTGAGGTATTAAAAAATCAAATCGGTGTTCTTAAAGATCTATTGCGTGAGTTATAATTTTAATTCGACCGTTGGATAGTTGTCATTTTTGGATATATTATAGATATATAAGTTGAGTATATGTCCACAAATTTTAAACCATTAAAAATTAACGTATGATTTGTTATGAATTTTAAGAGTTGTTGAAAATTATCCGTTTGTGGAATTCGGATATTTTGTGCTTCTAATTTGTAAAAACATAAAGCTACAAAGTTGTAGAGAATTCAATTTCGTAGGAAATGGACATAAAATTCATATTTTTCTGATAAAGGGACTATTTATTATGAATTGTTAAAATTTTGAAAATTAAAATATTTTTATTAAAATTATGGGTGGGACCCACTTTTAATTTTTCAAAACATGTGGGCTGAAAATTCTTCCAAGATGGCTGCCCAGCAATTCAAGATGGGCATGCGTAGAATGAAGAATAAATAATAATAATAATATTTTATTATTTTAGTCTCCTATGGCGTTCTAGTATTTTCTTATAAATAGGCGCTTAAGTTAGAATTGAAAATCACACCAGAAACATAAGTTTTCTCTCTCTATTTTATCGAGCGTATTTTTGTGAGTATTTAGATACTTTGTGAATTGCTATTCAGTGCAAGTTTCCTTCGACTTTACATCCGATATTCAAGTCAGAAATACTGCTCTTTTGAGGTAAGGGATTGTAAGGGTTATTATATTTTTCAGTTTCGTAATTTTTCTGACCCTCAAAAATTCTGAAAAATTTTGAAATGATAATTTGATGAGTTGTCTAGATTGTGTCCAAAAAGGACGATTTTTAGATGTATAGATTAAGAGTTATGAATTTTATGGAAAAAGACTATTTTAAAAGTAAACCCTTATAACTCCTTGTGGTTAACTCCAAAATTAGTGAAATTTATATTGGGAGTACATGTATATAACACCAGTATACTTTATAAATTTTGAAATTTTTGGACAAAAGTACAATTTATGATAAATGTCTAAATATTCTACAGTTTTGGCCATATGAAAAATAGTAAATAAATTTTAAAATTTCTGAAAAAAAATATTTGTTCAGTATAGGACTATATTCTGCTAAATCACAGAAAAAAAAAAATTTCTGGGACTGATTTGGTATTTTTCATGAAAATGGACTAGTTATGAGTAAATAAATTAAATATGTTATGTGAAGAAAGAAAATTGGAAAATAGGATTTTATGGCTTGAGAACCCTATATAAGGTATATGCAGATTTTTTTATGAGGTTTTTGGTTAATGCTGATGAAATCTTATGAGTTTGACATTTTAGGATGATTAAATGCATTAATTAGTAAAGTGTAAATAAATAAAATAAATTATTTATAAATTTAAGAAATGATTAAATATTGTGGTAATAATAATAATAATATTAGATTATGAGATTATTAAGTGATTTATAATATTTGGATTAAGGTGTTATGAAATCATTGATTTAAAATGTAAGACCCCAACTTTTATAAATAAAGATGAATTTTCTATAAATATCATTTTTGAATATTATGGAGTTAATTTGATATAATGTTATAGTTGTGGGTAATATTTATAAATTTTGTAAAGTACGTAAGTTGTTATATAATATTCGATTGGTCGGGGAATATTCGTTTTAACAGGGAATATTCGTACAACGACACAATCATTGGTGGACCCCACAACGGAATTATTGTCGGATTGAGAAAACGACAAAAATATTTTATTAAAAATAACGGCGAAAGTTTTACCATTGTTACTGTTGAACTACTCGGTAGTAAAAGTACAGTAATACGTGTGGTTGCATAGTAGCACACGGTATTGATTATTAATGCTTATGTGAGAAGTCACTCAGTTTGATTCAATTATTGTCAGTTAATAATATGAATTATTTAGCGATAATGACGTTTTGTTTTATTCGTATTATTAACGTAATAAAACAGAAACATCTTTTTATATAAAACAGAATACTTTATTAAAGTTATTCTATAAATAGAATATATTATATTTTATTTAAAAGATTTATCTTTAAATATGGACCGTCAGATTAAAGTAATCAATCTGGACCGTTCATGGATTAGTTACTATACATTCTATTTTTCTATAAATAGCAGCTCATTCCTTCATTATTTCTTACGAATTCACTGAACTCTAGAGAGAGAAACTATAGAGAGAAACTATAGAGAGAGAGAGAAGAAGAGTATTCTGCTACTTAACTACTTCCTTATTTCAGCTCGTCTTTAAAACGGTAAGGGGTGTTATTCTTTCTTATTCATGAAGAGAACTGTTGTTATTCCATTTCTTATTATTCTGTTGGAATAACCTGTATACGCGGTCTACCCTATACTTGGTGACATTCTTCTATTATTCTGTTGGAACATCCTGTCTGTGTGTTTTACACCGGACCTGGTTCCGTTTTTATTATTATTCTGTTGGAACATCATGTCTGTGTGTTTTACACCGGACCTGGTTCTGTTTTTATTATTATTTTGTTGGAACATCCTGTTTGTGTGTTTTACACCGGACCTGGTTCTGTCTTTATTATTATTCTGTGGGAATAACCTGTCTGTGCGGTCTATCGCATGCATGGTGATTTCTTTTGTTATTCCATTCTTTATTATACTCAGTTGGTTAAGTTTTGACTTCTATACTCCATAAAATTTGTGGAATATCTTTGATAGTTGCGTTTCATCCAATATCTTTTCAAGAAAATATTCTTCTAAGCATTCTTGAATTTTACTCCACAAAGTAGTATCATGTTGACAATTTGGACGTTGTTAATTCTTGGATAAATTAATTCTTAAACTTGTTTTATTGAATTCTTATATCATTGTCATCATTCTCATGTTTATAAAATGTTGAAAGTCATCTGTGGCCTGTAGTGCATAGATGGACTTGGTATGATTATGACCAGGGATTATTCAGTATAATCATGACTGTAATGTTATAAATGATGTGGTAAAAGTCCTCATTGGCCCGTAGTGCATTGATGGACAGTTGTTGGCATGATCTTGACCATTAATGAATATACGAATATCCTTGGCCGTAGTGCAGGGGTGATTCGATGATGTGGATTATTTTATTAAGCTGAGTCTCAGCGATCACAGTGTTGAAAAACTTTTTAAATCATAAAAGATAGTAGAGTTTATTTTCTACTTGACTCTTTTAATGGATTGCTTGTTTCGCTGCAGTTAAACTTGATGTCTATTATATTTTATCAGTTTAACATTGTTGAAGGCTAAGGATAATTTATTCTGCATTATCTTAGTCATAATATTTCTTACTGGGCTAGTTGAGCTCACCCTTTCTTTCGCTGTTCTCTTCAGGAAATGAGAACGTAGCTGGGGCAAGTCGGGGAACGGAGTGATGGTTCGAATGATAGTATTAGTTAGTAGTCCTCACTATTCTATGTAATAGTGTGTTAATAAATGTAATGAGGACTCCTTTTGAGTATGAATACTCTCTAGAAGATAATATTTGTATTCAAACTCGCAGTTTATGTTTTGTCGTATTGTACACGACAGTTGTATTAGTAAGTTGTATTTGTATTCTGTACTTTGTATCTGACGACCCAAGATGGGTGATGTATACCTAATTTTGGGGGCGTCACAGTTGGTATCAGAACTTAGGGATATGATCCCTGGCTAAGATGTGAGAATAGAACTAGGAGGGGAGAGACGGGGAATTCCTTCGCTAGTATAACCTACCTAAGTTTATTTGCATGGTATTTAATTGGTCGGTCATAATATAAGGATAATATATGACATATCAATTAACTTTTATTTTGTGGCAGTATCTGAAAATGGCATCTGAGAATGTTGAGAATATCAATGGAGCACAGGCGATTATTGATTCACCATATATCAATAATCAGGATAATGTTCATCAGGAAGGTGACAATCCTCATGTAAACAACAACACTGACCAGATGATGAATGATGAAATGTTCAGAGGTTTTATGCAATTCATGCAACAACAGGTGAAAGCGGCTCCTGTCCACAACGTAGGTGGAAATACTGGAAACTCTCAGGCGGTCACCGCTAAGCAGTTTAAGGAGCTGGGACCACCGGAGTTTAAGGGAGAACCCAAACCACTTGTAGCTGAAACATGGATAAAGCATATCACCAAGATATTTGATGTCTTGGGTTGCTCCGAGGAGCAAAAAGTTCCCTTTGCCGCCTTTATGTTGCGAGGAGAGGCAGATTACTGGTGGGAATCGATAAAGCATACTCAACCTGCCGCACTGAAGATGTCTTGGGAGAAGTTTCAAGAGCTGTTTAACGACAAATACTTTCCCAAGAGTATTCGTCACATGAAGGAGGTGGAGTTCATCAAATTGGAGCAGAATAATATGATCGTGTCGCAGTACGAGGCAAAATTTGCGGAGTTATCCCGGTTTGCGTCCCACCTGGTGGATAACGAAGAAAGAATGACGCGGATGTTTTTAAGAGGTTTGAAGCCGGAGATACGTCAACACCTTGTTTCTCATAAATTGTGTTTGTATTCAGATGTTGTAAATAGGGCTCAGTCGGTTGAGCGCGATAATGAGACAACGCAACCAAAAGAGAGCAGCCGGTAAAATGATAATACCAGTGAAAGCAGTCATCGAAGCGGTGACAACAAGCGTGGAGGGAATTAACAGGCCAGAAATGGTAACCACTTCGGTGGTAATCAGGGCCAAAACAATAAGAATGGGCATTTCAAGAAGAGGAGATTCAACAATGATGGAAAGACGTCAGCACCAGCACCTGTCGTTAAGGAAGGAGAACGACCACCTATCATATGTTTCAAATGCGGAGGGGAGGGGCACATCAGTCCAAACTGCGCGATGCCGTCCAAAGCATGTTATAATTGTGGAAGAGAAGGTCATTTAGCCCGATTTTGTCGTTTACCGAAGACAAATTCAGCTAGGATGGAGGCACCAAAGGCCATCCCAGAAAAGTCAAAACCAGTTATGCAAGGGAGAGCATTTGTTGTGAACTCCCAGAGAACAAGGAACCCGAATGAGGTCATCACGGGTAAGCTTATCATAAACTCTAACGAAG
The DNA here is from genome assembly GCA_016801055.1 of Panax notoginseng. Classification (NCBI taxonomy): domain Eukaryota; kingdom Viridiplantae; phylum Streptophyta; class Magnoliopsida; order Apiales; family Araliaceae; genus Panax; species Panax notoginseng. The sequence continues at coordinate 110,126,707 of CM029022.1, read as the reverse complement.
TCTATACTTTATTTGATACCGGTTCTACCCATTCTTTTATTTCTCCTACTTGCGCTCATCGATTAAATTTGATCCGGAGAAATTAGACTTTGACTTAGCAGTTGAAACCCCATTGGGAGAAACCTTCATTACATCCATGGTTTATAAGTCTTGTTTGGTCCAAGTTGGTACCCACACATTACCTGCTGATCTTATTTCATTAAAAATACTTGCATTTGACGTGATTCTAGGGATTGATTGGTTAACTACTCATCATGCAAATATTGATTGTTTTCGTAAGGTTGTTAGCTTTCATATTCCTAATCGACCTATTATGCGAATTCAAGCAACCAAACCATTAAAATCAATCGCTGTCATCTCAAGCCATAAAGCTATTCGTTTATTGAAAATGGATGTCAAGCTTTCTTAGCTCATGTCACAGATCTAAACAAAAATACGTCAGCTTTGAATGATATTTCTGTTGTTAATAAATTTCCTGACGTATTTCCCGAAGAACTTCCTGGCCTACCCCCAGAGCATGAAATTGAATTTTGTATCGACCTTGAACCCGGTACAAAACCCATTTCCAAAGCCCCATATCGAATGGCTCCTATTGAACTTCAGGAGTTAAAGACCCAACTGCAGGAATTGTTAGACATTGGTTTTATTCGTCCTAGTACTTCTCCTTGGGGTGCTCCTGTTCTGTTCGTGAAGAAGAAAGATGGGATTATGCGACTTTGTATTGATTATCGGGAGTTGAATCATGTCACCATCAAAAATAGGTACCCATTGCCACGTATTGATGACCTGTTTGACCAGTTGCAAGGAGCACAATTCTTTTCAAAGATCGATCTTCATTCTGGATATCATCAGCTGAAGGTTAGAACTGAGGATATTCCAAAGACTGCCTTTAGAACTCGGTATGGGCATTATGAATTCTTAGTTATGTCTTTTGGATTGACTAATGCTCCTGCTGCCTTCATGGATATGATGAACCGGGTATTCAAGGAATATTTGGATCACTTTGTGGTCGTCTTTATTGATGACATCCTTATTTATTCCAAAAGCCGTGAAGATCATGAGCAACACTTGAGGCTGGTACTCCAAAAGCTTCGTGAATACAAGCTTTATGCCAAGTTGAAGAAATGCGAGTTCTGGCTGGAGGAGGTAGCATTCCTTGGGCACGTAGTATCAAGTCGTGGAATATCGGTTGACCCGGCAAAGATTGAAGCTATTCAAAGCTGGGAGCAACCTAAATCAGTGACCGAGGTACGTAGCTTTCTTGGTTTAGCTGGTTATTATCGGAGATTCGTGGAAGGATTTTCTCGAATCGCTACTCCATTAACTCAACTGACTCGGAAAGATACAAAGTTCGGTTGGAGCGAAGAATGTGAGCAGAGTTTTCAAGAACTCAAGAGGAGACTCATTTCAGCACCTGTTCTAACAATATCATCTGGCTCGGAGGGATTTGTCATCTACAGTGATGCTTCGAGCAAAGGGTTGGGATGCGTTCTCATGCAACATGGAAAAGTCATAGCCTATGCATCAAGATAACTCAAGGAATATGAGAGGAATTATCCTACTCATGATCTAGAGTTGGCAGCTGTTGTCTTTGCACTTAAAATTTGGAGGCATTACTTGTATGGGGAGAAGGTGGAGATCTTTACGGATCATAAAAGCCTCAAATATTTCTTCACTCAAAAGGAACTCAACATGCGACAACGACGTTGGCTTGAACTGTTGAAAGATTATGATCATACCATTCAATATCATCCTGGAAAAGCGAACGTGGTAGCTGACGCATTGAGTAGAAGATCATATGCAAGTACGAGTGCGATATTGTCAACACAAAGGCCCATTTTGTGTGATTTGCAAAGGATGGAGATAGAGTTAAAGACTCCAGGGACCCATGTGATGATGGCGAATATACGAGTAGAACCGACTTTAATCGATAAAGTTAAAGCTGCTCAAGCTACAGACCTGGAGCTGATGCGTATGAGGAAGAAAGTGCAAGAAGGTGCTATGCCGGAAGCAAGAATCGATGAAGAAGGAATACTTCGAGTCAACTCCAGACGTTGTGTTCCTAACAACCCTGATTTAAAGTATGAAATCATGATGGAGGCGCACAACACACCGTTTGCAATCCATCCTGGAAGTACCAAAATGTATAATGATCTTCGTCATACATTTTGGTGGAGTAATATGAAAAGAGAGATAGCGTTGTTTATCTCAAGGTGTCTAACTTGTCAACGAGTCAAAGCGGAGCATCAAGTACCAAAAGGTCCATTGCAACCACTTGAAATTCCAGAATGGAAGTGGGAGCACATTACCATGGATTTCGTTACCGGTCTTCCTAGGGTTTCTCAAGGTATTGATGCGATTTGTGTCATTGTTGATAGATTGACCAAGTCTGCTCATTTCTTACCGATACGAGAAACTTATACACTTGAACGTCTTGCTCGTATGTACATAAACGAGATTGTAAGACTGCATGGTATGCCAGTATCCATAGTTTCTGGCCGAGACCCAAGATTCACTTCACGATTTTGGGTTAGTTTACAAAAAGCTATGGGCACGGAGTTACGATTTAGTTCAGCATATCATCCTTAGACGGACGGACAATCAGAGAGGACTATTCAAACTCTTGAAGATCTATTAAGACTCTGTGTCTTTGACTTCAAGGGAAGTTGGGACAAGTTCTTACCATTGGTGGAGTTTTCCTACAACAACAGTTATCAAGCAAGTATTGGCATGGCTCCATTCGAAGCATTGTATGGAAGAAAATGTCGTTCTCCAGTATGCTGGGATGAGGTGGGCGAAGCAACGTTGTTGGGACCGGAGTTCGTACGTATGACTACAGAAAAGATTCAAACGATCCGACAACGTATAAAAACCTCACAAGATCGACAAAAGAGTTATGCTGATCTTCATCGAAAGGACGTGGAATTTGATGTAGGAGATCATGTGTTCTTACGTGTTGCTCCGTGGAAAGGAGTTACGAGATTTGGAAAGAGAGGAAAGCTCAATCCTCGATTCATCGGTCCATTTTTAATCCTCGATCGAGTAGGAACTGTGGCTTATAGACTCGCTTTACCGCCAAGTATGTCTCGTGTTCATAACGTTTTTCACATATCCATGTTACGCAAATATGTGGAAGACCCGAACCACATTATTGAGTTAGAACCGGACGAAATAGCGGAGGATTTGACGTATGAAGAAGTTCATGTTCAAATCTTGGATAAGAAGGAACATATTCTACGCTCCAAGGTTATACCTCAAGTCAAAGTTTTGTGGAGAAACCACGATGTTGAGGAAATGACTTGGGAGTTAGAATCTGAAATAAAATCAAGGTATCCTTACCTCTTCGACATACCAAGTACGTACCCTAATTTCGAGGGCAAAATTTCATAAGAATGGGAGGTTGTAAGACCCCAACTTTTATAAATAAAGATGAATTTTCTATAAATATCATTTTTGAATATTATGGAGTTAATTTGATATAATGTTATAGTTGTGGGTAATATTTATAAATTTTGTAAAGTACGCAAGTTGTTATATAATATTCGATTGGTCGGAGAATATTCGTTTTAACAGGGAATATTCGTACAACGATACAATCATTAGTGGACCCCACAACGGAATTATTGTCGGATTGAGAAAATGACAAAAATATTTTATTAAAAATAACGACAGAAATTTTACCATTGTTACTGTTGAACTACTTGGTAGTAAAAGTACAGTAATACGTGTGGTTGCGTAGTAGCACACGGTATTGATTATTAATGCTTATGTGAGAAGTCACTCAGTTTGATTCAATTATTGTCAGTTAATAATATGAATTATTTAGCAATAATGACGTTTTGTTTTATTCGTATTATTAACGTAATAAAACAGAAACATCTTTTTATATAAAACAGAATACTTTATTAAAGTTATTCTATAAATAGAATATATTATATTTTATTTAAAAGATTTATCTTTAAATATGGACCGTCAGATTAAAGTAATCAATCTGGACCGTTCATGGATTAGTTACTATACATTCTATTTTTCTATAAATAGCAGCTCATTCCTTCATTATTTCTTACGAATTCACTGAACTCTAGAGAGAGAAACTATAGAGAGAAACTATAGAGAGAGAGAGAAGAAGAGTATTCTGCTACTTAACTACTTCCTTATTTCAGCTCGTCTTTAAAACGGTAAGGGGTGTTATTCTTTCTTATTCATGAAGAGAACTGTTGTTATTCCATTTCTTATTATTCTGTTGGAATAACCTGTATACGCGGTCTACCCTATACTTGGTGACATTCTTCTATTATTCTGTTGGAACATCCTGTCTGTGTGTTTTACACCGGACCTGGTTCCGTTTTTATTATTATTCTGTTGGAACATCCTGTCTGTGTGTTTTACACCGGACCTGGTTCCGTTTTTATTATTATTCTGTTGGAACATCCTATCTGTGTGTTTTACACCAGACCTGGTTCCGTTTTTATTATTATTCTGTTGGAACATCCTGTTTGTGTGTTTTACACCGGACCTGGTTCCGTCTTTATTATTATTCTGTGGGAATAACCTGTCTGTGCGGTCTATCGCATGCATGGTGATTTCTTTTGTTATTCTATTCTTTATTATACTCAGTTGGTTAAGTTTTGACTTCTATACTCCATGAAATTTGTGAAATATCTTTGATAGTTGCGTTTCATCCAATATCTTTTCAAGAAAATATTCTTCTAAGCATTCTTGAATTTTACTCCACAAAGCAGTATCATGTTGACAATTTGGACGTTGTTAATTTTTGGATAAATTAATTCTTGAACTTATTTTATTGAATTCTTATATCATTGTCATCATTCTCATGTTTATAAAATGTTGAAAGTCATCTGTGGCCTGTAGTGCATAGATGGACTTGGTATGATTATCACCAGGGATTATTCGGTATAATCATGACCGTAATGTTACAAATGATGTGGTAAAAATCCTCATTGGCCCGTAGTGCATTGATGGACAGTTGTTGGCATGATCATGACCATTAATGAATATACGAATATCCTTGGCCGTAGTGCAGGGGTGATTCGATGATGTGGATTATTTTATTAAGCTGAGTCTCAGCGATCACAGTGTTGAAAAACTTTTTAAATCATAAAAGATAGTAGAGTTTATTTTCTACTTGACTCTTTTAACGGATTGCTTGTTTCGCTGCAGTTAAACTTGATGTCTATTATATTTTATCAGTTTAACATTGTTGAAGGCTAAGGATAATTTATTCTGCATTATCTTAATCATAATATTTCTTACTGGGCTAGTTGAGCTCACCCTTACTTTCACTGTTCTCTTCAGGAAATGAGAACGTAGCTGGGGCAAGTCGGGGAACGGAGTGATGGTTCGAATGATAGTATTAGTTAGTAGTCCTCACTATTCTATGTAATAGTGTGTTAATAAATGTAATGAGGACTCCTTTTGAGTATGAATACTCTCTAGAAGATAATATTTGTATTCAAACTCGCAGTTTATGTTTTGTCGTATTGTACACGACAGTTGTATTAGTAAGTTGTATTTGTATTCTGTACTTTGTATCTGACGACCCAAGATGGGTGATGTATACCTAATTTTGGGGGTGTCACATAAAATATTATTTAATGATTAATAATATTAGTAAATAAATTTAATGTAATTATATAATGAATAATATTAAATAGAGTTTATAATATAATGAATAATGTTATTATCTTCGTTAAATATTCGTTGAAATATTATTTTCTGTTCAAATCATTTTTGATATAATATTATTCTTGAATTTTACTCCACAAAGCAGTATCATGTTGATAATTTGGATATTATTGAATTCTGGATAAATTAAATTGTTAAAGTCTTTAAACTTTATTATTTATCTCATGTGATTGATTCTTTATATCCTTGTCATGATCCTCATGCTTATATTGTGATCAAAGTCATCTTTGGCCTGTAGTGCATAGATGGACTGTTGTTTATTGGTTTAACAATTGTATGCCTTTTTCCTGTAGTGCAAAGAAGAACTGTTGATTGATATCTTTGGCCTGTAGTGCAAAGATAACCTGTTGTTGAATATCTTTGGCCCGTAGTGCAAAGATGACCTGTTTTTGAATATCTTTGGCCTGTAGTGCAAAGATGACCTGTTGTTGAATATCTTTGGCCTGTAAGTGTAAAGATGAATTGTTGTTGAATATCTTTGGCCTGTAGTGCAAAGATGACCTGTTGTTGAATATCTTTGGTTCGTAGTGCAAAGATGACCTGTTGTTGAATATCTTTGGCATGTAAGTGTAAAGATGACCTGTTGTTGAATATCTCTGGCCTGTAGTGCAAAGATGACCTGTTGTTGAATATCTTTGGCCTATAGTGCAAAGATGAACTGTTAATGAATATCTTTGGCCCGTAGTGCAAAGATGAATTTATTAGTATGATTATGAACAGGAACTGTGATTTGGTATAACCATGATCTTTGATGTTTCAGGTAAAGACATGTGATGAAAATTATCTTCGTCCTGGATGAGAAGAGGAATTTAGAACCACAATTATGATTATGAGCTATTCACATGATTGTGGACAGGAACTATTTATTGATGTTACATGGATAAAACATTGTTGGTGGACTTTTAACATGGAGAAGATAATAGACTTTATGGTCTATTTAACTCATCTAAAAGATTGCTCGTTCTGCTGCAACTATGGTTGAAAAGTTTTATCATCTACCATATGTTCTAAATCTCTGATTTATTACTGACGAAGGCTATTGATAATTTAATTATCTTTAGTCATAATATTCTTTACTGGTCTATTTGTGCTCACGCTTTTGCTTCACAATTCCTCTTAGGTAATAAGAGTGTAGCTGGGTCGAACGGGGATAACAGGGGAATAGAACGGTGATCTATAGTTGTTGAAGTTCTCCCTAAACAGTATGGAAATAATTTTATTAAGAACTTTAGATAAGTGTGTTGTATTTTATACATCATTTAATAGTTATGTTTGGTGAATCAAATAAGGTGAGTCGAACCCAATGTTGGAAGGGTGTTTTGCCACTACCATACAAGATGTCTAATGACATACAACTTCGTGTTATCATAAGACAAGGTTGTGCGCATCCACTTGCTGAGTATATCTACGAGCACTACCTATATAACCTTGGAGTTTGGTTGAAATATAATTCACAATTGGAGACAATGGAGATAATTATATGTCAAGAGAAGACTCACCATTGGAAAGAACATGATAGTAATCTTCTCATTTTTCTTTGGGGTCTATTGGGTCAACCAAGGATAATTTTGTGAACATATGATATCTATCATAACCTAGACGTATGGCCTCCCATGTACGAAGGTTTCTTTGAGCACTTCCCAAAGATTTTAATTTTTAAAACAGTTATTGACTGTACCTTTATGTAAGGTGTCATTCTGACGTGCTATCCAAGGTTGGGATGAAAGTCACAATTGCTATATATTTGTATCAAAACTCACAACATATGTGTTGTTATATTTTGCACGACAATTGTAGTAATAAAGTTGTAGTTATTTTCTGTACCATGTATTTGGCGATTCAGAATAGGTTGGATGGATTGGACCTATTTTGGGGGTGTCATACGTGCTGCCCCCGCCGGGGATGCGTACCATAGAATGTGTGATGCCCCCGCCGGGGATACGTACTATAGAATGTGTAATTCCCCCGCCGGGGATGCGTACCGTAGAATGAGTGATACCCCCGACAAGGATACTTGAAAGAATTAGGGTGATGACCCTAATTTGGCGGCATTAGACCTGCGTAAGGTATTGCCAAGGGTAACTTGTAACAGCTAAGATCATCGGCATAGTAAATCCTATGTTTAGGCGAATACCAATGAATGATATGAAAGCCACAGTCGGGCCCAGGAAAACCAAGATTTTAGGCTATTCCGCTCAATCGCGTAGCGTTTTTATCTCTGATTTGGACTTTCCAACTTGTGAGAATTCCTTTGTAACTCGAACTGGACCGAGTCGGAGGGGTGGGACCCACGTAAGGGTGCCGCAGGTACACCTGCAGCAGCCGCAGGTGGACCTGTGGCCAGCCGTGGCTATTAAAAGCCTGCATGTTATTTTCATAAGTCATTTTCAAGTTGTGCCGCGAAGGAAATCTAAGAGCTCTTCTTCAGATCTGCTGAGTTCGGGTGACTTTCTGCAAATTTCGTCACCGTACAAGTATTCTACACTGTCCTGGTAACGTATGCATGTCTTCTTTTCTAGTTTTTATCCGTTGGAAAATGACTTATCACATGAAATGCATCTAAACACATAGTAGTGAATATGCATGCTCAAATGACATGATAAAAAATATTCAACATAGTAAATGTTAGTATTAAACCATGCTGAGCATAATGATGTGAAAAAATTTAAATTTTGAAACAGTCAAATTGTCACCTTTTTTTGCTATTTCTTATCCTATTTGAGGACAAATGAACAAAGGTGGTAAAGCAAAGTAATCCTGATAATTAGGCTACCCTTATGGATTAATGACTTTGATTTTTTAATGCAAATAGTATGTATATGACTATGGGCGGGTGTGCTACTGAATGGCCACCTAATAATGCCTATGTGCATGTGGATGGTCCTATTTACAAAGGAAACTATGGCAAAAATTTCCCAAAATGTAGGCATTAAATAGTCATGTATTTTTAACTCTACTGTAGATGTATGTTAAAGTAATGCATGCATGCATGTAGTCATAAAATGTATTTTGAAAAGAAAGCTCCAGGTTTCAGAATTACCACACCCTTTTTGAGGTGATTTGGAGACTTATTGTCCATATATTATGGATCCAGATTAGCCGAGTAGTTCCCAAAGGACCACTTCTGGTGTACGAAAGAGGGCTTCTAAAGTGCCTCGACCCCGTTCTGTTAGACAGCCTCGTCGTCTGGTAGAGGCGGTGATACATCCAGTCCAGGTTAATGTCCTGGACGTCGAGGACGAGGAAGAGGATGTTCCGATTGCGGACCCCGCTCCTACTGCACATGTTCCCCGTAGGGACATCCCGATTATTCAAGTGGCAAGCCCAGAGCTTCTAGGTGACTTGAGTCGACATCCCTCGATGTACTTGCATGCTAATGAGGTATCAAGTTAAATCTTAATCTTCCGTCTTTCCTATTGATGAGGAGTAAAGGATTTTGATGTCGATCTGCATTTTATGTAGGTTCCCAACTTTACACAGCCTCGAGGGAACTGGTTCAGCATTCACTCCATGTACCAGGCTCTGCATCCTGACTATAGAGCGATTGTGCATGACTGGGGATTTAGGGCATTCTTTTCCATCCTTCCTCGTCACTGTCCCTGGGGTTACCTCAGGGCATTATCTAAGCACTGGTTTCACCAGACTCAATCACTCTATTTACTGGACTGTGAAGTGAAGATGACGCCGATGGATTGGCTATTTATCACAAGTATGGAGTTTGGAGGGGCACCAGTGCCTTGTACGGTGGATATTACCCCGACAACTGTCAAATCCTTGTTGGGAGTTCCGGCGGAGGTGCTCAATGGCAGGACTATCCGTACGGGTCCTTTGAGCGTAGATGCTATGAGTGGACTGTTGAGTGAGCCAATACCAGTCGATGTCAGAGTCAGGGTTCTCATTCTTTGGCGATTGTTCCTAATGATCATTAGGGACTGCTTTATAGAAGATAACTCTTCTACGGTGTCGTTTGCTTTGATCAGCACTACATGACATGTGGACCGTATTGGAGAGTATGATTGGGGTTCCTAGACCTTTGCGTATTTCCTCAGAGGCATGCGTATGCGCTCGCAGGGCTTGACCGAGGCTTGGTTAGGATTTTACCCATTTCTGCTGGTGAGTATTTCTCTTGTAATTTACCATGTACAGGTTAAGAGTGTTAACTGACAGTAGATGTTTGTCTTTGTGTTGGCAATTTTGGGCCTATGAGAGGCATCCATGCTTATGTCCTGTGAGTGTATTAGGGCTGGATACCTATCCACGAGGACGGAGATGACATCATTCCATACTGGCAGAGGTCCCTGTAGCTGAGGGTTTTACTCATTGAGGGTTTTACTCATTATCACCTACAGCTGGAGTTATTGATAGCTGATGTCATCACATGGATCCCCTATTCTGGGGAGCACTTGGCCACTGGATTTGAGGATGGGTACCCGACTAGTGTTGAGTACGTGAATTCCACACATAGGATTCCTCTCTCCACAGATGGAGGATGGGAGCTCTATTTAGGAGAGCGTGCTATTAGGAGCACCACAGGAGAGATTCGTGTGCCGATCTTACCTCCTCTCAGGCGTTATTGGCCTGTTTCACAGTCACCCATCATTGATATCTCATTGTTAGGTGTTGACAATTTTGCATTGTCAAAGGGTCCCTGCACTCAGGATGTATTCCAGCATTGGTGGATCCCTTGTACCATCGGAGTCCAGACCCGCGCCACTCAGTTCATGGGAGATATGGTTCCAGGATCCGTGATGATGACGGATTGGCTAGCCTGTGTCTGAGATTTGACTCATGTGACATAGATTGATAGCTTGACCCAGTGACTGGACCGGGCGCATTTCTTTATCCGGCATTTAGGCAAAAATCCGACAGAGACAGATTCGTTCGATCCTTCTAGCGCAGGAGATAGCCCCTCAGATGACCCATTTGGTTTTGTTGGCACAGATCCTCCCTTGTATAGGCCTGACATCCCTGTTGATAAAGATCCAGTGACTCAGGAAGAGTTACATCAGGTGAACAGGATTGATGATGTAGATATCGACGTCATTGTCTTCTTTTGATGTATATTCTCGTTATCTCTTTTGATAGACCTCTTGTTAGATATTGGATGGTTGTGCCCCATTCTCGTTATATCTTTTGATAGGCATCTGTTAGTAGTAGGGCGTTTGTACCCCATTTCCCTGTATTTTTAGCTATACAGAGATGATGTATATAGAAAATGATGTACTTAGGAATGTATATACTATCTTCTATTCCCTGCATCATATTGTTATCTATTATCTGTTATGGATGTATCATGTTATGCATATATATGTATGTCCAGAGATATTCAGCATTGACCCCTGGATGGTATTATGATACGGCCCACACAAATGTCTTCTTCGACAGTCAGTCGCATAGATCACACCCCACCATTATTGGTGGCATCCCTTCTGAGATACTGGTATGATAGTATTCACCCCCAGATAGGGTGACCGTAGATCAGTTGTTGCAGCATACCATGAACCTTTTGAGGTTTCAGGTTCCAACAGGATTTGTGGAGGGCATGCTGGAGCACTGGGTACCGGAGAGGCAGATTTTTCAGTTTGGGACCCAGGAGTTGACTCTGACTCTAGAGGATTATACACGTTTAACGATGCTACCACTGGACAGACTTTGTATGGATATGGCCATTGGTGACATGAGCCGACAGTTTATGACTCTCACCGGGTTTAGGCAAAGAGTTGTGCAGGATGAGATCACATCCGGCCACGTGATATCTAGCGTTTTCTAATTGATAGATTTGGCTATGAGGACAGCTATGTTTGGTATTCTGGGGATTTCACCATACCAGAAGATCAGTGGCGTTTGGCCAGAGTAGATGTATTGTTACTGTGTGTATTATCATATGTGTACATGCCACGATACATGGATGAGTTGGACATCAGCGTCATCACGGCATTGAGATCTCTCAGGGAGGGTCGTACCATTATTCCGATGATTATGGTGGAGACACTAAGGTCAGCCACGTTCTGCAGCACTTACCCTGCAGGGGTATTCACTGGTAGTTCGGTCATGCTATACGTGTGGTTTACATCACACTTGAGACCGATTGGCACATTCAAATGACACGGGTATTGTTTCACCCATGAGATAGCTATGTAGTATTCCTTCTAGCCTACGAAGTGTACAGATCCTGCATCTTGGTCCATTTTCCTAGCTGGGATCGGAGATCCGTTTGCTATCTTGCCGTGTACAGGGCTCAGTTCGTCCTACAGTTTCATTACTCATGCTCCAGGCATGGATTATCTCCCTCTGGCTGGTTTGAGGGGTATGACTACTTACCACCCACTGGCCGTGATGTTGCAATTTGACTAGTTCCAGGATTTCTATCCTTTTAATTGGGCGTTAGGTCAGTGCTTAGCTTCTCGCCACTTGTCAGTAGAGGACCGATCCCGGGTGTATGCTTGTTGGGATCAGTGTGAGATAGCTGCCTTTTCTATTAGCCGTCCAGGTTGTTTGTTAGAGTATTCTGCGTGGATGGAGGCAGATACTTCATCGGCTGCGGCAGTATCCACAGTGCCAGGTAGTGATTCAGATGATAAGGAGCCCATGGAGGACATTGATTCCCGTATCGAGGAGGAGTCATTTATTGGGTTGCCAGCAGCTCTCTTAGATTCTCCCAGTACTAGCACTATCGTGATCCAGAATTCAGCACAGTACTTTGAGCAGAGTCTTCATCTGATGACCTTTGAGAGATATCATGCTAGATCCTTGATGTTGATAGCTATTGATGGGAGAGACGCAACTCTGTTAGGGAGAGATGAGGCATTAGCTAGTAGAGATGCTGCTATTGTTGAGCGGGATGAGGCCATATTAGATAGAGATGCAGTGATTGTTGAGCGGGATGCTGCCCTTTCTGATAGGGATGTAGCTGTTGCAGACAGTACTGCAGTGAGATCCCTGACCACTGGTATGCTTACCGAGATGAGTTCATATATTGATGAGCATCACGTCACCATACAGATAGCCTCAGACTTTCTGGCTCGTGCGGATATCCTTGTACAGGAGACCACATCATTACCTCCTTCTTCGGATAAGGATGTTATGTTTGATCTATTAGCCTGCATGCATACCGATCTGTAGATAGCTTTGTATTGTCCTGCACAGACTAGCTTAGCCATTTTGTCATGTACAGTTTACATTGTGTATACCAAACAGTATTATATATAGCAGGGAAATATATTTTTTATCACTTCCCTTTTAGATATGCCTGAATACTTGCTTGATATTAGCATGTTTCTTCAAGGCTTGTGATCTTGATGTATTATAAATTCCTCCTTGATGGATGGACATTAAGTTGTCTCTGGACAGTTCAGAATGGATCATTGATCTCTGTGTATCCCTACCATCTTTGGTGTTTTGGAACTGGTTTCTGTATGGAAATGTGGAGAGGAGTGTGGCTTTCCTCTCTGAGATTGACCGCACCACAGATGGTCGCCAGTACTCCTATTTAGGAAGAGCCTAGTTAATTCCATCTCTTATAGATTGGTATTGCTCTTCAAGGTACAACCGCAGCTTAGATGGTTGCCGAGTCTCCCATTTACATAGGGAGGTCAGGTAATTCCATCCTTTTGGTTTGAAGCCAATGAAATGTAGTGGATTGAAGTTTGATCCCAGTACCATTAACAAGTGTTTGTGTTTTGGTATGGGGTTAGATTGAACCATAAATGGCTGCCTACGTACTCCTATTGAAGTGGAGATCAGGTCTGCGTAGTTCTAACCTGGTGTAAGAGGTTTAACGCTGTATGTGGCAGAAAGGGTGTAGGAATGTTTTTGTTATTTTTGCTTTTGTAATGAGAAGGGTGTAGAAATGTTTTTGTTATTTTTGTTTTATTGCGACCTGGCCATATAAAATGGTTGCCTACGTACTCCCATGTACCAAGGAGATCAGGTCGACGTAGTTCGCCCCTCAGGACTATTTGTAGCCGACGAAAAGTTTGATCCTATGTAAAGGACAAATAGCGGGGGAAGAAAGTTTAATCCTAAGTTCAGGATAAAATGCAGGTGGGAAAAGTTTGATCCCATGTCTGGGGATAAACTGCAAGTGTGAAAGGTTCAATCCCTAGTGGGATAACCGAAGTTGAGTAAGGGTTAAAATACCACGTGGAGATGAAAGGATCTGGTGATCTGAAAACCAGGTTACTGGCTTAAAAAGTGTGTTTCCCCGAGAGGTGCAGTGTGGAAAAGATTTGTATGTTGTGAAGGGTTAAAGAACCGAAATGACTGGTGATCTGATGATCCAACACCAGGATGTTTGCTTGATGGTAACTTCAGACATAGTACCATTTCACAGTGTCCGAGTTGATAAGCTGTGGAAATTCATCGCCGTCCATTTCCTGCAATCTGAGAGCACCTCATGTCAATACCTCCTTGACAACAAATGGGCCTTCCCAGTTAGGAGTGAATTTTCCCTTAGATTGATCTTGGTTGTTAATGATCTTCTTCAAAACCAAGTCATGTTGTTTAAACTGCCGTAGCTGGACTTTTCTGTAGTATGATTGGGCGATCCTTTGTTGATATAACTGACCATGGAAGATAGTCGCGGTTCGCCTTTCGTCTATTAGAAATAATTGGTTATACTTGTCTTGTACCCATTGGTCTTCATCCAGCTAAGCGTCTATTAACACTCTGATGGATTCCATTTCTACTTCTATGGGGAGCACTGCTTCCATCCCATAGGTAAATGTGTATGGGGTTGCCCTAGTTGAAGTGCACATTGATATTCTGTAGGCTAACAAAGTAAGAGGCAATAAGTCAGGCCATCCCTTGTGGTTGGCGGACATCTTTTGCATGATCTTCTTGATATTTTTGTTAGCCGCTTCAACAGCACCATTCATCTTTGGACGGTAGATGACGGAGTTGAGATGTTTGATGTGGAATTTATTGCATAACTCCTCCATCATTTTGTTATTGAGGTTCTTAGCATTATCTGATACAATTACCTCTAGTTGTCCATATCGACAAATGACATTGTTTCTGATGAAAGCAATGATGACTTCTTTGGTAACCCGGGAGAAGGAGGTTGCTTCTACCCACTTGGTGAAGTAATCGATCATGGTGAAGATAAATTGATGTCCATTACTGGCTTTGGGCTCGATGGGCCTGATCACGTCCATTCCCCACATTGAGAAAGGCCAAGGTGAACTCATATTGTGGAGCTCCCTCGGAGGGGCGTGGATAGCATTCCCATGAATTTGGCATTGATAACATCTCCTGACGTGGTCATTGCAGTCAGCTTTGAAAGTGAGCCAGTAATGTCCTGTTCTGAGGATCTTCTTTGCAAGTAGAGGTCCGCTCATGTGCCCGCCACATACTCTACCATGGACCTCATCCATGAGCCTCTGAGCTTGGTCCTTGTCTAGACATCGGAGGAGACCTAATCCTGCATATTTTTTGTAGAGTGCATCTCCGCTCAAGTAGAATTTCATATCAAGTCGATGAATCCGCCTTTTATCAGTCAGGCTCGCCTCAGCGGGTGTAGATCCATCTCGCAAGTACTCCTTGATGTGCTGATACCAAGGATTCTGGATAGGAGGTAGCTCATCCGATACTTCTCCAACATAGTTCCCATAGGCTGGTGCCTTTTGCAGGGCCAATGTGACGCTTGGCATGTGTTCCTCACCAGGTATGTGAATCAAGGAGGCCAAAGTTGCTAGCGCGTCTGCGAAGTCATTCCTGTTATGAAGAATATGTAGAAAGGAGATCTCTTCGAAATTTGAAGCCATCTATAAAACTTGTCAATGGTAAGGCAGCAAATGTAGCTCTTTGGTTTGATAGATTCCCGTGAATTGTTTGACTACCAACTCCAAATCCCCAAAGACAGTTAACCTCCTGATGCCCATTGAACGGGCAAGTTTTAGCCCCATGATACAGCCTTCATACTCAACTGTGTTGTTGGTGCTGACAAACTGCAATTTGACAGCGACGAGATACTGCTCCCCCGTACCGAATACTAGAACTGCTCCAGCTCCAAAACCTTCCATATTAACAGCTCCATCGAAATACATGTTCCATGTTTGGCGTGTATCGTTCTGATGGTGTTGCTGAATTGTCATTACCCCTTCATCAGGGAAGTATGTTTCCAAGGGTTTGAAATCCCCTGAAGGAGCATCGACCAGTTGATCTGCGATTCCTTGACCTTTAATGGACTTCTGTGCCACATAAACAATGTCAAATTGTTGTAGGATCAACTGCCATCTGGACAGTCGACAATTCAGTATGGGCTTGTTGAACACATACTTGAGAGGACCCACGCGGGATATGAGATGGGTTGTGTGCCCATAGAGGTAATGCTGTAACTTCATGGCAGCCTATGCTAAAGCACAACAAGTCTTCTCAATCAGAGTGTACTTGTGTTCACTGCTATTGAATCTTTTACTGAGGTAATAGATAGCTCGTTCTTGGCCTCTATCATCTTTTTGACCTAGCATGCAGCCTATGGCATTGTCACTTATGGACAGGTACACGAACAAGGGAGCATCATCCATGGGTGGTACCAAGATAGGAGCTTTGATTAGCTACTCTTTGATTGTAAAGAAGGACTTCTATTACTCATCATTCCATTTCATGGAGGAGTTCTTCCTTAACAGCTTGAAGATGGGCTCACAGGTTGCAGTAAGTTGAGAAATGAACCTGCTAATGAAGTTGATTCTTCTCAAAAATCCCCGTATTCCTTCTCTGTCTGAGGAATGGGCATTTTCGTGATGGCCTGGATTTTGGTGGGATCCAGCTCAATTCCTTTATGGCTGACTAAGAATCCTAGCAACTTGCCTGATTTAACGCCAAAGGCGCACTTGGCTGGATTCAACTTCAAGTTGTACTTACGCAACCTGTTGAAGAGCTTTCTGAGATGGTCTATGTGGTCTTCTTTCCTTCGGGACTTGACAATGATGTCATCCATATAGATCTCTATCTCCTTATGCATTAAATCGTGGAACAGAGCCATCATAGCTCGCTGATAGGTGGCTCCGGCATTGATGAGGCCGAACGACAACCGTCTATAATAAAAAGTTCCCCAAGGCGTGATGAAAGAAGTTTTCTCACGATCTTCCTCAGCAACCATGATCTGATGGTACCCCGTAAAGCAATCAACGAAGGAGTACAAGCTGTATTGAGCAGTATTATCAATGAGAATGTGGATAAATGGAACGGGAAAGCTATCTTTAAGGCAAGCTTTATTCAGATCCCGATAATCCACGCAAACTCGCACCTTTCCTCCAGGCTTAGGCATGGGAACGATGTTGGATATCCATTCAAGATATGTGGACACCATGATAATACCAGCTTGAAATTGTTTCACAATTTCTTCTTTCACCTTTAAACTCCACTCAGTTTCAATCACCTGAGCTTCTGCTTGACTGGCTTGAATCCCTCTTTAATGGGAAGGCGATGAAGGACAATGTCAGTGGACAAACCCACCATATCTTCATGAGACCATCCAAACACATCCTGGAATTGGGTTAGTAGTGCAACCATGTCATTCCTCTGGTTTGGAGTAAGGTCTGAACCAATCTGGATTAACTTAGGGATTTCAAAGGTTTCGAGATTGAAGGAGGTGGTTTGATCAAGGTTGGGTTTAGGTTTGTCTTCGACCCATTCTTTGATCTCCTGAGGCACCTCAATGTCCTCTTGTATTTCCATCAAGTCTGAGTCCAACTTTTCATCAAAGTTACAATCCTTGTGGAGAAGAGGCATCTTATCAGCAAGTACAGGCACATCTAAGTTAAAAGTCCTGAAACAAAATATGCTTTCACTTAATATATATAAAACTGTTTAATCATACAAAGTGTTAGCATGTACTGATAAAACAGCTGCTAATACTGTACAGAAAAGTAAGCAGTTATGATATCTACAGGGCAGAAAGAAGTTATGCTTGTTTTACCCTTGTCGACCAATGCAAGGAATGTTGCTCCAATTGGCAAGGGCAAAGTCCTGTGGGACTGCAGTGATGGAGGAGTTGTCATCGTCCTCCTTCTACCGAATGATGACCATTACGTCTGGGCAATCATTGTCTGGGGTGTATCTATTCGTATGTTCATCATAGACAATGATGCATATGTTTGACATCATTCGGACGATGTCTTGTTTAACTCTCTGTTCCTCTTCTTCCACCTTAGGATCTGGAACAAAGACTTCCTTTTCCTTTACCAGTATTGGTTTGGGAAATAACATAGCCATTACGTTGGCTGGCACCTTTACCGGAGGTTGTGCGGACTCTGGATTTATAGGTGGAGATAATCGTCGTGTGGTTGAAACTGAAGGAATCTGCTTATGCTTATGCGGATTCCTGTAACTGGAACTGGCAGAATAGCCTAGCCCGACTGTCCCAAT
The DNA here is from genome assembly GCA_016801055.1 of Panax notoginseng. Classification (NCBI taxonomy): domain Eukaryota; kingdom Viridiplantae; phylum Streptophyta; class Magnoliopsida; order Apiales; family Araliaceae; genus Panax; species Panax notoginseng. The sequence continues at coordinate 110,108,632 of CM029022.1, read as the reverse complement.
TTGACTGGACACTTGAATCGGGTACTTAATACCCTGATGACTTTTACCCAACCCTTATCCCGACTGATGACCCAATGACATCATTTCTTGAGTAGCTGCCATCACTTTGGCAAAAATCTTGGGTATGGGAAATGGCGTCCCAATGGAATGGTATTGAGTGTTGCTCACTTCCAAGGCATGAAAACTGACCGTCTCAACATCTGAATTGACATTGATAAGTGGTATGTCACCATGTTAAGGACATTCTGGTTCAGCATTGACTGTGACTAGGCTATTGTTGATAATGTATTTAAGTTGCTGATGAAGAGTGGAGGGGACTGTCCCAACCATGTGAATCCATGGTCTCCCCAGAAGTAGGTTGTATCCTGTATCTATTTTGAGAACGTGAAAAGATACACAGAATGTATTGGGACCAATCTCAATTGGCAGCTCAATCTCTCCTACTGAATTTCGACGGGATCCATCAAAAGCTTTGATAATCGTATGGCTACTTCAGATCCGTTTAAGATTTACATTCATCTTCACCAACATAGCGTAAGGATAGATATTCAGAGATGAACCTCCATCTATCAAAACTCCAGCTAACATGTATCCAGAGGACAAAATCGCAATGTGTAACAGCTTGCAATGACCGGTCCCTTCAGGCGGTATGTCATCGTCAGTGAAAGATATCGCATTGTTGTTAAAAATATGATCAACCAAATGTTGAAAGTTTTCCACATCCACTGATTTCGGCAAGTAGGCTTCTTCCAAAACCTTCAGTAGAATCTTCTTGTGATCTTCAAAAGTTATAACCAAGTCCAGTATTAAAATTTGATGTGGAGTTTCTCTTAAGCTTAAAACCACCTTGGCTTCATTATGACCCATAGTACAGAGGAATTTTTCAATCTTCTCCATGGAAATTTTTACCTTTGATTTGATGGTAGGCTTCATCACCCGTTGGGGAAGACATAGTGGATTTTCCTTTAACACTGTAGCAGTTGTATACGAGGTGGATCATTCAGCTTCTCCATAATTCCATGGGACTTTCTGTAAGCCGATAACAGGATATTGTGATCTGAACGGTAAGCTGATTGGCTCTGGAGCAGCCACTTTCAAAGGATTGTCAATTCCCTTGAGTTGAATTGCTTGTATTAGGAGTGGTTTGACAGTCCCCTCAGCCTCAACAGATATAACTGCTACCAATCCCTTCCATTTAGTAGGACAAGTACTTTCACTCTCAAATAGCACAATATCGTTGTCTGCCAGTTGCAGGACACCGCTATCAATTAGATTATTAATTAGGTGGTAGAGTGCCCAACATTCTTCCGTGTTGTGACTGCGAGAATGGGAGTGATACTGGCATACTTAATCAGAATTAAACCGTCCTGAACGGGGATTAATTGGAGGTAGAAGGGAAGTGATCCTTCCTTCATTGATCAGCATCTGAAGTATCTCCTCCATAGGTTGGCCCAGGTATGTAAATTCCCTTCTATTGGCAAAATCCCGACGGGCTTTGGCTTTTGCTCTCTTTGTCACTTTGTCTTCCAGTGTTTCATTTCTTGAAGGTGACAAGGGAGTATTTATAACCAAGGGAAGGAGACTAGCATGCTCCTGGCTGACTAATTGGCGTGTGACTTGATGCTGATAGGTCACCAGTTCAGCCAATTACTCAATCTGCTTACACAGAGCTTTCATCTTTCGTTCCATCATAAACTGGAACTTTGCATAATCCCATTTGTCAACACCGTCTTTGATGGTCTGGGATGATTCACAGTTAAAAATGAAACTCTGTCCACTGCTCCAATTAATCATGTTGACCTCTTCCTCTTTGTGTTGAGGAAGATGGTTGTCTTGTACGTGGGGTTGATCTGGCTTGGTGACCACGATCTCATCGTTGTCTATCAAATCCTAGATCTTGTGTTTCAAGGCCCAACAATCTCAAGTATCATGTCTAGTTGCCCCGGCATGATAAGCACATTTTTGAGTAGCATTGAAACCCCTCCCATTAGGGTTGGCTGGTGGAAGAAGATGCATAATTTTCTTCTGAGTGGTCAGAAGATTGAGAATGTTCTCGAGTGAGTCCCCTAGGGGTGTGAACACTCGAGGGCATTTAGCTTCTCCACCCTTAGGCAATGGAGGGTTTGAAGATTGTGCTTGAAAAGGAGTGTAATTTTTCCTCTGAATAGGCATATTCTGATTGCCCTTTTGACCTTGTAGTACCAAGGAAACATCCTCTTCCTTCTTTTTATGGACCCTCCGGGGGTTGTTTCCATAAGTTTCGAACTGGATGCGTTCAGCAACAGCTTTAAGAGCGGCTAGGTCTTGAATCTTTCCTGACTTCAACCCCATTTCAGCCATCTCTCCATGTTTGATCATTTCAAAAAATGGTTTACCAATACCAGCTAAAACTCTCTCATAGAAAGGAGCTTCTTGTATGTCGATAAAGGTCATGACCATTTCTGACTCTGTCATAGAAGGAATAACTTGAGCAACAAGGCGGCTCCACCTTTAAGCATACTCTCTGAAAGACTCATTAGACTGTTTCTTAACCTTGGTAATCTGGTACTGGTCAGGAGCCATCTAAGACTGGAAGCTGTATTGTGTGAGGAAGGCATGAGCTAGTTCTTCCCAACTATGGATCTTCGAATTGTCTAATCTGGTATACCACGAACGAGCTTCTCCAGTCAGACTCTTTTGGAACAGTAGCATTCTGAGCTTCTTGTCCTCTGCATAAGATCCAAGTTCTCTAATGAACACCTTCAAATATGTGTAAGGATATCCTAACCCGTCATACTTTTTGAATTTAGGAGTTTTGAACTTCTCTGGATAATGAACACTAGGGAATATACAAAGGTCAGCATATGAGACACTCTCGTGTGCTCCAATTCCTTTGATAGAACGAAGGGCTTCTTCCATTTGAAGGACCTTTTTCCTGATATCACCGGTGTCTAGATCTCTTTTGAGATGGGTATTTTTAGGATTTTTGTCTGTGGTAAGCAAGTGTAGTTTCGGACTTGTTTTCTCTGAACCTTTAGCTCCTCCCTGTGTAGAGGATTCAGCATGTACGAATATCTTCGTACCCTAAGTAGATTGATGTAGTTCTTTAAGCAGAACAACTAAATCTGTAATTTGTTTACTTAATCCGTCAAATTCTTTGTGAGAAACTGGATTAGACTTGTCAGATGAAGACATGATTGGCTGTAGGCTCGTGGTGTTTTTGGACTTTGACCGGGTAATAGGTTCGATTGCTTCCCTGCGAAAATCTTGCATAGAGTCTTAGGGATTTGTATAAATGTCTACATGCTATGTGATGTGTCCGCTTTAGGATTGTTATCCTGCAAAATGGATGTTAGTTATTTGTAATACAGGATAGCATGTTAATTTAACTATGCACATTTTCCTTCATATTTCTCATTACGTGGAGATGAATATGGAATGAAATTACAAGTAATTGACTTTACGACTAATTTTGAAATGAGAAAGCATGAAGAGACTTTCCTCCGTATTTAGTTTATCAGAGGCTGACCTATCTTAGGTTACTCTCATGGCTTTTTGGCATGAAGATTCCCAAATCATCGCAATTTACTCAACGGGATGTTAATCCGGTCTTTCAACTGGAGTGAATTTGGGCGGTGCCTTTCCTGAGCCTCGTTGGAATTAGTCTTCCTATGAGTCCAGTAATCAAACTCCGACAGGATAGCTTTCTAGTGGAGGAATCACACAACATACATTCACATACAACGTGTCTCACCGTTTATGAAAATGATAACATGTGGGAAGAACTAATATCACAGATAGATATATTGTAGTGCAGTAAAAATGCATTCGTACACATTCATCATAAATGTAAATACAATATACACACACAAGCATATAACAATTTTGAAAAGCCTGTAATAGCGGCTTAAGTCCTCTTACTAGTGTCCCCAGCAGAGTCACCACCTGTCGACGTCGGGATTTTTATTTATCCCTTTTCTATTCTTGTTCTTTTGTGTTCTCATGTTGGATGAGATTTGTTTGAAAAAACAAGCAAAAAAGGTCCGACATTTATATGTCGACGATTTGACTGTAAGAGTCGCCAGTTGGTTTTTTAACTGGTTGTACCAACACAACCGAGAAAAGGTTTGCACATTGACCCAGTGATATGGCACTGCTAAACGGGTATATAAAACTGAGATTCATTAGGGTCCGGGGGCTTGCTTATGCGGAGGGAAGGTGTTAGGCACCCCCCGACATCCGTGTTACCACGGTGACCGCCACTTTTCAAGAAATTGTTATATGAATGTGTGTGTGGGTGGGTCAATGTGCTGTTATTTGGAAGTAGTGAGAGGCCTCATTCGCACCTATATACACAAGGTTTGAATTTATGTAAAAATTTAGTTTTAAACAAGATATAGCAATGAAGTTTTATAAAAGAGATTTTTCAAACCCTGATGCTCAATAGTAATTGAGACCTTTTACACTTCCATTTTTATTAAATGTTCGGTTTAATTGCTTTTATTTTTGAGATGCGAAGCATCTTCGAGAAAATAATGTACAAAGCAGTGCCGAACTCCTCATGGGTATAAAAACCATCTGAGGAAATCCAAACACCGCGAATAAATTTACAAGCTGCTTACAGCTGAAAAATGTCCATCACGGGAACCGAATCTAGATTCAGTAGACTGAATCTGTGATCACATGATTCCTAAGCTCACATGATGCCGCAATTTGTATGAAAGCAGTAAGCAATTATATATATAAGCTGTAAATATATATATATATATATATATATATATATATACACACACACACACACATACATGATCAACCACCACGAAGCACCTCCATGGGGGATCGGAAATGTAAATATATAAAAGCCGTAAATATATATATAGAGACATAATCAACCACCACGAAATACCTCCATAGGGGATCAAAAATGTAAAGAAAGCAGTAAAAACGGTCAACCGCCACAAAGTAAACTCCAGGCGGAACGAAACGTAAATATATATATATATATATATATAAGCAGGTAAACGCACCAGATATAAAATCCAGGCTCATCGAACAAAGTCCGACAACAGTTCATATATATATATATATATATATATATATATATATATATATATATATATATATATATATAAAGTAAAAGTAAACGTAAAAACATTTTACTTTACTTTTTACATTTACATTTACTAAGGTAAAAGTAAAAGACAGTTTACTAAAGTAAAAGCAAAAGTAATTTTCTTTTACTTTACTTTCGGCTGATTGATTGGATGGTGTCGTTGACTGCTTCCTGTTTTTGCCGAAAGTTGACGATGACGTGTCCGTCTTCGTTGAATGACTGATCCGTCTCATGTCGATGCCGGAGGGCGCTGTTGATCATCTTCTCAGATGAGTCACCATCTCCATACGTCAGGTTTTAGAACATAGGTATAAGCCTACTTAGGGTAAGGAGGGTATGCATGAACGAATAATGAGTAAGAATTATTTTTAAAAAAATTTAGATGAGTAGATTATTTAGATCTAGCTCCTCAGTTAGCAACAGGTCAGCTCTGCCCCTTGTCCCGGATATAGTCAACCAAGAAGAGCATAGTTATGAGAATATTAGTGAAGCCTTACACAATTGGTACATTCCTAGAGTGTCATAACCAATTGTGTAAGGCTTAACTAATATTCTCATAACTATGCTCTTCTTGGTTGACTATGTCCGGGACAGGGGGCAGAGCTGACCTGTTGCTAACTTAGGAGCTAGATCTAAATAATCTACTCATCTAAAAATTTTCAAAAATAATTCTTACTCATTATCCATTCATGCATTTTTTCGATTGGGGAAGTCATCCTTCGAGTCTCAGGTCTCTCGCTAATCATTCTAGTTCTTACTGCTATTTTGATTATATTGAGGCTTGGAATAAAATCTTTCTTCAACAAATTGAAGATCATAGTCATTCGTAATTTTTTTCAGTTTGACCACAAGTTCAAGAGTCATATCCCTAAACGGTTCACCTTGTGGTGGACTCGTTTTGGCATGTGTTATGAGATTCTTTCCGAAAGTAAAGTAAAAGAAAAATAGAGAACGCTCTTCTGAGGTCCGCTCTCCCTTCTCTCTAGAGTTATCGAAGAAGAAGCTTGTTGCTTCCTTCTTCTAGTTAGATGAAGACGAAGTCCTTCGTACTTCGATCTTCCCTCAAACATTAGATTCAGGTTAAGATGTAATCCCTTCCTCAAATGTTTATAAATAAAAGAAAGAGATTACTTTACCGATTCACCGGTCATCTTCTTAATCTTTTCTTTTTTATGTTTAAGTTTTCTGATAAAAACTTATCTGCTGTTAAATAGTATCAGAGCCACACGGTTGGTTCTTAGTTCTGTTGGTGTTTACGATTAAAAATAGTTAGGTCTTGTTTTTAAATATTTCTACAAACTTCTATTTATTTTGCTCCACTTTAAATCGCCTAACTTGCTGTAAACCACCTATGATCGCCATAAGTCCCGTTATGCCGTTGTAAGTCTCCAGTGTGGGAGCAGTTTAGGCTATGGGAATCCTTAGATCTACAGGTATGAGTTTACTTAAGGCAAGAACGGCTCGAGTTTAAGCGGAATGACAACAGAAAGAATTTTTGTTGAAACAGTTAACAAAGAAGTCTCCTGTTTAGATCGATTTCACTGATAGATCAAGGCCAATCGAGTGATCCTTTGTTTCAGACGCAGTCTGATTTGTTTTTAAACAAAAACTTTTTAAAAAATTTTTTGAAATTTTAAAGATTTTGACCATTTTTTCGGTGAAAATTTTTTTCCCTCTATCTTTATAAACCAAATTTTTGGGGGTTGAAGGGTATTTTCCTGGATAAAAATTTTGGGGTAGAAATGTATGGAGATGGTGACTCATCTGAGAAGATGATCAACAGCGCCCTCCGGCACCGATAGGAGACGGACCAGTCAATCAACGAAGACAGACACGTCATCATCAGCTTTCGGCAAAAGCAGGAAGTAGTCAACGACAACATCCAATCAATCAGCCGAAAGTAAAGTAAAAGAAAATTACTTTTGCTTTTACTTTAGTAAACTGTCTTTTACTTTTACCTTAGTAAATGTAAATGTAAAAAGTAAAGTAAAATGTTTTTACGTTTACTTTTACTTTAGTAAATTACTTTTACTTTGTACTTTTACTTCAGTGAATGTAATAGTGAATTCTGCGTGATTCAATAGTAATTTACTTTTCAGTTTTCTATTTAAGTAACTCGAAGTGTTTAGAGTTACTTAGGCTTAATTCAGTATAGCCTCAGAGCTTCTCTCTCTAGAGAACGCTCTTCTGAGGTCCGCTCTCCCTTCTCTCTAGAGTTAGTGAAGAAGAAGCTTATTGCTTCCTTCTTCTAGTTAGATGAAGACGAAGTCCTTCATACTTTGATCTTCCCTCAAACATTAGATTCAGGTTAAGATGTAATCCCTTCCTCAAATGTTTATAAATAAAAGAAAGAGATTACTTTATCGATTCACCGGTCATCTTCTTAATCTTTTCTTTTTTATGTTTAAGTTTTCTGATAAAAACTTATCCGCTGTTAAATGGTATCGAGCCACACGGTTGGTTCTTGGTTCGGTTGGTAGTTTCGATTAAAAATAGTTAGGTCTTGTTTTTAAATGTTTCTTCAAACTTCTATTTCTTTTGCTCCACTTTAAATCGCCTAACTTGTTGTAAACCACCTATGATCGCCATAAGTCTCGTTATGCCGTTGTAAGTCTCCAGTGTGGGAGCAGTTTAGGCTAAGGGAATCCTTAGATCTACAGGTATGAGTTTACTTAAGGCAAGAACGGCTCGAGTTTAAGCGGAATGACAAAAGAAAGAATTTTTGTTTAAACAGTTAACAAAGAAGTCTCCTGTTTAGATCGAGTTCACTGATAGATCAAGGCCAATCGAGTGATCCTTTGTTTTAGACGCAGTCTGATTTGTTTTTAAACAAAAACTTTTTACAAAATTTATGAAATTTTGAAGATTTTAACCATTTTTTCGGTGAAAATTTTTTTCCCTCTCTCTTTATAAACCAAATTTTTGGGGGTTGAAGGGTATTTTCTAGGATAAAAATTTTGGGGTGAAAATGTAAGGAGATGGTGACTCATCTGAGAAGATGATCAACAGCGCCCTCCGGCACCGATAGGAGACGGACCAGTCAATCAATGAAGACGGACACGTCATCGTCAGCTTTCGGCAAAAGCAGGAAGTAGTCAACGACAGCATCCAATCAATCAGCCGAAAGTAAAGTAAAAGAAAATATCTTATGCTTTTACTTTAGTAAACTGTCTTTTACTTTTAACTTAGTAAATATAAATGTAAAAAGTAAAGTAAAATGTTTTTTACGTTTACTTTTACTTTAGTAAATTACTTTTACTTTGTACTTTTACTTCAGTGAATGTAATAGTGAATCCTGCGTGATTCAATAGTAATTTACTTTTTAATTTTCTATTTAAGTAACTCGAAGTGTTTAGAGTTACTTAGGCTTAATTTAGTATAGCCTCAGAGCTTCTCTCTCTAGAGAATGCTCTTCTGAGGTCCGCTCTCCCTTCTCTCTAGAGTTAGAGAAGAAGAAGCTTGTTGCTTCCTTCTTCTAGTTAGATGAAGGCAAAGTCCTTCGTACTTCGATCTTCCCTCAAACATTAGATTCAGGTTAAGATGTAATCCCTTCCTCAAATGTTCATAAATAAAAGAAAGAGATTACTTTATCGATTCACCGATCATCTTCTTAATCTTTTCTTTTTTATGTTTAAGTTTTCTGATAAAAACTTATCCGCTGTTAAATGGTATCAGAGCCACACGGTTGGTTCTTGGTTCTGTTGGTGGTTTCGATTAAAAATAGTTAGGTCTTGTTTTTAAATGTTTCTTCAAACTTTTATTTCTTTTGCTCCACTTTAAATCGCCTAACTTGCTGTAAACCACCTATGATCGCCATAAGTCCCGTTATGCCATTGTAAGTCTCCAGTGTGGGAGCAGTTAAGGCTAAGGGAATCCTTAGATCTACAGGTATGAGTTTACTTAAGGCAAGAACGGCTCGAGTTTAAGCGGAATGACAAAAGAAAGAATTTTTGTTTAAACAGTTAACAAAGAAGTCTCCTATTTAGATCAAGTTCACTGATAGATCAAGGCCAATCGAGTGATCCTTTGTTTCAGACGTAGTCTGATTTGTTTTTAAACAAAAACTTTTTACAAAATTTATGAAATTTTAAAGATTTTGACCATTTTTACGGTGAAAATTTTTTTCCCTCTCTCTTTATAAACCAAATTTTTGGGGGTTGAAGGGCATTTTCCTGGATAAAAAAATTGGGGTGGAAATGTATGGAGATGGTGACTCATCTGAGAAGATGATCAACAGTGCCCTCCGGCTCCTGACAGGAAGCAGTCAACGACAGCATCCAATCAATAAGCCGAAAGTAAAGTAAAAGAAAATTACTTTTGCTTTTACTTTAGTAAACTGTCTTTTACTTTTACCTTAGTAAATGTAAATGTAAAAAGTAAAGTAAAATATTTTTTACGTTTACTTTTACTTTAGTAAATTACTTTTACTTTATACTTTTACTTCAGTGAATGTAATAGTGAATCCTGCGTGATTCAATAGTAATTTACTTTTCAGTTTTCTATTTAAGAAACTCGAAGTGTTTAGAGTTACTTAAGCTTAATTCAGTATAGCCTCAGAGCTTCTCCTTCTAGAGAACGCTCTTCTGAGGTCCGCTCTCCCTTCTCTCTAGAGTTAGCAAAGAAGAAGCTTGTTGCTTCCTTCTTCTAGTTAGATAAAGACGAAGTCCTTCGATCTTCCCTCAAACATTAGATTCAGGTTAAGATGTAATCCCTTCCTCAAATGTTTATAAATAAAAGAAAGAGATTACTTTACCGATTCACCGGTCATCTTCTTAATCTTTTCTTTTTTATGTTTAAGTTTTCCAATAAAAACTTATCCGCTGTTAAATGGTATCGAGCCACACGGTTGGTTCTTGGTTCTGTTGATGGTTTCGATTAAAAACAATTAGGTCTTGTTTTTAAATGTTTCTTCAAACTTTTATTTCTTTTGCTCCACTTTAAATCGCCTAACTTGCTGTAAACCACCTATGATCGCCATAAGTTCCGTTATGCCGTTGTAAGTCTCAAGTGTGGGAGCAGTTTAGGCTAAGGGAATCCTTAGATCTACAGGTATGAGTTTACTTAAGGCAAGAACGGCTCGAGTTTAAGCGGAGTGACAAAAGAAAGATTTTTTGTTTAAACAGTTAACAAAGAAGTCTCATGTTTAGATCGAGTTCACTTATAGATCAAGGCTAATCGAGTGATCCTTTGTTTCAGTCGCAGTCTGATTTGTTTTTAAACAAAAACTTTTTACAAAATTTATGAAATTTTGAAGATTTTGACCATTTTTTCGATGAAATTTTTTTTCCCTCTCTCTTTATAAACCAAATTTTTGGGGGTTGAAGGGTATTTTCCTAGATAAAAATTTTGGGGTGGAAATGTATGGAGATGGTGACTCATCTGAGAAGATGATCAACAGCGCCCTCCGGCACCGACAGGAGACAAACCAGTAAATCAACGAAAACGGACACGTCATCGTCAGCTTTCGGCAAAAGCAGGAAGCAGTCAACGACAGCATCCAATCAATCAGCCGAAAGTAAAGTAAAAGAAAATTACTTTTGCTTTTACTTTAGCAAACTATCTTTTACTTTTACCTTAGTAAATGTAAATGTAAAAAGTAAAGTAAAATATTTTTTACGTTTACTTTTACTTAGTAAATTACTTTTACTTTGTACTTTTACTTCAGTGAATGTAATAGTGAATCCTGCGTGATTCAATAGTAATTTACTTTTCAGTTTTCGATTTAAGTAACTCGAAGTGTTTAGAGTTACTTAGGCTTAATTTAGTATAGCCTCAGAGCTTCTCTCTCTGGAGAACGCTCTTCTGAGGTTCGCTCTCCCTTCTCTCTAGAGTTAGCGAAGAAGAAGCTTGTTGCTTCCTTCTTCTAGTTAGATGAAGACGAAGTCCTTCGTACTTCGATCTTCCCTCAAACATTAAATTCAGGTTAAGATTTAATTCCTTCCTCAAATGATTATAAATAAAAGAAAGAGATTACTTTACCGATTCACCGGTCATCTTCTTAATCTTTTCTTTTTTATGTTTAAGTTTTCTGATAAAAACTTATACGTCTTCCGACAGAACAACAGATTCAGGTTAAGATGTGATCTCTTCCTCCTCTTTGGTAATTACACTAACTGTTTTGACACAACAATTATTGACACAATTGTCTGTACATAGAGTAAGTTCATTATCACTGTTTCATTCATCGTTACAAGTATTACTAGATGAAGTATCTGGTATATCAGACGCTCCACTAGTACCACTATTATTTTCTATTCTCATTAATTCTAATAATTGTTCAGTGTCTTCGGTTGAAATATTCAACTGAGCTAACTTATGCTTAACTCTGCACTCGCTTTTGAAGTGCCCTTTCTGCCACAATTGTGGCAAGCAATTTTACTTTTATCAAATTTCTTTGATTTCTTAGTTGATTTTCTATTAGAAGGCTTCGGCTTACTATAATAATTCTCTTGATTTTTACTATTATTATGGCTATACTTCTTTTTATGTCGTTTATGACTTTTGCGAGGCTCAATATGTTTATGCATGTGCTTTCTTCTAGAGGGAGCCACAGGGGGTAAACCATACTGTTCGCAAAACGTGCCTAATTCGTATTTAGCTTTATTGTTATCTTTACCGGCTTGCTTAGCTAACTTAAAATCAATGCACATTTTTAATCCAATTTTTTGAATAATACTAACGATATCCCTATAGATTAAATTATCATAATCAATGTATCCTAAATTTTTACTAAGCTCTTCTCTGACCTTATGAGCAAATAAAGATGGAAGACCATTTACGAATTTTTCTTTCTAGAATGGTTTATTACTATCATTACGCATCATAACTCAAGAAGTGAATACATCTTTATACCACCTAAAGTCACTTAGAGTGGGACAAGTAAGTTTACTAAGTTGATCATGTATTCTTTCTGTGATGTTACTGGGGGTTCCTACGAAGTGTTTAATGATTGTGAATATTAAGGTGTTAACTCCATCAGGCAGACCAATACCAACATCTTCATCAAAGATGGGTTTGCCGTCATCGTCTAACTAGATAGCATGGATAATTGATACTCTAGTATCTTCTGTGAGATGTTTTTTCCACCAAGACCAAAGAATACCAGTAAATCCGCTAGCTAATAACTCAACAATGTCTGGCTGAGACAAATTGTTAAAGTTAGTTATATAGCTATTATCTACCATAGACATATGATTTAATTTATTTAAAATCTCTTGTTCACTGAAACCATCAATATTCAATTAATATATTTTATTAGATGAAATAGAAAATTATTTATCTAGATTTCTCTCTTCAAATTGTAGACCTGGAGGAGTGGGTCTAGAATACCAATTTCTGGTAATACTTGTGTTATTAACAGTTAATTTATTCAACTGATCTTCAAGATTGGGAACTGTATCTGACTGATCTGAATCTGAAGGACTGTCGCTTTCATTACCAGATGACTGGATCTGATCTATTTGAGCTATAGTACCACTTGAACTGACTTCATTTTTTAATTTTTTAAATAATTTTTCTATAGTAACGCAGGATTCACTATTGCATTAACTGAAGTAAATGTAATTTACTAAAGTAAAAGTAAACGTAAAAACATTTTACTTTACTTTTTACATTTACATTTACTAAGGTATTAAATCTTTCTAGAGTTTTATTAAGACTAAAAATAGGCTTTTCTTTAGCTCAAATCATTTTGTCTTTAACTCCTTTATCCTTAGTTAACAAATCTTTTAACTGTTTAGTATACTGAATTTTTAACTCATGGTCGGAAATTTTACTAATTAGATTTAAGTAACTCAAAGTGTTTAGAGTTACTTAGGCTTAATTCAGTATAGCCTCAGAGCTTCTCTCTCTAGAGAACGCTCTTCTGAGGTTCGCACTCCCTTCTCTCTAGAGTTAGCGAAGAAGAAGCTTGTTGCTTCCTTCTTCTAGTTAGATGAGTCACCATCAGTTCTCTCAGATGGTGACTCATCTGAGAAGATGATCAATAGCGCCCTCTGGCACCGACAGGAGACAGATCAGTCATTCAACGAACATTTAACAGCGGATAAGTTTTTATCAGAAAACTTAAACATAAAAAAGAAAAGATTAAGAAGATGACTGGTGAATCGGTAAAGTAATCTCTTTCTTTTATTTATAAATATTTGAGGAAGGGATTACATCTTAACCTGAATCTAATGTTTGAGGGAAGATCGAAGTATGAAGAACTTCATCTTCATCTCACTAGAAGAAGGAAGCAACAAGCTTCTTCTTCGCTAACTCTAGAGAGAAGGGAGAGCGGACCTTAGAAGAGCGTTCTCTAGAGAGAGAAGCTTTGAGGCTATACTGAATTAAGCCTAAGTAACTCTAAACACTTCGAGTTACTTAAATAGAAAACTGAAAAGTAAATTACTATTGAATCACGCAGGATTCACTATTACATTAACTGAAGTAAAAGACACGAGTAAACAAATTAAAAGAAAGAAGTAGAATAACAGATGCGCATACAACACAATTAAATTACTAAAATTATTAATTTTATTGATAATTGAAAAGATACAAGTGAAACAAACTACTTACATGAAACGAAATTACAGGTGACTTACAAATTAACTAGAACATTAGAAGGGGTAGAGAAAGGCTAAAGGGTAGAAACTAAAGATTTGTCAGAGAAGGAACTCTGAGTCTTTCTAAGTTTCTGAAAACTAAAAACTTGTTTTATAAAATGAGTTCTGAATCCTTTTATAGACCAAGGATAGAACTATTACAATAACTAAGGGTAAAGTAAGAAACATGTTACATATACTAAAGTAAAGTGAAAGTAAAAGTAAAAAGCAAAGTCTACTTTCGGCGGAAAAGTTGACGCCTTCTTTTGACTAAGGGCTGCAGTGGGGAACAGGCGGGACCCAATGCCATGTGACTAAACTTTCGGTAGAAGACCGAATCTTTTGACTGATTGAGGCGCATGAGCGCGTGATGGAGATGAGCGCGTGGGCGCGTGACTGACATGAGTACGTGGGCGCGTGACTGAGATGAGCGCGTGGGCGCGTGACTGAGATGAGCGCGTGGGCGTGTGACTGAGATGAGCACGTGGGCGCGTGACTGAGATGCTCAAGCGAATGGATCTTGAGCATCCTGAAGATTAATAGTGCCATAGGGGTCACTATCGAATTCATCCTCAACTTCTTCTTCTTCTTCATACTGACTAGAGTGATGAGAAGAAGCAGACTCTGAAGCTTCTCTATGTAACTGATCGATGCGATTATGAATAGCATCGGCCAAGAGCCTAAGATATGCTGAAGAACACTTATTGGCATTGACATTGGTAACATCAATAGGAGAAGGAGGAACAGCAAAATCAGAAGAACTCTGGATTTTTGATTTACTGGATGATCCTTTTTCTGGGATCGGACTGACTGGAATGGCAGGAATAGGAGAAGAAGAAAATTCCTTTTGAACTTGACCTACTATCCTATCGACACCAAATTTGTCTCACCACTTGATATAAAATAGTCGTGAGACATAGGAAATGGGAGAAGAAATAGTATGAGACGTTGGACTAGAAGACGTCGGAGACTGGAATACCGTGACTTCAATTGGTGATAGAATAACATATTCCCATTTGAGAATCCAAGGGATTTTGTATTTACTACAAAACTGAAGGAAAACTGAAATCCCTTCAAGTTTTGGATTATATTTACCATGGTTACTAAAATGATGGAGCTGTGCTTTGAGAGGATCGGGAAGAATCTCATAACACAGGCCAAAACAAGTCCACCACAAGGTGAACCATTTGGGGATATGACTCTTGAACTTGTGGTCAAACTAAAAAAACCACGAATGACTATGATCTTCATTTTGGTGAAGAAAGATTTTATTCCAAGCCTCAATATAATCAAAATAGCAGTAAGAATTAGAATGATTAGCGAGAGACCTGAGACTCGAAGGATGACTTCCCCAAACGAAAAAATCAACAATGTGTTTAATATAAAGCGAATGATAAAGAAGTTTAGACTTAACATCATTTGCGTAAATAGGTTTAATAAAAACTGACTCTATTTAAAGTAGAATGTCCTTATAATACGCAAGGGATTTATAAGGAGCCCAAGGAAAGAAATGCCATCTAGTAGGAAAATACTGAGCGGCTAGTTTGAACTGGATCATCTTTTGGTTTCATGAATAACTCTATATGAACAAGATGTTGATCATACTTGACCTGATATTCTGACACTGAATGACTAGGTTTTGTTGAGGTAGCCCTCGTTTGATTAGCAAAAGGGTCAATTGATGGTGGTTGACTAGCAAGAACCGATGAATAAGGCTTGGGGACAGTCCCAAGAATTTGAAACCTATTTACTACATTTGGTTTAGTGACTGGTTTAACTAGGTGAGGAACCAAGGTCCCTTTTAACTGATTAGTTGGGCCACGAGACCGGCCATGTCCACAGGAATGAGGATTTCCCTTTACACTCATTGTGAAGCGATAGTACCTGTGTTGATAAATTCACGGGTTAGAAAATCTGGGATTGAATTCTGACTACCTTTAATATATTCAATATCAAAATCAAAAATCTAGCGAAAGAATGCTTAGAGGCGACGTTCTCAACGTCTTCTTCAAGAATGAATTTTATTGATTTGCAGTCTATCCTAACTAGGAATTTTTGATTTAATAAGTCACGTTGAAATTTATTAATACATAAAACTAAAGATAAAATCTATTTTTTTGATAGTACTGTAATTTAACTGTGTAGTATTCCATGCGCCAGAATGGAAACGAACAATATGTTCAGGCAAAGTAGGGATTAACTGTTGTTTAAGGATACCTCCGAATCCAATGTCTGAGGCATCAGTTTCAACTATTTTGAATGTTGAATCATTTGAGATGCCAAGGCAAGGCAAGACATTAACATATTTTTTAACTTGTTGGACGACAGAAGTATGAATGTCAGTCCATGGAGGTGGATTATTTTGTAAACGCTGAAAGAGAGGCTTGCAAATCTTCCTAAGATCTTGGTAGAACTTGCCAATATAATTAAGCGAGCCCAAGAATCTCTGCAGTTGTGTTCGGTTGGTGATCTTATCTAGAAATCGGTCGACAAATTGAATAGCTCTGTCAATAAGCCGAGTGAGTCCGTGATAAAGGATCAGACAAAGGAATCTGACTTTTGTCAGAAACAAGCTGCACTTGGAAGGAGACAGGACAAGACCATTGGTCTTTACAGTATGAAAGAACGAATTCAAATGTTTGAAGTGTTCTACAATTGTCCTGATCGTCTATGTAGACGATAATGAAATGACTGAAAGGATTCAAAATATCGTTAAGAATATTCTGGAATTCACTGGGGGCATTTTTTAAACCAAATGACTGGACATTCCATTCGTAATGACCAAATGGAGTGGTGAATGTTGTCTTGTACCTATCATCAGGATGGATGGCAATTTTCCAGAAACTGAATTTTAGGTCGAATTTACTAAAGATGGTGGCATGACTTAACCTACTAAGGAGATCTTCCTTATTGGGTAGAGGATACCTAATCCATTCTAAGACCTTATTCAATGGCTTATAATTGATAACTAGGCGGGGAATACCTCTTTCTTTTTCAGCCTCATTGTTAACGTAGAAAGATGGACAAGACCAAGAAGATTTACTATGTCTAATTAAACCTTTAGTAAGAAGTTCATTAATTTCTTTCTTACATAACTCCATCTGTTCATGACTCATTTGTATAGGCCTGGCCTTAGTATGAATTAAATGTTCTTTAAATTCCTTAGCATAAGGAAGCCTGACTACATGCTTCTTCCGATGCCAAAAGGCATTAGGAGAGTCTGTACAAAGATTGTCCTTTAAATAAATTTTTAATTTATCAATCTTTTCTTGAACCCAATTATTTTTAAGTTGTTCTTCAACTTGCTGATAATTAATTTCTTCTTTGAGGAATTTTAAATGACTGGATTTGAAATTTAATAGATTTAATAACTTAGAGATAAATTCTTCTTGAATAAATTTTAAGTCTCTTTCTTTAGGTTTAATAAGAAACTTAAACGTTATTTTCTTCCCTAACTGTTCACAGCTTAATCCTTTATTACTAGTAGTAAATGGATATAATAAATATATAAATGGTAAACCTAAGATGATTTTATCTGTAAGATTGCGGATTAAAACGAATGAGGTTTTAAAGCACATATTATCTTGACAGATATGTACATTAGGTAATTTATATTTAATTTTCATTTGACTACTATTAGCGGAGTTAAGTTTTTCACTAGTCTTTTTGTAATATCTAGTAGGGATAAGACCTTCTTGAATACAGTTTAAATCTGCACCAGTATCGACAAGAGCAAGGAGCTGTATCGAGAAAGTTTTATCGACAACTAAATTGACTGAGATATACCATTTTTGAATGGTGATATCTTTAATTCTTTTAAGTGAGAGACCCTGAATGAACAGATCAGGTTCATCCTTAGTTCCTGATGACTCTGGTAAATCATGATCTTCTTCACTAAAAGAGGACTCATGAACCTGGAGATCGGACTTTTTATCTTCAATTTCTTTCCTCAGACTAGAAATATCTAATTTTAAGTTAGAAATTTCTTTTTTAAGCTTATTAACTTCTTGATTCAATTCCGGGAGGGTAATTTCTTTAACTGGGATTTTAAATCTTTCTAGAGTTTTATTAAGACTAAAAATAGGCTTTTCTTTAGCTCTAATCATTTTGTCTTTAACTCCTTTATCCTTAGTTAACAAATCTTTTAACTATTTAGTATATTGAATTTTTAACTCAGGGTCGAAAATTTTACTAATTAGATCAATTAGCAAAGAGCTTTCTTCCTCTTCTTTGGAAATTACACTAACTGTTTTGACACAACAATTATTGACACAATTGTCTGTACATAGAGTAACTTCATTATCACTGTTTGATTCATCGTTACAAGTGTTACTAGATGAAGTATCTGGTATATCAGACGCTCCACTAGTACTGCTATTATTTTCTATTCTCATTAATTCTAATAATTGTTCAGTGTCTTCGGTTGAAATATTCAACTGAGCTAACTTCTGCTTAACTCTGCACTCGCTTTTGAAGTGCCCTTTCTGCCCACAATTGTGGCAAGCAATTTTACATTTATCAAATTTCTTTGACTTCTTAGTTGATTTTTTATTAGAAGGCTTCAGCTTACTATAATAATTCTCTTGATTTTTACTATTATTATGGCTATACTTCTTTTTATGCCGTTTATGACTTTTGCGAGGCTCAATATGTTTATGCCTGTGCTTTCTTCTAGAGGGAGCCATAGGGGGTAAACCATATTGTTCGCAAAATGTGCCTAATTCGTATTTAGCTTTATTCTTATCTTTACCGGCTTGCTTAGTTAACTTAAAATCAATACACATTTTTAATCCAATTTTTTGAATAATACTAATGATATCCCCATAGGTTAAATTATCATAATCAATGTAACCTAAATTTTTACTAAGCTCTTCTCTGACCGTATGAGCAAATAAAGATGGAAGACCATTCACGAATTTTTCTTTCCAGAATGGTTTATTACTATCATTACGCATCATAACTCAAGAAGTGAATACATCTTTATACCACCTAAATTCACTTAGAGTGGGACAAGTAAGATTACTAAGTTGATCATGTATTCTTTCTGTGATGTTACTGGGGGTTCCTACGAAGTGTTTAATGATTGTGAATATTAAGGTGTTAACTCCAACAGGCGGACCAATACCAACATCTTCATCAAAGATGGAATTGTCGTCATCGTCTAACTGGATAGCATGGATAATTGATACTCTAGTATCTTCTGTGAGATGTTTTTCCCACCAAAACCTAAGAATACCAGTAAATCCACTAGCTAATAACTCAACAATGTCTGGCTGAGACAAATTGTTAAATTTAGTTATATAGCTATTAGCTACCATAGACATATGATTTAATTTATTTAAAATCTCTTATTCACTGAAACCATCAATATTCCATTCATATATTTTATTAGATGAAACAGAAAATTGTTTATCTAGATTTCTCTCTTCAAATTGTGGATCTGGAGGAGTGGGTCTAGAATACCAATTTCTGGTAATACTCGTGTTATTAACAGTTATTTTATTCAACTGATCTTTAAGAATGGGAACTGTATCTGACTGATCCGAATCTGAAGGACTGTCGCTTTCATTACCAGATGACTAAATCTGATCTATTTGAGCTATAGTACCACTTGAACTGGCTTCATTTTTTAATTTTTTAAATAATTTTTCTATAGTATCGCTAAGTTCACTATCTTTGTCAGGTAAGCCTAACTTATACCTGCTTTCTGGTAATTTTAATAAGGGTTGTTCATTTTTGAATCTGGCTTTTTAATGACTGATTCTTCAAACTTTTCTTCAATCTTATCTAACTGTTTTCCTATGGTTGCTAGATACTGGTTTGTATAATTATTTTGTTCAATAATTTTTTTATCATCTTTATTACCATCGAAGATTTTAAATGGACTAGCAATGACTGAACTGTTCTTAACTGGAATTAGAACTGTTTCTAAAGGTGGATGACTAGAGAAAATCTTTGATTTATCTTCTTTTATCCACTATGTTTTAGTAATAACACTACACTTACTTTGATATTGTTCATACCAATCATAAAAAGTAATGTTTAATTCATTAGCTTTAATAAATCTTTTCCATCTATTAACTATCTTATCACGTTCCTTTTCAGTAGGGTGATTAGATCTAAATAAATGTCTTTTTTCTTATTTATCTTAGAATTAAAATCTTTGACTAAGTTATCCCATTCTAACACAAATTTCTTTTTGATGACTCTTAATTGTTTGTTAATGGGTGCATTAAAATCAGATTGAGTGGGATACTCAGAAGATGTTTGAGAAGAAGAATCTTCTTCTTCCACAAGATCCTTTTGAGTATAACAGGGGTGACTAGCTTGTCCTTGATTTAGAATTCCTTTTAATTTAATATCTCTAATAGAAGGATTACTAAGTACTTCAGTATCTCTACGAGTATGAACCGAAGGTGCTAAAGAACTATAAAAATCTTCTATGATGACTGGGCGGTTAGAACGTTCAAAACTTATTTTGATAGTTCCATCTAAAAATTGAGTAATATTCTCATAACTATGCTCTTCTTGGTTGACTATGTTCGGGACAGGGGGCAGAGCTGACCTGTTGCTAATTGAGGAGCTAGATCTAAATAATCTACTCATCTACTTATTTTCAAAAATAATTTTTACTCATTATTCGTTCATGCATACCCTCGTTACCCTAAGTAGGCTCATACCTATGTTCTAAAACCTGACACTGCTCACACCCTGGAGACTTACAAAAGGTTTTCAGCGAACTAGGTGGACTACAGGTAGATCCAGTGACTTCAGATTAATGAAAAAGAAGAAGGTTTTGAAAATAAGAAAGAGAAGTTGATTAAAAAGATCTTTACTCAGCAATTAGAAACAAACAACATGGATTTGATACCATTTGGGGCGAAAGTGACTAAACAAATTAAAAGAAAGAAGCAGAACAACAGATGCGCATACAACACAATTAAATTACTAAAATTATTAATTTTATGGATAGCTGAAGATATACAAGTGAAACAAACTATTTACATGAAACGAAATTACAGGTGACTTACAAATTAACTAGAACATTATTTCTTATACCTATCATCATGATGGATGGCAATTTACCAGATCTTCATCAAAGATGGGATTGTCATCACCGGATCTTAATTTGTTTACTCGTTTCCTCTCTCTTTATAAACTTAATTTTTGGGGGTGAAAGGGTATTTTCCTGGATAAAAATTTTGAGGTGGAAATGTATGGAGATGGTGACTCATATGAGAAGATGATCAACAGAGCCCTCCGGCACAGACAGGAGACAGATCAGTCATTCAACGAAGACGGCCACGTCATCATCAGATTTCGACAAAAGTAGGAAGCAGTCAACGACAGCATCCAATCAATCAGCCGAAAGTAAAGTAAAAGAAAATTACTTTTGCTTTTACTTTGGTAAACAGTCTTTTACTTTTACCTTAGTAAATGTAAATGTAAAAAGTAAAGTAAAATGTTTTTTACGTTTACTTTTACTTTAGTAAATTACTTTTACTTTGTACTTTTACTTCAGTGAATGTAATAGTGAATCCTACGTGATTCAATAGTAATTTACTTTTTAGTTTTCGATTTAAGTAACTCGAAGTGTTTAGAGTTACTTAGGCTTAATTCAGTATAGCCTCAGAGCTTCTCTATCTAGAGAATGCTCTTCTGAGGTCCGCTCTCCCTTCTCTCTAGAGTTAGCGAAGAAGAAGCTTGTTGATTCCTTCTTCTCGTTAGATGAAGACGAAGTACTTCGTACTTCGATCTTCCCTCAAACATTAGATTCAGGTTAAGATGTAATCCCTTCCTCAAATGTTTATAAATAAAAGAAAGAGATTACTTTACCGATTCACCGGTCATCTTCTTAATCTTTTCTTTTTGATGTTTAAGTTTTCTAATAAAAACTTATCCGCTGTTAAATGGTATCAGAGCCACATGGTTGGTTCTTGATTCTGTTGGTGGTTTCAATTAAAAACAGTTAGATCTTGTTTTTAAATGTTTCTTCGAACTTTTATTTCTTTTGCTCCACTTTAAATCGCCTAACTTGCTGTAAACCACCTATGATCGCCATAAGTCCCATTATGCCGTTGTAAGTCTCCAGTGTGGGAGCAGTTTAGGCTAAGAGAATCATTAGATCTACAGGTATGAGTTTACTTAAGGCAAGAACGGCTCGAGTTTAAGTGGAATGACAAAAGAAAAAAATTTTGTTTAAACAGTCAACAAAGAAGTCTTCTGTTTAGATCGAGTTCGCTGATAGATCAGGGCCAATCGAGTGATCCTTTGTTTCAGATTTCATCTGATTTATTTTTAAACAATAAAAAAATTCAAAATTTAAGAAATCTTGAAGATTTTGACCTATTTTTCGGTGAAAATTTTTTTCCTCTCTCTTTATTAACTTAATTTTTGGCGGTGAAAGAGTATTTTCCTGGATCAAAATTTTGAGGTGGAAATGTATGGAGTTGGTGACTCATCTGAGAATATGATCAACAGCGCCCTCCGGCACCGACAGGAGACGGATCAGTCATTCAACGAAGACGGACACGTCATCGTCAGCTTTCGGCAAAAGCAGGAAGCAGTCAACGACAGCATCCAATCAATCAGCCGAAAGTAAAGTAAAAGAAAATTACTTTTGTTTTACTTTAGTAAACTGTCTTTTACTTTTACCTTAGTAAATGTAAATGTAGAAAGTAAAGTAAAATATTTTTTACGTTTACTTTTACTTTAGTAAATTACTTTTACTTTGTACTTTTACCTCAGTGAATGTAATAGTGAATCCTGCGTGATTCAATAGTAATTTACTTTTCAGTTTTATATTTAAATAACTCGAAGTGTTTAGAGTTACTTAGGCTTAATTTAGTATAGCCTCATAGCTTCTCTCTCTAGAGAACGCTCTTCTGAGGTCCGCACTCCCTTCTCTCTAGAGTTAGCGAAGAAGAAGCTTGTTGCTTCCTTCTTCTAGTTAGATGAAGACGAAGTCCTTCGTACTTCGATCTTCCCTCAAACATTAGATTCAGGTTAAGATGTAATCCCTTCCTCAAATGTTTATAAATAAAAGAAAGAGATTACTTTACCGATTCACCGGTCATCTTCTTAATCTTTTCTTTTTTATGTTTAAGTTTTCTGATAAAAACTTATCTGTTGTTAAATGGTATCAGAACGTGATAAGATAGTTAATAGATGGAAAAGATTTATTAAAACCAATGAATTAAACATTACTTTTTATGATTGGTATGAACAATATCAAAGTAAGTGTAGTGTTATTACTAAAACACAGTGGATAAATAAAAAATCTTCGATGGTAATAAAGATGATAAAAAAATTATTGAACAAAATAATTATACAAACCAGTATCTAGCAACCATAGGAAAACAGTTAGATAAGATTGAATAGTATTTTAAATGTTTAGTATACTATTGAATCAGTCACGCCCCTACTCACCTTGTGGTGGACTCGTTAATTTTTGGGGTTTACTTGAGTATTAAATTCCTCAAGTGTTACTTCAATCACGCGCCCACGCGCTCATCTGTTTAGGCGAAGTAGGGGTTAACTGTTGTTTGAGGATACCTCCGAATCCAATGTCTGAGGCATCAGTTTCAACTAAAAGGAATTCTAAATCAAGGACAAGCTAGTCACCCCTGTTATCCTCAAAAGGATCTTGTGGAAGAAGAAGATTCTTCTTCACAAACATCTTCTGAGTATCCCACTCAATCTGATTTTAACGCACCCATTAACAAACAATTAAGAGTCATCAAAAAGGAATTTGTGCTAGAATGGGATAACTTAGTCAAAGATTTTAATTCTAAGATAAATAAAGAAAAAAGACGTTTATTTAGATCTAATCACCCTACTGAAAAGGAACGTGATAAGATAGTTAATAGATGGAAAAGATTTATTAAAACCAATGAATTAAACATTACTTTTTATGATTGGTATGAACAATATCAAAGTAAGTGTAGTGTTATTACTAAAACACAGTGGATAAAAAAAGATAAATCAAAGATTTCCTCTAGTCATCCACCTTTAGAAACAGTTCTAATTCCTGTTAAGAACACTTCAGTCACTGCTAGTCCATTTAAAATCTTCGATGGTAATAAAGATGATAAAAAAATTATTGAACAAAATAATTATACAAACCAGTATCTAGCAACCATAGGAAAACAGTTAGATAAGATTGAAGAAAAGTTTGAAGAATCAGTCATCCAAAAGCCAGATTCAAAAATTGAACAACCCTTATTAAAATTACCAGAAAGCAGGTATAAGTTAGGCTTACCTGACAAAGATAGTGAACTTAGCGATACTATAGAAAAATTATTTAAAAAATTAAAAAATGAAGCCAGCTCAAGTGGTACTATAGCTCAAATAGATCAGATCCAGTCATCTGGTAATGAAAGCGACAGTCCTTCAGATTCGAATCAGTCAGATACAGTTCCCAATCTTGAAGATCAGTTAAATAAATTAACTATTAATAACACGAGTATTACCAGAAATTGGTATTCTAGACCCACTCCTCCAGATCTACAATTTGAAGAAAGAAATCTAGATAAACATCTTTCTATTTCATCTAATAAAATATATGAATGGAATATTGATGGTTTCAGTGAACAAGAGATTTTAAATAAATTAAATCATATGTCTTTGGTAGCTAATAGCTATATAACTAAATTTAAAAATTTGTCTCAGCCAGACATTGTTGAGTTATTAGCTAGCGGATTTATTGGTATTCTTAGGTCTTGGTGGGAAAAACATCTCACAGAAGATACAAGAGTATCAATTATCCATGCTATCCAGTTAGACGATGACGGTAATCCCATCTTTGATGAAGATGTTGGTATTGGTCCGCCTGATGGAGTTAACATCTTAATATTCACAATCATTAAACACTTCGTAGGAATCCCCAGTAACATCACAGAAAGAATACATGATCAACTTAGTAATCTTACTTGTCCCACTCTAAGTGACTTTAGGTGGTATAAAGATGTATTCACTTCTCGAGTTATGATGCGTAATGATAGTAATAAACCATTCTGGAAAGAAAAATTCGTGAATGGTCTTCCATCTTTATTTGCTCATAAGGTCAGAGAAGAGCTTAGTTTTAGGTTACATTGATTATGATAATTTAACCTATAGGGATATCATTAGTATTATTCAAAAAATTTGATTAAAAATGTGTATTGATTTTAAGTTAGCTAAGCAAGCCGGTAAAGATAAGAATAAAGCTAAATACGAATTAGGCACGTTTTACGAACAGTATGGTTTACCCCCTGTGGCTCCCTCTAGAAGAAAGCACAGGCATAAACATATTGAGCCTCGCAAAAGTCATAAACGGCATAAAAAGAAGTATAGCCATAATAATAGTAAAAATCAAGAGAATTATTATAGTAAGCCGAAGCCTTCTAATAAAAAATCTATCATCTCTTAAACAGAGATAAATACTTGAATTAATTCCTTTAATGTTAAGTGGTTTAACTGCAACTTGAACGAGACCTATATGAATAAAATTATAGCCCTTTTTTTATGTTTCTTAATAACATCTAGTGATAAAAGACTACAGCTTTCATATTCTTTATTGATTGCATAAACTCTTTCAACTGTCTTAACATTATAATCAGTTTTAAAATTATCAAAAAAGGTTGACTGATAAATCTCTCTAGGAGACACTCTAGGAATGTTCCAATTGTGTAA
Organism: Panax notoginseng; assembly: GCA_016801055.1. Taxonomy (NCBI): domain Eukaryota; kingdom Viridiplantae; phylum Streptophyta; class Magnoliopsida; order Apiales; family Araliaceae; genus Panax; species Panax notoginseng. Next base: position 110,083,285 of record CM029022.1, on the reverse strand, counting down.
GGCTTGACTAATATTCTCATAACTATGCTCTTCTTGGTTGACTATGTCCGGGACAGGGGGCAGAGCTGACCTATTGCTAACTGAGGAGCTAGATCTAAATAATCTACTCATCTAAAAATTTTCAAAAATAATTCTTACTCATTATTCGTTCATGCATACGCTCCTTACCCTAAGTAGGCTCATACCTATGTTCTAAAACCTGACACTGCTCATACCCTGGAGACATTCAAAAGGTTTTCGACGAACTACGTGGACTACAGGTAGATCCGGTGACTTCAGAATAATGAAAAAGAAGAAGGTTTTGAAAATAAGAAAGAGAAGTTGATTAAAAAGATCTTTACTCATCAATTAGAAACAAACAACATGGCTCTGTTACCATTTGGGGCGGAAGCGAGTAAACAAATTAAAAGAAAGAAGCAGAACACCAAGATGCACATACAACACAATTAAATTAATAAAATTATTAATTTTATTGATAACTGAAAAGATACAAGTGAAGCAAACTATTTACATGAAACGAAATTACAGGTGACTTGCAAATTAACTAGAACATTAGAAGGGGTAGAGAAAGGTTAAAGAGTAGAAACTAAAGATTTGTCAGAGAAGGAACCCTAAGTCTTTCTAAGTTTCTGAAAACTAAAAACTTATTTTATAAAATGAGTTTTGAATCATTTTATATACCAAGGATAGAACTATTACAATAACTGAGGGTAAAGTAAGAAACATGTTACATTTACTAAAGTAAAGTGAAAGTAAAAGTAAAAAGCAAAGTCACCTTTCGGTGGAAAAGTAGACGCCTTCTTTTGACTAAGGGCTGCAGTGGGGAATAGGTGGGACCCAATGCCATGTAACTAAACTTTCGGTGGAAGACCGAATCTTTTGTCTGAACAAGGCGCGTGAGCGCGTGACTAAGATGAGCGCGTGGGTGCGTGACTGAGATGCTCAAGCAAATGGATCTTGAGCATCCTGAAGATTAATAGTGCCATAGGGGTCACTATCGACTTCATCCTCATCCTCTTCTTCTTCTTTATATTGACTAGAGTGATGAGAAGAAGAAGACTTTGAAGCTTCTCTATGTAATTGATAGATACGATTATGAATAGCATCGGCCAAGAGCCTAAGATCTGCTGAAGAACACTTATTGACATTGACATTGGTAACATCAATAGGAGAAGATGGAACAGCAAAATTAGAAGAACTCTGGATTTTTAATTTACTGGATGATCCTTTTTCTGAGATCGGACTGACTGGAATGGCAGGAATAGGAGAAGAAGGAAATTCCTTTTGAACTTGACCTACTATCCTATCGACACCGAATTTGTCCCACCACTTGATATAAAATTGTCGTGAGACATAGGAAATGGGAGAAGAAATCTGAGACGTTGGACTAGAAGACGTCGGAGACTGGAATACCGTGACTTCAGTCACGCGCCTACGCGCTCATCTCTAGAAGATGATCAACGACTTATAGGGGAAAACTGAAAATTAAATTACTATTGAATCATGCAGGATTCACTATTACATTCACTGAAGTAAAAGTACAAAGTAAAAGTAATTTACTAAAGTAAAAGTAAACGTAAGAAACATTTTACATCTACATTTACTAAGGTAAAAGTAAAAATATTTTACTTAAAGTAAAAGCTAAAGTAAAAGTAAAAGTGAATTTTTTTACTTTACTTTCGGCTGATTGACAGGGGGACAACAATGATGATGTTATTGACTTGTGTGGCCTGTGGGGTCGTCTTCCTTGATTGACTGGTACGTCTCATGTCGGTGCCGGAGGGCGCTGTTGATCATCTTCTCAGATGAGTCATCATCTCTATTCATTTCGACCCTAAAATTTTTATCTAGGAAAATACCCTTTAACCCCCAAAAAATTGGTTTATAAAAAAGGAGAGAAAAAAATTTTCACCGAAAAGTGGTCAAAATCTTTAAAATTTCTTAAATTTTGTAAAAAAATTTTGTTTAAAAACAAATCAGGCTGAGTCTGATACAAGGGATCACTCGATTGGCCCTGATCTATCAGTGAAATCGATCTAAACAGAAGACTTCTCTGTTAACTGTTTAAATAAAAATTCTTTCTTTTGTCATTCCGCTTAAACTCGAGCCGTTCTTGCCTTAAGAAAACTCATAACTGTAGATCTAAGGATTCTCTTAGCCTAAACTGCTCCCACCCTGGAGACTTACAACGGCATAACGAGACTTCTGGCGATCTTAGGTGGTTTACAGCAAGTTAGGCGATTTAAAGTGGAGCAAAAGAAATACAAGTTTGAAGAAATATATAAAAACAAGATCTAACTGTTTTTAATCGAAACCACCAACAGAATCAAGAACCAACCATGTGGCTCTGATACAATTTAACAGCAAATAAGTTTTTATCAGAAAACTTAAACATAAAAAAGAAAAGATTAAGAAGATGGTCGGTGAATCGGTAAAGTAATCTCTTTCTTTTATTTATAAACATTTGAGGAAGGGATTACATATTAACCTGAATCTATTGTTTGAGGGAAGATCGAAGTACGAAGGACTTCGTCTTCATCTAACTAGAATAAGGAAGCAACAAGCTTCTTCTTCGCTAACTCTAGAGAGAAGGGAAAGCGGACCTCAAAAGAGCGTTCTCAAGATAGAGAAGCTCTTAGGCTATACTGAATTAAGCCTAAGTAACTCTAAACACTTCGAGTTACTTAAATAGAAAACTGAAAAGTAAATTACTATTGAATCACGCAGGATTTACTATTACATTAACTGAAGTAAAAGTAATTTACTAAAGTAAAAGTAAACGTAAAACATTTTACTTTACTTTTTACATTTACATTTACTAAGGTAAAAGTAAAAGACAGTTTACTAAAGTAAAACAAAAGTAATTTTCTTTTACTTTACTTTCGGCTGATTGATTGGATGCTGTCGTTGACTGCTTCCTGCTTTTGCCGAAAGCTGACGATGACGTGTCCGTCTTCGTTGAATGACTGATCCGTCTCCTGTCGGTACCGGAGGGCGCTGTTGATCATATTCTCAGATGAGTCACCAACTCCATACATTTCCACCTCAAAATTTTGATCCAGGAAAATACCTTTTCACCCCCAAAAATTTAGTTTATAAAGAGAGAAGAAAAAAAATTTCACCGAAAAATTGGTCAAAATCTTCAAGATTTCTTAAATTTTGAAAAAAAATTTGTTTAAAATAAATCAGATGAAATCTGAAACAAAGGATCACTCGATTGGCCCTGATCTATCAGCGAACTCGATCTAAACAGGAGACTTCTTTGTTAACTGTTTAAACAAAAATTCTTTCTTTTGTCATTCCGCTTAAACTCGAGCCGTTCTTCCTTAAGTAAACTCATACCTGTAGATCTAATGATTCCCTTAGCCTAAACTGCTCCCACGCTGGAGACTTACAACGACATAACGGGACTTATGTCGATCTTAGGTGTTTTACAGCAAGTTAGGCGATTTAACGTGGAGCAAAAGAAATAAAAGTTTGAACAAACATTTAAAAACAAGATCAACTGTTTTTAATCGAAACCACCAACTGAATCAAGAACCAACCGTGTGGCTCTGATACCATTTAACAGCTGATAAGTTTTTATCAAAAAACTTAAACATAAAAAAGAAAAGATTAAGAAGATGACCGGTAAATCGGTAAAGTAATCTCTTTCTTTTATTTATAAACAGTTGAGGAAGGGATTACATCTTAACCTAGATAAACTGTAAATGGGAAGAAGGAAGTACGAAGAACTTCTTCTTCATCTTACTAGAAGAAGGAAGCAACAAGCTTCTTCTTCTCTAACTCTAGATAGAAGGGAGAGCAGAGCTTAGAAGAGCGTTCTATAGAGAGAGAAGCTCTGAGGCTATACTGAATTAAGCCTAAGTAACTCTAAACACTTCGAGTTACTTAAATAGAAAACTGAAAAGTAAATTACTATTGAATCACGCAGGATTCACTATTACATTAACTGAAGTAAAAGTAATTTACTAAAGTAAAAGTAAACGTAAAAACATTTTACTTTACTTTTTACATTTAAATTTACTAAGGTAAAAGTAAAAGACAGTTTACTAAAATAAAAGTAAAAGTAATTTTCTTTTACTTTACTTTCGGCTGATTGATTGGATGATGTCGTTGACTACTTCCTGCTTTTGTCGAAAGCTGACGATGACGTGTCCATCTTCGTTGAATGACCGATCCGTCTCCTGTCGGTGCCGAAGGGCGCTGTTGATCATCTTCTCAGATGAGTCACCATCTCTATACTTTTCCACCTCAAAATTTTTATCTAAGAAAATACCCTTTCACCCCCAAAAATTAAGTTTATAAAGAGAGAGGAAAAAAAATTTCACCGAAAAATTGGTCAAAATCTTCAAGATTTCTTAAATTTTGAAAAAAAAATTTGTTTAAAACAAATCAGATGAAATCTGAAACAAAGGATCACTCGATTGGCCCTGATCTATCAGCGAACTCGATCTAAACAGGAGACTTCTTTGTTAACTGTTTAAATAAAAATTCTTTCTTTTGTCATTCCAATTAAACTCGAGTCGTTCTTGCCTTAAATAAACTCATACCTGTAGATCTAATGATTCCCTTAGCCTAAACTGCTCCCACACTGGAGACTTACAATGGCATAACGGGACTTATGGCGATTTTAGGTGTTTTACAGCAAGTTAGGCGATTTAAAATGGAGCAAAAGAAATAAAAGTTTGAAGAAATATTTAAAAACAAGATCTAACTGTTTTTAATCGAAACCACCAACAGAATCAAGAACCAACCGTATGGCTCTGATACCATTTAACAGCTGATAAATTTTTATCAGAAAACTTAAACTTAAAAAAGAAAAGATTAAAAAGATGACCGGTGAATCGGTAAAGTAATCTCTTTCTTTTATTTATAAACAGTTGATGAAGGGATTACATCTTAACCTAGATAAACTATAAATGGGAAGAAGGAAGTACGAAGAACTTCTTCTTCATCTTACTAGAAGAAGGAAGCAACAAGCTTCTTCTTCTCTAACTCTAGAGAGAAGGGAGAGCAGACTTCAGAAGAGCGTTCTCTAAAGAGAGAAGCTCTGAGGCTATACTGAATTAAGCCTAAGTAACTCTAAACACTTCGAGTTACTTAAATACAAAATTGTAAAGTAAATTACTATTGAATCACGCAGGATTCACTATTACATTAACTGAAGTAAAAGTAATTTACTAAAATAAAAGTAAACGTAAAAACATTTTACTTTACTTTTTACATTAACATTTACTAAGGTAAAAGTAAAAGACAGTTTACCAAAGTAAAAGCAAAAGTAATTTTCTTTTACTTAACTTTCGGTTGATTGATTGGATGTTGTGGTTGACTGCTTCCTGCTTTTGTCGAAAGCTGACGATGACATGTCCGTCTTCGTTGAATGACTGATCTGTCTCTTGTCGGTGCCGGAGGGCGTTGTTGATCATCTTCTCAGATGAGTCGCCATCTCCATACATTTCCACCTTAAAATTTTTATCTAGAAAAATACCCTTTCACCCCCAAAAATTAAGTTTATAAAGAGAGAGGAAAAAAAATTTCACCGAAAAATTGGTCAAAATCTTCAAGATTTCTTCAATTTTGAAAAAAAAATTGTTTAAAAAAAATCAGATGAAATCTGAAACAAAGGATCACTCGATTGGCCCTGATCTATCAGCAAACTCGATCTAAACAGAAGACTTCTTTGTTAACTGTTTAAACAAAAATTCTTTCTTTTGTCATTCCGCTTAAACTCTAGCCGTTCTTGCCTTAAGTAAACTCATACCTGTAGATCTAATGATTCCCTTAGCCTAAACTTCTCCCATGCTGGAGACTTACAACGGCATAACGGGACTTATGGCGATCATAGGTGGTTTACAGAAAGTTAGGCGATTTAAAGTGGAGCAAAAGAAATAAAAGTTTGAAGAAACATTTAAAAACAAGATCTAACCATTTTTAATCGAAACCACCAACAGAATCAAGAACCAACCGTGTGGCTTTGAAACCATTTAATAGCAGATAAGTTTTTATCAGAAAACTTAAACATAAAAAAGAAAAGAATAAGAAGATGACCGGTGAATCGATAAAGTAATCTCTTTCTTTTATTTATAAACAGTTGAAGGGATTACATCTTAACCTGAATCTAATGTTTGAGGGAAGATCGAAGTATGAAGGACTTCATCTTCATCTAACTAGAAGAAGGAAGCAACAAGCTTCTTCTTCTCTAACTCTAGAGAGAAGGGAGAGCAGACTTCAGAAGAGCGTTCTCTAAAGAGAGAAGCTCTGAGGCTATACTGAATTAAGCCTAAGTAACTCTAAACACTTCGAGTTACTTAAATACAAAATTGTAAAGTAAATTACTATTGAATCACGCAAGATTCACTATTACATTAACTAAAGTAAAAGTAATTTACTAAAATAAAAGTAAACGTAAAAACATTTTACTTTACTTTTTACATTAACATTTACTAAGGTAAAAGTAAAAGACAGTTTACCAAAGTAAAAGCAAAAGTAATTTTCTTTTACTTAACTTTCGGTTGATTGATTGGATGTTGTGGTTGACTGCTTCCTGCTTTTGTCGAAAGCTGACGATGACGTGTCCGTCTTCGTTGAATGATTGATCTGTCTCCTGTCGGTGCCGAAGGGCGTTGTTGATCATCTTCTCAGATGAGTCGCCATCTCCATACATTTCCACCTTAAAATTTTTATCTAGAAAAATACCCTTTCACCCCCAAAAATTAAGTTTATAAAGAGAGAGGAAAAAAAAATTCACCGAAAAATTGGTCAAAATCTTCAAGATTTCTTAAATTTTGAAAAAAAAATTGTTTAAAAAAAATCAGATGAAATCTGAAACAAAGGATCACTCGATTGGCCCTGATCTATCAGCAAACTCGATCTAAACAGAAGACTTCTTTGTTAACTGTTTAAACAAAAATTCTTTCTTTTGTCATTCCGCTTAAACTCGAGCCGTTCTTGCCTTAAGTAAACTCATACCTATAGATCTAATGATTCCCTTAGCCTAAACTTCTCCCATGCTGGAGACTTACAACGGCATAACGGGACTTATGGCGATCATAGGTGGTTTACAGAAAGTTAGGCGATTTAAAGTGGAGCAAAAGAAATAAAAGTTTGAAGAAACATTTAAAAACAAGATCTAACCATTTTTAATCGAAACCACCAACAGAATCAAGAACCAACCGTGTGGCTTTGAAACCATTTAACAGCAGATAAGTTTTTATCAGAAAACTTAAACATAAAAAAGAAAAGATTAAGAAGATGACCGGTGAATCGGTAAAGTAATCTCTTTCTTTTATTTATAAACAGTTGAGGAAGGGATTACATCTTAACCTAGATAAACTGTAAATGGGAAGAAGGAAGTACGAAGAACTTCTTTTTCATCTTACTGGAAGAAGGAAGCAACAAGATTCTTCTTCTCTAACTGTCGGACGGCGCTGTTGATCATCTTCTCAGATGAGTCACCATCTCTATAGTCAAAAACGGTAAAGTATTGAATTGGGGGTGAATCCTATGTGATTCAATAGCAGGGAGTGGATCCTGCGTGATTCAATAGTTAACATATATATATATATATATATATATATATATATATATATATATATACGAAAGCAATTAAACGCTCCAGACATAAGTCTAGGCTCATCAAACAGAGTTCGACACACAATTTATATATATAACTAGCGATAACCCGTGCCTAAAGGCACGGCGTAACGAAAAATTAAATTAAAATTTGAAAAATATTATATTATCTAAAGACACATACCACCACAACAATTAATACAAACTCAATCATCAATGCATATCCAACCACCAAAACATCGAGCTAGTCAGTACTAATTTCAAGAAATTTCGTCAAAATTTTCTTTAAAAATAGATATCCAAAAATTCATCATAACCATGTATAATTAGTTAACTTTACAAAAGACAGAACACAAAAAATACAAACATACAGAAAATAGAGAAATAACATGTTGTGCATAAGACCCATTACTTTACTGCTTACACCAAATATCCTTCAATGTATACCTGAAAATATACTAAATGTGATGACAAAGTTCCAAGTTTTTTAGATACAATTTTTCAGTTTTGAGGTCTGAACTTTCAAGTTAAAAGTTTGCAATTTTTTGTGTTGAATAGAAAATCACAATCTGCTTTGAATATTCAGCAGAAATGGACTACTATTTATTGTCTACTATTCTGCACAATTTGCTTTGAAAATCACAAATTACTTCACTACTGTTTATTGACTAAGAAGCAGAATATTCCAAATTAGCATGTCCTGTAACATTTATACTTTCTACAGTTTAAATGAGTTTTTATTCATGAAATAGGGATTACATACTTGAAACTGAATTAATACATATTCAAACTGAAAGAATGAGAATTAATTCTATGATAAAAATTATATGTTAAGCAAAATTCTTTTCCAAGTAAAAATTGGGAAGCCTAACCAAATTGGACTGTCCTCTTCAGCTATTTTAGATGGAGATTTAGAGATTTAAAGGCACTTTGATAATGTTATTCTCTCTCTATCCCCCCTCCCCCCAAATCTTGGTTGTGTCACTTTGATAGTTGGACGGTCCACATCTTGGTTGTGTCAATTGACAACGATTTCCACCATGCAAGTAGTCCACCCCAGGGTCTATAAATTGCATTATCACTTTCTCTTGACCTCCCCACAGGCATCCATCACGCCTTTCCCGGTAACAAATAAGGCAAATATCATAAGAACATTGTGGACAGCTTCTGTGTAAGTCAGCAATTGAAGTTTTGCAATTGTTGCTAAATTGAACATATGAAATAATTAATCCCTTCCAAAATCTAAGGAATAGACTTTCATGGAAAAGACATTGCTTCAGTAAACCTACCAATACATACTTTCACCCAACCCGCACTTTGCTTTTTGTACTTTAAGCTCAGACAAAGATAATCCTGCGCAAACAAACAAACCAGGAATCACTAACATGTGTGGATATTATTTTCTACTCCATTTTTCAAGCAAGACTTTTGAGCATCCTACTTAATTACCAACCCAGTCTAGTTGAAATGCAATCATAAAGAACTGTAATGCCCACCAAAATTCGGGAACTAAATTATAATACCTTGAATTTTAGCGTCTAACCGCTTCTCCACCATCTGCTCTTCATAAAATTGTTTTACAAATGGGAGAAGTATATGTATGATATATTTAGAGTACTGAATCTTTTCTTCATCACTAAATTTCAAATCAAACCTTTCCTTGTCCTATAACAAAAATCAGAAATAACATATCATGTATGTTGAACCTAAAATCGAAGTAAAGCATTAATTGACAATGTTAGGAGCTAAAGAAACTGACTTTTTCGGGTACTTATAAACGTAAGCAACGTTTGCAATTGCAATTAACTTGACAAACAGGGAAAGCCTTGGCAAAATCATCATTCGTCATCTTAGAGTACCTACATACAAATATACGCTTCAGGAATATTATGTCCCTGCTCAACACTGACAAACTTATACAACTCAGAACAATATCAAAAGTGTTTGTTTTCGGCAATTAAAAAAAATAGCAGTCAATACAAGAAATATGGAATACGAAGCAATTTCAATTTATAGTCAAAATACTAAAATCACTAAAAGAAGAATAAATACCATCTAGTCATGCATGGGACACAATATCACTTACGTATACATTTAGTACATCGTACAACCCAGCCTTTGTCATTCCTCTGACACTGATGACACATAATAGATTTTGGCTCCCCTGTTAATATTAATTAAACCAAACATCAGAACCATATCCCATACTAACATATAAACAAATGTTGGCAGTAAAAAATAAGTAAATATAGGCGAGAAAAATAGAAATTACATTATCATCCTTCATTCTACCACCCCTCTGCTTTGGTACAGCTGCAATAGTCTTACCAACTGTCTCAAGGGCACCTGGTTCTTCACCTGTATCAGTTGCTGGTGACCCATCTTCCCCTTCTTTAACCTCCTTTTTCAAACCCTTACTCAGTTTCTTTTCCAACCCATCTTTTCCTTCTTTAACCTCCTTTCACAACGGATATTGGCTAATGACAATAAAACACTTGCACAATTCAATCTACCAACATGATAGGCCAAAGATATTTTCTTTTATCATTTTAGAAACAACATATAAGAATAAGCTGATAAGCAACAAAGACTACCTATTGCAGAAATTTTAAGGAAGTCCCTTCTCCAACACTGTAGACAAAGGTTTGCATCAATTACAGTATTATTTAGACCTAAATACCAGTGTTCTGACTCAGGAAGCACATTTGCACAGCAGGTAAAATTGTATACGATGTGGACTTAAAGTTAGGGGTGCAGAATTAACTACTCAACTTTCTATAGGGTTTTACATTCTCCCTCATAAAAACAAATAACTCACGCAATTAAAGAAAATCAAAACTTATAACCATACAGCCGATTTCACACAATTTTGAAATAACACAAGAAAAGCACCCACCACACTGTCTATTGAAACACCCAAAATCTATGTGTTTAACTTCTCGAATTCGGCATGACGGCCACTAAAAGCAGTAATCTCTACACGAAAAACAACAGGAAAACAAGGAGGATAAATACATATGCGGCTATTATAAATCTTCATTGTGTATTTAAAACTTTAAAGTACATAGTCGAATAACCGATTATCTTAATAGTCCTCAATGTCAATTTACCTGTTGGGCAAACAAAGGTGAAATCCAGCGGAAAGAAAAAAAGAATTACATATTTCTTTCCAATGTAATTGGAGAGTTTAACCTGCGAGCACAAGTCCATAAAATTAGAAGCCCATAAAATTAGAATAAAAGTAAAATATTTGAAAACGTGACTAAGGACCCAAAATGCAGTGTATCATATCTTAGATTTATTTTTCTAATCCTTGACAGAGCACAGATACCAATTGATTCAGCATACAAAAAAATGTAATCACCCCATGAGTACAGCTAAAAACACTCCATGGAAAGAATTTTGATCAAGTATCTTTTTTAGTGTTTGATAAACCAAAGGCTAAATGAAATAGCACAACATCACTAACATTGTAAAGTTCACAGCTTTGATTAGCATGACCATACAACCCCATATCCGCCTGATTCTATGAGCAAGAATACTAATAAAGACAAATCATGATTATTCCTCACACAGAGTTTACAAGTTCGAGTGCATAAATCAACTATCAAATATGTTGCAATTTGCAAAGGCAAAGAAACATCACCATTAATCATTAAAACTCATAGATTACCTTGCCTTTGCTTCAAAGTCTGGTGCTACATTTTCAACCAGTGGAAGTTCACTCTAAACAATGAAGAATAACGTATAAATGCATAAACGCGTATAAATATATTAATGATGTTCAATCCAACTCTACTGAAAAAGTCTGAAACATTCATACCCATATTTAGCTATTTTACTCTATAATCTACTAATCATCTACCAACCAACTTATGACATAAAAGAGAAAAAGGAAAAAGCCCACCGATCTCTTTCCCACTCTTTCTGTTTCGTTCCTTAATCCCTCAATTATCTCAAAGAAAGAGATATATACAAATGTCGTACAGTAAATTATTTTTATATTGATAAAATAATAATAGCAAAAGTAATAATACTACAATCTCCCTCAACTCAGCTGTCTTCATCTCCAAGCTCAATACCCATCTCAGATAATGATGGGTTACACCAACAAACCCATGAATCCTCCCTTATTAAAATTCCAGCTTCGTATTCTGTACCTGACAACTTATATTGGGTGTTTTAGAGAGAGAGAAAGGAGGAAGAGAGAGAGAGGAGGGAGATAAGCTGTCCCTGTTGGGTGTTTGGTTCACTGAGTTTAGGAAGTCCTTGATTGCTTGCAGGAATAGTGAGAGGGTAATTGATTCAATAGAGATTGGGGTGCCTACAAATGTCAGACATGTTGCTCATGTCACTTTTGATAGATTCAATGGCTTTCTTGGCCTACCTGTTGAGTTTGAACCTGAATTTCCAAGGATGCCACCCAGTCTTTTGATATATTTCACTACTCTTTTGAGGTTGGGCCGAGTCCAAATTTATGTTCTGTTTTTTGTGCTTGGTATGCTCTTTGTTCTGATAAACAGATAATGTTTTGTGTCCTCTTTTTGGTATTCAATTGGTTGGATTTAAGTTGTGTTTAGTTTTTTTCTGTTTTTTTTTTCTTTGGACATTTGGATTTAGTTTCATGAAATTCTTGTTTGACAACCATTTATTTATTGATATATAACTAAATTTATTGGATAAACACCTGGGCTCAGAACTAAAAATTGATTTGAAATACACTTGATTGGTTGTAAAATTGATTCAATTGAATTTTTTGTATTAGATTTTTCACTTGAGAAAGAAAGGGGAGCATTGTACTTGCCTTTGTCTATGGGTATGTATTTACCTTAGTCCAAGGTTGAGCTACACGTACACTATTTGGGAAAAATCACCAGAGTTATGTGCAATTTTTTTGGAGTATCAATAGAAAATACGAAGAGTTGATTATTATTGTAGCATTCATAATATGGCTAATTACACAGCACACACATGCCCAATGAACTCCATGCATTACTGTGCAATTCATTTTACCAATATGCATTTTCTTTTATGAGGTTATGATTAACCCCTAAGGTACATCAGATCATAAAGCCATATGTGTTTTTCTTAAGTTTATGCTTTATACCTCAAGAGCCTAATACTTTTGTCCCATCCTTCATACGAACTCCCTTATATCAGGAATAACATAGACAATATATTTCGCTTATTCAAGACCCAAAGAAGCCAAAAAAGTTTATATATACTCAACAAGAACACCCTTCAGTTATCAAAAAATAAATAAGAAGTCATTCATGAAATTTCTAGGCAAAACCACCCAATTACCGATTACATTGAGAAACAAAAATTTTAGAACCCTAATTAGACAAAGAGGGGGAAAGGGTTTTAAAGAAACGAACCCTAATCAAACTGCTAATAAGAGACTCATACTACTCCATTTTGATTTCTCAAAAATGTTCAAGAAATCTACAGTCAATCAACCAAATTAGAGAAACATATCAAACAGGAAAAAAAATCAAAAAAGGGGGCACCAATGATTTTTTGAGAAACTACCAATTTCATAACTTAATTTGTATAACAAAATTATATACAAACACACGAAAATACAGAGAGAGAGAAAGAAAGCCAAGAAATCTAAGAGGGAGTTGCCAAAGATTTTTGCGAGAAACACCAACTTTGTCATTTATTTTGTAAAACATATATAGAGAGAGAATTTCAGTAGGAGAAATGTAGATTATATACAGATTCCCTTACACATATATTTCGCTATTAATTAACTTAAAGAAGAAAAGGAGCAGAATATTAATTACCTCGACTTTGTGAATTACCTCTGCCGCCACCTCCACTATTTTCACCCAACTGTCCCAAAGTAGCATTGCTTTTTACAAGAAGAAAAAATAAGAGAGAGGAATGTCTGCGCAAATGTGGACAATCTATGTTACTTGTACTTGCATTCAAAACAAAAATGTTTCTTGTAAAGTTTTTTGGACAGAGAAATCTACAAAGGAATATGGAACCTTTACACATCGTATAATTATAAATGGAAAAACAAATTACTGTTCGAGACTTTTCTTTTAGAACTCTTGAAATGCCCCTAATAAGCTTACCTCTTGAGTCGCGCCATGTCTCACCACTGTTGGGATAAACAACAATCAACTTTCCAGTTATCTGCTAGGAGAAAAATTGACAAACATTTTAGATCACAACAAATGGTCAAAAATCTGGAGATTAATGTGTTGCTTATTAGTATATTTTCATTATTGGAGAGCGAGCCACTAAATTACCTCGTTGAACCTCTGAATGAGATTTCGAACAAAATGGGGCGGTGCACAGTTAATTTCAACTGCAGTTACTTTATTACTCTTGTCTAATACATCAAGACAGTCCTTGAAGCTCTCTCCAGAAGGAACATTTACGCCGTCTACAGAGCTAAAACAGATCCAAGATGGGATTTCAACATTTTCTTCTTCAAGCAACTCTGCACAGGCCTGCAGATTGGAATTGAGAGTTTCAGATTGGGGTAGAATTTTACGGATTTTAGAATGGAAGTTGCTTACTTAACTATGCCTACTAATTTTTCTAAATCAGGGAATTTTACAGATTTTAGAATGCAAGTTACTTTCAAGGAGCATACCTGAGCTTCTAATTTATTGGGGATAAGGCTAGCAAATCTGGACCTGCTACCACAAGAACTTGTAGTCTTCGTCTATGGAAGTCCTTCAGGTTTTCCAAAGTTATATTAGGTCCGTAATTCCCATTGGAGGTAAGAAGATACACTGATAAGATTTAATACTACCAAAACATTATATGAATGTTCAGAATTTTCAGCTGAAATGGGAAAAAGGAAACTGTAGAGTATAGATTATACAACCTCTGTATATCCCAAACAAAAAATGGGGGGTGGGGGAAGAGTACCATTTTCCATAGCCTCCACCATCACGACCACCATCATCACGGCCGCCGCTTCCTCCATATCCTCATACCCTGCCACCATAACTCCATCCTCCTCCACTACCACCATAACCCCCTCCCCCATATCCTCCGCCTCTTCCACTTTCGACATATCCACCACCGTAACTATCTCCGCCGCTTGGCGGTGGAGCAGATCTGTTGCCTTTGTGACCGTACGAACCAGACAGATCCGCTGCCTTCGTGACCTTCTTTCCGATGGACTCTCTTTCTCTTCCTCACTCTGTATGCTACGATTTTAGAAACTCAGTATTAGTGGTAATTGCCAAAAAATTTCTCTCAGCTCTATACGTGTAAGAATAGAGAGAGATGGTGGGTTTGAAATTCGAATACGGAGGAAGAGAAAGAGTTACTGACGTGGAAGTTGGATGGGACACTTATGTTCTTTCTCTGCTCTATTTTATATATATAGATTATATATGTATACAAAAGCAATTAGATGCTCCAAACATAAGTCTAGGCTCAATCGAGGCATAACTCGATAATGTTAGTCCATATATAAAAATATATATATAAGTATATATATATATATATATATATATATATACAAACTGAAATGAAACCACAAACCGAAGTCCGGGCATACACACGCAACACAACTCTCAACGTGAAGAATAGTGTGTGCAAAGATGAAGAGAAAGGCTTTAAAGTGTGTAAGAAGGCTTATAGTGGGCTGTCGAAGAAGACTTCTGTAGCTTTAAGTGGATGAACACTCGGCTCCCGCCTGTACAATAGTAGCTATATGTGAGCTCATAAGTGTTTAAAATGAGAAAGTACTCATTATAGGTGTGTATAGAGCAAATTGGACAGGGCTTCCTCGCCTTTTTCTCTTAAAAAATGGCAGCCCCAAGCCCTTTATTTATAGAGAGGGGAACCGCAGATGTACCTGCGGCTGCCCGGGGTGCCCCGGGCTCTGTGGGTCCCGTTGTCTCAAAGTACGTGTACACATGCAACGTGATGTCAGCTCGAACTTTTAGAACTTCAATTTGGACATCCGATTGAGGTGTATAAGACCTATTTTGGACCGCCGTTGTCGATAGTTACGCAATGATATGGGATTAGAGGTTGTACGAAATCAGGAAAATGGGACCATGCCTTCCGGTCTTCAAGCTTCAAATTCTATCTGTTGCCCTGCGCAATAGTCACTCAGGATTGGACTTCCTTGGTTCTTGTGGGACATTGCTATGTAGAAATGTATGTATGAGATGTTGAGACGGTGCGATGTGGCGTCAAGGTGACAAGATGATGACTTTGCCCCTCACCGGAGTTATCTCCAGTTTGGGCTGATAAAGAAGACGTTGCTCAGGGTTATCTCTGAGATTGGACTGCTACAAGTGTTGAAGGTCCTCAGTGTCATCTCTGAGGCGTGCCTGTCTTCCCGGGATTACCTCCGGGTCTTGTACTGAGTGCCTCGGTGTGAGTATCGAGGTTGAAGCTGATCGCATGTGTGACGCCCCCAAAATTAGGTATACATCACCCATCTTGGGTCGTCAGATACAAAGTACAGAATACAAATACAACTTACTAATACCACTGTCGTGTACAATACGACAAAACATAAACTGCGAGTTTGAATACAAATATTATCTTCTAGAGAGTATTCATACTCAAAAGGAGTCCTCATTACATTTATTAACACACTATTACATAGAATAGTGAGGACTACTAACTAATACTATCATTCGAACCATCACTCCGTTCCCCGACTTGCCCCAGCTACGTTCTCATTTCCTGAAGAGAACAGTGAAAGAAAGGGTGAGCTCAACTAGCCCAGTAAGAAATATTATGACTAAGATAATGCAGAATTAATTATCATTAGCCTTCAACAATGTTAAACTGATAAAATATAATAGACATCAAGTTTAACTGCAGCGGAACAAGCAATCCATTAAAAGAGTCAAGTAGAAAATAAACTCTACTATCTTTTATGATTTAAAAGGTTTTTCAACACTGTTATCGCTGTGACTCAGCTTAATAAAATAATCCACATCATCGAATCACCCCTGCACTACGGCCAAGGATATTCGTGTATTCATTAATGGTCATGATCATGCCAATAACTGTCCATCAACGCACTACGGGCCAATGAGGACTTTTACCACATCATTTGTAACATTATGGTCATGATTATACCGAATAATCCCTGGTCATAATCATACCAAGTCCATCTATGCACTACAGGTCACAGATGACTTTTAACATTTTATAAACATGAGGATGATGACAATGATATAAGAATTCAATAAAATAAGTTCAAGAATTAATAACGTCCAAATTGTCAACATGATATTACTTTGTGGAGTAAAATTCAAGAATGCTTAGAAGAATATTTTCATGAAAAGATACTGGATGAAACGCAATTATCAAGGATATTCCACAAATTTCATGGAGTATAGAAGTTAAAACTTAACCAACTGAGTACAATAAAGAATGGAATAACAAAAGAAATCACCATGCATGCGATAGACCGCACAAACAGGTTATTCCAACAGAATAATAAAGAATGGAACCAGATCCGGCGTAAACGCACAGACAGGATATTCTGACAAAATAATAAATAATGGAACCAGGTCCGGCGTAAACACACAGACAGGATATTCCGACAGAATAATAAATAATGGAACCAGGTCCGGCGTAAACGCACAGACAGGATATTCCGACAGAATAATAAATAATGGAACCAGGTCCGGTGTAAAACACACAGACAGGATGTTCCAACAAAATAATAACAAGACGGAACCAGGTCCGGTGTAAAACACACAGACAGGATGTTCCAACAGAATAATAACAAAAACGGAACCAGGTCCGGTGTAAAACACATAGACAGGATGTTCCAACAGAATAATAGAAGAATGTCACCATGTATAGGGTAGACCGCGTATACAGGTTATTCCAACAGAATAATAAGAAATGGAATAACAACATTTCTCTTCATGAATAAGAAAGAATAACACCCCTTACCGTTTTAAAGACGAGCTGAAATAAGGAAGTAGTTAAGTAGCAGAATACTCTTCTTCTCTCTCTCTATAGTTTCTCTCTATAGTTTCTCTCTCTAGAGTTCAGTGAATTCGTAAGAAATAATGAAGGAATGAGCTGCTATTTATAGAAAAATAGAATGCATAGTAACTAATCCATGAACGGTCCAGATTGATTACTTTAATCTGACGGTCCATATTTAAAGAAAAATCTTTTAAATAAAATATAATATATTCTATTTATAGAATAACTTTAATAAAGTATTCTGTTTTATATAAAAAGATATTTCTGTTTTATTACGTTAATAAAACGAATAAAACAAAACGTCATTATATCTAAATAATTCATATTATTAACTGACCATAATTGAATCAAACTGAGTGACTTCTCACATAAGCATTAATAATCAATACCGTGTGCTACTATGCAACCACACGTATTACTGTACTTTTACTACCGAGTAGTTCAACAGTAACAATGGTAAAATTTCCGCCGTTATTTTTAATAAAATATTTTTATCGTTTTCTCAATCCGACAATAGTTCCGTTGTGGGGTCCATCAATGATTGTGTCGTTGTACGAATATTCCCTGTTAAAACGAATATTCCCCGACCAATCGAATATTATATAACAACTTGCGTACTTTGTAAAATTTATAAATATTACCCACAACTATAACATTATATTAAATTAACTCCATAATATTCAAAAATGATATTTATAGAAAATTCATCTTTATTTATAAAAGTTGGGGTCTTACAACCTCCCCTTCTTATGAAATTTCGCCCTCGAAATTAGGGTACGTACCTGGTATGTCGAAGAGGTAAGGATACCTTGATTTCATTTCAGATTCTAACTCCCAAGTCATTTCCTCAACATCGTGGTTTCTCCACAAAACTTTGACTTGAGGTATAACCTTGGAGCGTAGAATATGTTCCTTCTTATCCAAGATTTGAACAGGAACTTCTTCATACGTCAAATCCTCCGCTATTTCGTCCGGTTCTAACTCAATAATGTGGTTCGGGTCTTCCACATATTTGCGTAACATGGATATGTGAAAAATGTTATGAACACGAGACATACTTGGCGGTAAAGCGAGTCTATAAGCCACAGTTCCTACTCGATCGAGGATTAAAAATGGACCGATGAATCGAGGATTGAGCTTTCCTCTCTTTCCAAATCTCGTAACTCCTTTCCATGGAGCAACATGTAAGAACACATGATCTCCTACATCAAATTCCACTTCCTTTCGATGAAGATCAGCATAACTCTTTTGTCGATCTTGTGAGGTTTTTATACGTTGTCGGATCGTTTGAATCTTTTCTGTAGTCATACGTACCAACTCCGGTCCCAACAACGTTGCTTCACCCACCTCATCCCAGCATACTGGAGAACGACATTTTCTTCCATACAATGCTTCGAATGGAGCCATGCCAATACTTGCTTGATAACTGTTGTTGTAGGAAAACTCCACCAATGGTAAGAACTTGTCCCAACTTCCCTTGAAGTCAAAGACACAGAGTCTTAATAGATCTTCAATAGTTTGAATAGTCCTCTCTGATTGTCCATCCGTCTGAGGATGATATGCTGAACTAAATCGTAACTCCGTGCCCATAGCTTTTTGTAAACTAACCCAAAATCGTGAAGTGAATCTTGGGTCTCGGTCAGAAACTATGGATACTGGCATACCATGCAGTCTTACAATCTCGTTTATGTACATACGAGCAAGACGTTCAAGTGTATAAGTTTCTCGTATCGGTAAGAAATGAGCAGACTTGGTCAATCTATCAACAATGACCCAAATCGCATCAATACCTTGAGAAACCTAGGAAGACCGGTAACGAAATCCATGGTAATATGCTCCCACTTCCATTCTGGAATTTCAAGTGGTTGCAATGAACCTTTTGGTACTTGATGCTCCACTTTGACTCGTTGACAAGTTAGACACCTTGAGATAAACAACGCTATCTCTCTCTTCATATTGCTCCACCAAAATGTATGACGAAGATCATGATACATTTTGGTACTTCCAGGATGGATTGCAAACGGTGTGTTGTGCGCCTCCATCATGATTTCATACTTTAAATCAGGGTTGTTAGGAACACAAAGTCTGGAGTTGACTCGAAGTATTCCTTCTTCATCGATTCTTTCTTCCGGCATAGCACCTTCTTGCACTTTCTTCCTCATACGCATCAGCTCCAGGTCTATAGCTTGAGCAGCTTTAACTTTATCGATTAAAGTCGGTTCTACTCGTATATTCGCCATCATCACATGGGTCCCTGGAGTCTTTAACTCTATCTCCATCCTTTGCAAATCACACAAAATGGGCCTTTGTGTTGACAATATCGCACTCGTACTTGCATATGATCTTCTACTCAATGCGTCAGCTACCACGTTCGCTTTTCCAGGATGATATTGAATGGTATGATCATAATCTTTCAACAGTTCAAGCCAACGTCGTTGTCGCATGTTGAGTTCCTTTTGAGTGAAGAAATATTTGAGGCTTTTATGATCCGTAAAGATCTCCACCTTCTCCCCATACAAGTAATACCTCCAAATTTTAATTGCAAAGACAACAGCTGCCAACTCTAGATCATGAGTAGGATAATTCCTTTCATATTCCTTGAGTTGTCTTGATGCATAGGCTATGACTTTTTCATGTTGCATGAGAACGCATCCCAACCCTTTGCTCGAAGCATCACTGTAGATGACAAATCCCTCCGAGCCAGATGGTATTGTTAGAACAGGTGCTGAAATGAGTCACCTCTTGAGTTCTTGAAAATTCTGCTCACATTCTTCGCTCCAACCGAACTTTGTATCTTTCCGAGTCAGCTGAGTTAATGGAGTAGCGATTCGAGAAAATATTTCTACGAATCTCCGATAATAACCAGCTAAACCAAGAAAGCTACGTACATCGGTCACTGATTTAGGTTGCTCCCAGCTTTGAATAGCTTCAATCTTTGCCGGATCAACCGATATTCCACGGCTTGATACTACGTGCCCAAGGAATGCTACCTCTTCCAGCCAGAACTCGCATTTCTTCAACTTGGTATAAAGTTTGTATTCACGAAGCTTTTGGAGTACCAACCTCAAGTGTTGCTCATGATCTTCACGGCTTTTGGAATAAACAAGGATGTCATCGATAAAGACGACCACAAAGTGATCCAAATATTCCTTGAATACCCTGTTCATCATATCCATGAAGGCAGCAGGAGCATTAGTCAATCCAAAAGACATAACTAAGAATTCATAATACCCATACCGAGTTCTGAAGGCAGTCTTTGGAATATCCTCAGTTCTAACCTTCAGCTGATGATATCCAGAACGAAGATCGATCTTTGAAAAGAATTGTGCTCCTTGCAACTGGTCAAACAGGTCATCAATACGTGGCAATGGGTACCTATTTTTGATGGTGACATGATTCAACTCCCGATAATCAATACAAAGTCGCATACTCCCATCTTTCTTCTTCACGAACAGAACAGGAGCACCCCAAGGAGAAGTACTAGGACGAATAAAACCAATGTCTAACAATTCCTGCAGTTGGGTCTTTAACTCCTGAAGTTCAATAGGAGCCATTCGATATGGGGCTTTGGAAATGGGTTTTGTACCGGGTTCAAGGTCGATACAAAATTCAATTTCACGCTCTGGGGGTAGGCCAGGAAGTTCTTCGGGAAATACGTCAGGAAATTTATTAACAACAGAAATATCATTCAAAGCTGACGTATTTTTGTTTAGATCTGTGACATGAGCTAAGAAAGCTTGACATCCGTTTTTCAATAAACGAATAGCTTTATGGCTTGAGATGACAGCGATTGATTTTAATGGTTTGGTTGCTTGAATTCTCATAATAGGTCGATTAGGAATATGAAAGCTAACAGCCTTACGAAAACAATCAATTTTTGCATGATAAGTAGTTAACCAATCAATCCCTAGAATCACGTCAAATGCAAGTATTTTTAATGAAATAAGATCGACAGGTAATGCGTGGGTACCAACTTGAACCAAACAAGACTTATAAACCGTGGATGTAATGAAGGTTTCTCCCAATGGAGTTTCAACTGCTAAGTCAAAGTCTAATTTCTCCGGAATCAAATTTAATCGATGAGCGCAAGTAGGAGAAATAAAAGAATGGGTAGAACCGGTATCAAATAAAGTATAGACTTCGTTAGAGTTTATGATAAGCTTACCCGTGATGACCTCATTCGGGTTCCTTGCTCTCTGGGAGTTCACAACAAACGCTCTCCCTTGCACAACTGGTTTTGACTTTTCTGGGACGGCCTTTGGTGCCTCCATCCTAGCTGAATTTGTCTTCGGTAAACGACAAAATCGGGCTAAATGACCTTCTCTTCCACAATTATAACATGCTTTGGACGGCATCGCGCAGTTTGGACTGATGTGCCCCTCCCCTCCGCATTTGAAACATATGATAGGTGGTCGTTCTCCTTCCTTAACGACAGGTGCTGGTGCTGACGTCTTTCCATCATTGTTGAATCTCCTCTTCTTGAAATGCCCATTCTTATTGTTTTGGCCCTGATTACCACCGAAGTGGTTACCATTTCTGGCCTGTTGATTCCCTCCACGCTTGTTGTCACCGCTTCGATGACTGCTTTCACTGGTATTATCATTTTGCCGGCTGCTCTCTTTTGGTTGCGTTGTCTCGTTATCGCGCTCCACCAACTGAGCCCTATTTACAACATCTGAATACAAACACAATTTATGAGAAACAAGGTGTTGACGTATCTCCGGCTTCAAACCTCTTAAAAACATCCGCGTCATTCTTTCTTCATTATCCACCAGGTGGGACGCAAACCGGGATAACTCCGCAAATTTTGCCTCGTACTGCGACACGGTCATATTATTCTGCTCCAATTTGATGAACTCCACCTCCTTCATGTGACGAATACTCTCGGAAAAGTATTTGTCGTTAAACAGCTCTTGGAACTTCTCCCAAGACATCTTCAGTGCGGCAGGTTGAGTACGCTTTATCGATTCCCACCAGTAATCTGCCTCTCCTCGCAACATAAAGGCGGCAAAGGGAACCTTTTGCTCCTCGGAGCAACCCAAGACATCAAATATCTTGGTGATATGCTTTATCCATGTTTCAGCTACAAGTGGTTTGGGTTCTCCCTTAAACTCCGGTGGTCCCAGCTCCTTAAACTGTTTAGCGGTGACCGCCTGAGAGTTTCCAGTATTTCCACCTACGTTGTGGACAGGAGCCGCTTTCACCTGTTGTTGCATGAATTGCATAAAACCTCTGAACATTCCATCATTCATCATCTGGTCAGTGTTGTTGTTTGCATGAGGATTGTCACCTTCCTGATGAACATTATCCTGATTATTGATATGTGGTGAATCAATAATCGCCTGTGCTCCATTGCTATTCTCAACATTCTCAGATGCCATTTTCAGATACTGCCACAAAATAAAAGTTAATTGATATGTCATATATTATCCTTATATTATGACCGACCAATTAAATACCATGCAAATAAACTTAGGTAGGTCATACTAGCGAAGGAATTCCCCGTCTCTCCCCTCCTAGTTCTATTCTCACATCTTAGCCAGGGATCATATCCCTAAGCTCTGATACCAACTGTGACGCCCCCAAAATTAGGTATACATCACCCATCTTGGGTCGTCAGATACAAAGTACAGAATACAAATATAACTTACTAATACCACTGTCGTGTACAATACGACAAAACATAAACTGCGAGTTTGAATACAAATATTATCTTCTAGAGAGTATTCATACTCAAAAGGAGTCCTCATTACATTTATTAGCACACTATTACATAGAATAGTGAGGACTACTAACTAATACTATCATTCGAACCATCACTCCGTTCCCCGACTTGCCCCAGCTACGTTCTCATTTCCTGAAGAGAACAGTGAAAGAAAGGGTGAGCTCAACTAGCCCAGTAAGAAATATTATGACTAAGATAATGCAGAATAAATTATCATTAGCCTTCAACAATGTTAAACTGATAAAATATAATAGACATCAAGTTTAACTGCAGCGGAACAAGCAATCCATTAAAAGAGTCAAGTAGAAAATAAACTCTACTATCTTTTATGATTTAAAAGGTTTTTCAACACTGTTATCGCTGTGACTCAGCTTAATAAAATAATCCACAACATCGAATCACCCCTGCACTACGGCCAAGGATATTCGTGTATTCATTAATGGTCATGATCATGCCAACAACTGTCCATCAACGCACTACGGGCCAATGAGGACTTTTACCACATCATTTATAACATTACGGTCATGATTATACCGAATAATCCCTGGTCATAATCATACCAAGTCCATCTATGCACTACAGGTCACAGATGACTTTTAACATTTTATAAACATGAGGATGATGACAATGATATAAGAATTCAATAAAACAAGTTCAAGAATTAATAGCGTCCAAATTGTCAACATGATATTGCTTTGTGGAGTAAAATTCAAGAATGCTTAGAAGAATATTTTCATGAAAAGATACTGGATGAAACGCAATTATCAAGGATATTCCACAAATTTCATGGAGTATAGAAGTTAAAACTTAACCAACTGAGTACAATAAAGAATGGAATAACAAAAGAAATCACCATGCATGCGATAGACCGCACAAACAGGTTATTCCAACAGAATAATAAAGAATGGAACCAGGTCCGGCGTAAACGCACAGACAGGATATTCCGACAGAATAATAAATAATGGAACCAGGTCCGGCGTAAACGCACAGACAGGATATTCCGACAGAATAATAAATAATGGAACCAGGTCCGGCGTAAACGCACAGACAGGATATTCCGACAGAATAATAAATAATGGAACCAGGTCCGGTGTAAAACACACAGACAGGATGTTCCAACAAAATAATAACAAGACGGAACCAGGTCCGGTGTAAAACACACAGACAGGATGTTCCAACAGAATAATAACAAAAACGGAACCAGGTCCGGTGTAAAACACACAGACAGGATGTTCCAACAGAATAATAGAAGAATGTCACCAAGTATAGGGTAGACCGCGTATACAGGTTATTCCAACAGAATAATAAGAAATGGAATAACAACATTTCTCTTCATGAATAAGAAAGAATAACACCCCTTACCGTTTTAAAGACGAGCTGAAATAAGGAAGTAGTTAAGTAGCAGAATACTCTTCTTCTCTCTCTCTATAGTTTCTCTCTATAGTTTCTCTCTCTAGAGTTCAGTGAATTCGTAAGAAATAATGAAGGAATGAGCTGCTATTTATAGAAAAATAGAATGCATAGTAACTAATCCATGAACGGTCCAGATTGATTACTTTAATCTGACGGTCCATATTTAAAGAAAAATCTTTTAAATAAAATATAATATATTCTATTTATAGAATAACTTTAATAAAGTATTCTGTTTTATATAAAAAGATATTTCTGTTTTATTACGTTAATAATACGAATAAAACAAAACGTCATTATATCTAAATAATTCATATTATTAACTGACCATAATTGAATCAAACTGAGTGACTTCTCACATAAGCATTAATAATCAATACCGTGTGCTACTATGCAACCACACGTATTACTGTCCTTTTACTACCGAGTAGTTAAACAGTAACAATGGTAAAATTTCTGCCGTTATTTTTAATAAAATATTTTTGTCGTTTTCTCAATCCGACAATAGTTTCGTTGTGGGGTCCACCAATGATTGTGTCGTTATACGAATATTTCCTGTTAAAACGAATATTCCCCGACCAATCGAATATTATATAACAACTTGCGTACTTTGCAAAATTTATAAATATTACCCACAACTATAACATTATATCAAATTAACTCCATAATATTCAAAAATGATATTTATAAAAAATTCATCTTTATTTATAAAAGTTGGGGTCTTACAGCATGCATTTGAAACAAGCATTTCTGGGGTTATCTTCGGAACTGCACTTACACTCCTTGGGGTTATCTCCAAGGTTAGTGATGATAATCCCGGTGTCGGGACTGAGACTGAATATCTCGGGGTTATCTCCGGGATGAATCGGCCTTCTCCGATGGAATTTCTGGTATTTAAACTGCTTGCCTCGGGGTTATCTCCAAGGTTGGAACTGATATTCCCGGTATGTGTTTCGGGGTTGAAACTGAACTACCGGTAGTATCCGGACTGGATATGAGCTGTCTTCCAGGGTTATCTATGAAAGACGAATCTGCCCTCCTTCAATGTCAATTGTGACGCCCCCAAAATTAGGTATACATCACCCATCTTGGGTCGTCAGATACATAGTACAGAATACAAATATAACTTACTAATACAACTGTCGTGTACAATACTACAAAACATAAACTGTGAGTTTGAATATAAATATTATCTTCTAGAGAGTATTCATACTCAAAAGGAGTCCTCATTACATTTATTAACACACTATTACATAGAATAGTGAGGACTACTAACTAATACTATCATTCGAACCATCACTCCGTTCCCCGACTTGCCCCAGCTACGTTCTCATTTCCTGAAGAGAACAGTGAAAGAAAGGGTGAGCTCAACTAGCCCAGTAAGAAATATTATGACTAAGATAATACAGAATAAATTATCATTAGCCTTCAACAATGTTAAACTGATAAAATATAATAGACATCAAGTTTAACTGCAGTGGAACAAGCAATCCATTAAAAGAGTCAAGTAGAAAATAAACTCTACTATCTTTTATGATTTAAAAGGTTTTTCAACACTGTTATCGCTGCGACTCAGCTTAATAAAATAATCCACATCATCGAATCACCCCTGCACTACGGCCAAGGATATTCGTGTATTCATTAATGGTCATGATCATGCCAACAACTGTCCATCAATACACTACGGGCCAATGATGACTTTTACCACATCATTTGTAACATTACGGTCATGATTATACCGAATAATCCCTGGTCATAATCATACCAAGTCCATCTATGCACTACATGCCACAGATGACTTTCAACATTTTATAAACATGAGGATGATGACAATGATATAAGAATTCAATAAAGCAAGTTCAAGAATTAATTTATCCAAGAATTAACAACGTCCAAATTGTCAACATGATACTGCTTTGTGGAGTAAAATTCAAGAATACTTGAAAGAATATTTTCATGAAAAGATACTGGATGAACCGCAATTATCAAGGATATTCCACTAATTTCATGGAGTATAGAAGTTAAAACTTAACCAACTGAGTACAATAAAGAATGGAATAACAAAAGAAATCACCATGCATGCGATAGACCGCACAGACAGGTTATTCCAACAGAATAATAAATAATGGAACCAGGTCTGGCGTAAACGCACAGACAGGATATTCCGACAGAATAATAAATAATGGAACCAGGTCCGGTGTAAAACACACAGACGGGATGTTCCAACAGAATAATAACAAAGACGGAACCAGGTTCGGTGTAAAATACACAGACAGGATGTTCCAACAGAATAATAACAAGACGGAACCAGGTCTGGTGTAAAACACACAGACAGGATGTTCCAACAGAATAATAACAAAAACAGAACCAGGTCCGGTGTAAAACACACAGACAGGATGTTCCAATAGAATAATAGAAGAATGTCACCAAGTATAGGGTAGACCGCGTATACAGGTTATTCCAACAGAATAATAAGAAATGGAATAACAATAGTTCTCTTCATGAATAAGAAAGAATAACACTCCTTACCGTTTTAAAGAAGAGCTGAAATAAGGAAGTAGTTAAGTAGCAGAATACTCTTCTTCTCTCTCTCTCTATAGTTTCTCTCTATAGTTTCTCTCTCTAGAGTTCAGTGAATTCGTAAGAAATAATGAAGGAATGAGCTGCTATTTATAAAAAAATAGAATGCATAGTAACTAATCCATGAACGGTCTAGATTGATTACTTTAATCTGACGGTCCATAATTAAAGAAAAATCTTTTAAATAAAATATAATATATTCTATTTATAGAATAACTTTAATAAAGTATTATGTTTTATATAAAAAGATGTTTCTATTTTATTACGTTAATAATACGAATAAAACAAAACATCATTATCGCTAAATAATTCATATTATTAACTGACAATAATTGAATCAAACTGAGTGACTTCTCACATAAGCATTAATAATCAATACCGTGTGCTACTATGCAACCACACGTATTACTGTACTTTTACTACCGAGCAGTTCAACAGTAACAATGGTAAAACTTCCGCCGTTATTTTTAATAAAATATTTTTGTCGTTTTCTCAATCCGACAATAATTCCATTGTGGGGTCCACCAATAATTGTGTCGTTGTACGAATATTCCCTGTTAAAACGAATATTCCCCGACCAATCGAATATTATATAACAACTTGCGTACTTTACAAAATTTATAAATATTACCCACAACTATAACATTATATCAAATTAACTCCATAATATTCAAAAATGATATTTATAGAAAATTCATCTTTATTTATAAAAGTTGGGGTCCTACAACCTCCCCTTCTTATGAAATTTCGCCCTCGAAATTAGGGTACGTACCTGATATTTCGAAGAGGTAAGGATACCTTGATTTCATTTCAGATTCTAACTCCCAAGTCATTTCCTCAACATCGTGGTTTCTCCACAAAACTTTGACTTGAGGTATAACCTTAGAGCGTAGAATATGTTCCTTCTTATCCAAGATTTGAACAGGAACTTCTTCATACGTCAAATCCTCCGCTATTTCGTCCGGTTCTAACTCAATAATGTGATTCGGGTCTTCCTCATATTTGCGTAACATGGATATGTGAAAAACGTTATGAACACGAGACATACTTGGCGGTAAAGCGAGTCTATAAGCCACAGTTCCTACTCGATCGAGGATTAAAAATGGACCGATGAATCGAGGATTGAGCTTTCCTCTCTTTCCAAATCTCGTAACTCCTTTCCATGGAGCAACACGTAAGAATACATGATCTCCTACATCAAATTCCACTTCCTTTCGATGAAGATCAGCATAACTCTTTTGTCGATCTTGTGAGATTTTTATACGTTGTCGGATCGTTTGAATCTTTTCTGTAGTCATACGTACCAACTCCGGTCCCAATAACGTTGCTTCACCCACCTCATCCCAGCATACTGGAGAACGACATTTTCTTCCATGCAATGCTTCGAATGGAGCCATGCCAATACTTGCTTGATAACTGTTGTTGTAGGAAAACTCCACCAATGGTAAGAACTTATCCCAACTTCCCTTGAAGTCAAAGACACAGAGTCTTAATAGATCTTCAAGAGTTTGAATAGTCCTCTCTGATTGTCCGTCCGTCTGAGGATGATATGCTGAACTAAATCGTAACTCCGTGCCCATAGCTTTTTGTAAACTAACCCAAAATCGTGAAGTGAATCTTGGGTCTCGGTCAGAAACTATGGATACTGGCATACCATGCAGTCTTACAATCTCGTTTATGTACATACGAGCAAGACGTTCAAGTGTATAAGTTTCTCGTATCGGTAAGAAATGAGAAGACTTGGTCAATCTATCAACAATGACCCAAATCGCATCAATACCTTGAGAAACCCTAGGAAGACCGGTAACGAAATCCATGGTAATGTGCTCCCACTTCCATTTTGGAATTTCAAGTGGTTGCAATGGACCTTTTGGTACTTGATGCTCCGCTTTGACTCGTTGACAAGTTAGACACCTTGAGATAAACAACGCTATCTCTCTCTTCATATTGCTCCACCAAAATGTATGACGAAGATCATGATACATTTTGGTACTTCCAGGATGGATTGCAAACGGTGTGTTGTGCGCCTCCATCATGATTTCATACTTTAAATCAGGGTTGTTAGGAACACAAAGTCTGGAGTTGACTCGAAGTATTCCTTCTTCATCGATTCTTGCTTCCGGCATAGCACCTTCTTGCACTTTCTTCCTCATACGCATCAGCTCCAGGTCTGTAGCTTGAGCAGCTTTAACTTTATCGATTAAAGTCGGTTCTACTCGTATATTCGCCATCATCACATGGGTCCCTGGAGTCTTTAACTCTATCTCCATCCTTTGCAAATCACACAAAATGGGCCTTTGTGTTGACAATATCGCACTCGTACTTGCATATGATCTTCTACTCAATGCGTCAGCTACCACGTTCGCTTTTCCAGGATGGTATTGAATGGTATGATCATAATCTTTCAACAGTTCAAGCCAACGTCGTTGTCGCATGTTGAGTTCCTTTTGAGTGAAGAAATATTTGAGGCTTTTATGATCCGTAAAGATCTCCACCTTCTCCCCATATAAGTAATACCTCCAAATTTTAATTGCAAAGACAACAGCTGCCAACTCTAGATCATGAGTAGAATAATTCCTTTCATATTCCTTGAGTTGTCTTGATGCATAGGCTATGACTTTTTCATGTTGCATGAGAACGCATCCCAACCCTTTGCTCGAAGCATCACTGTAGATGACAAATCCCTCCGAGCCAGATGGTATTGTTAGAACAGGTGCTGAAATGAGTCACCTCTTGAGTTCTTGAAAATTCTGCTCACATTCTTCGCTCCAACCGAACTTTGTATCTTTCCGAGTCAGCTGAGTTAATGGAGTAGCGATTCGAGAAAATATTTCTACGAATCTCCGATAATAACCAGCTAAACCAAGAAAGCTACGTACATCGGTCACTGATTTAGGTTGCTCCCAGCTTTGAATAGCTTCAATCTTTGCCGGGTCAACCGATATTCCACGACTTGATACTACGTGCCCAAGGAATGCTACCTCCTCCAGCCAGAACTCGCATTTCTTCAACTTGGCATAAAGCTTGTATTCACGAAGCTTTTGGTGTACCAGCCTCAAGTGTTGCTCATGATCTTCACGGCTTTTGGAATAAATAAGGATGTCATCGATAAAGACGACCACAAAATGATCCAAACATTCCTTGAATACCCGGTTCATCATATCCATGAAGGCAGCAGGAGCATTAGTCAATCCAAAGGACATGACTAGGAATTCATAATGCCCGTACCGAGTTCTGAAGGCAGTCTTTGGAATATCCTCAGTTCTAACCTTCAGCTGATGATATCCAGAACGAAGATCGATCTTTGAAAAGAATTGTGCTCCTTGCAACTGGTCAAACAGGTCATCAATACGTGGTAATGGGTACCTATTTTTGATGGTGACATGATTCAACTCCCGATAATCAATACAAAGTCGCATACTCCCATCTTTCTTCTTCACGAACAGAACAGGAGCACCCCAAGGAGAAGTACTAGGACGAATAAAACCAATGTCTAACAATTCCTGCAGTTGGGTCTTTAACTCCTGAAGTTCAATAGGAGCCATTCGATATGGGGCTTTGGAAATGGGTTTTGTACCGGGTTCAAGGTCGATACAAAATTCAATTTCACGCTCTGGGGGTAGGCCAGGAAGTTCTTCGGGAAATACGTCAGGAAATTTATTAACAACAGAAATATCATTCAAAGCTGACGTATTTTTGTTTAGATCTGTGACATGAGCTAAGAAAGCTTGACATCCGTTTTTCAATAAACGAATAGCTTTATGGCTTGAGATGACAGCGATTGATTTTAATGGTTTGGTTGCTTGAATTCGCATAATAGGTCGATTAGGAATATGAAAGCTAACAACCTTACGAAAACAATCAATTTTTGCATGATAAGTAGTTAACCAATCAATCCCTAGAATCACGTCAAATGCAAGTATTTTTAATGAAATAAGATCGACAGGTAATGCGTGGGTACCAACTTGAACCAAACAAGACTTATAAATCGTGGATGTAATGAAGGTTTCTCCCAATGCAGTTTCAACTGCTAAGTCAAAGTCTAATTTCTCCGGAATCAAATTTAATCGATGAGCGCAAGTAGGAGAAATAAAAGAATGGGTGGAACCGGTATCAAATAAAGTATAGACTTCGTTAGAGTTTATGATAAGCTTACCCGTGATGACCTCATTCGGGTTCCTTGCTCTCTGGGAGTTCACAACAAATGCTCTCCCTTGCACAACCGGTTTTGACTTTTCTGGGACGGCCTTTGGTGCCTCCATCCTAGCTGAATTTGTCTTCGGTAAACGATAAAATTGGGCTAAATGACCTTCTCTTCCACAATTATAACATGCTTTGGACGGCATCGCGCAGTTTGGACTGATGTGCCCCTCCCCTCCGCATTTGAAACATATGATAGGTGGTCGTTCTCCTTCCTTAACGACAGGTGCTGGTGCTGACGTCTTTCCATCATTGTTGAATCTCCTCTTCTTGAAATGCCCATTCTTATTGTTTTGGCCCTGATTACCACTGAAGTGGTTACCATTTCTGGCCTGTTGATTCCCTCCACGCTTGTTGTCACCGCTTCGATGACTGCTTTCACTGGTATTATCATTTTGCCGGCTGCTCTCTTTTGGTTGCGTTGTCTCGTTATCGCGCTCCACCAACTGAGTCCTATTTACAACATCTGAATACAAACACAATTTATGAGAAACAAGGTGTTGACGTATCTCCGGCTTCAAACCTCTTAAAAACATCCGCGTCATTCTTTCTTCGTTATCCACCAGGTGGGACGCAAACCGGGATAACTCCGCAAATTTTGCCTCGTACTGCGACACAGTCATATTATTCTGCTCCAATTTGATGAACTCCACCTCCTTCATGTGACGAATACTCTCGGGAAAGTATTTGTCGTTAAACAGCTCTTGGAACTTCTCCCAAGACATCTTCAGTGCGGCAGGTTGAGTACGCTTTATCGATTCCCACCAGTAATCTGCCTCTCCTCGCAACATAAAGGCGGCAAAGGGAACCTTTTGCTCCTCGGAGCAACCCAAGACATCAAATATCTTGGTGATCTGCTTTATCCATGTTTCAGCTACAAGTGGTTTGGGTTCTCCCTTAAACTCCGGTGGTCCCAGCTCCTTAAACTGCTTAGCGGTGACCGCCTGAGAGTTTCCAGTATTTCCACCTACGTTGTGGACAGGAGCCGCTTTCACCTGTTGTTGCATGAATTGCATAAAACCTCTGAACATTCCATCATTCATCATCTGGTCAGTGTTGTTGTTTGCATAAGGATTGTCACCTTCCTGATGAACATTATCCTGATTATTGATATGTGGCGAATCAATAATCGTCTGTGCTCCATTGCTATTCTCAACATTCTCAGATGCCATTTTCAGATACTGCCACAAAATAAAAGTTAATTGATATGTCATATATTATCCTTATATTATGACCGACCAATTAAATACCATGCAAATAAACTTAGGTAGGTCATACTAGCGAAGGAATTCCCCGTCTCTCCCCTCCTAGTTCTATTCTCACATCTTAGCCAGGGATCATATCCCTAAGCTCTGATACCAATTGTGACGCCCCCAAAATTAGGTATACATCACCCATCTTGGATCGTCAGATACATAGTACAGAATACAAATATAACTTACTAATACAACTGTCGTGTACAATACGACAAAACATAAACTGTGAGTTTGAATACAAATATTATCTTCTAGAGAGTATTCATACTCAAAAGGAGTCCTCATTACATTTATTAACACACTATTACATAGAATAGTGAGGACTACTAACTAATACTATCATTCGAACCATCACTCCGTTCCCCGACTTGCCCCAGCTACATTCTCATTTCCTGAAGAGAACAGTGAAAGAAAGGGTGAGCTCAACTAGCCCAGTAAGAAATATTATGACTAAGATAATGCAGAATAAATTATCATTAGCCTTCAACAATGTTAAACTGATAAAATATAATAGACATCAAGTTTAACTGCAGTGGAACAAGTAATCCATTAAAAGAGTCAAGTAGAAAATAAACTCTACTATTTTTTATGATTTAAAAGGTTTTTCAACACTGTTATCGCTGTGACTCAGCTTAATAAAATAATCCACATCATCGAATCACCCCTGCACTACGGCCAAGGATATTCGTGTATTCATTAATGGTCATGATCATGCCAACAACTGTCCATCAATGCACTACGGGCCAATGATGACTTTTACCACATCATTTGTAACATTACGGTCATGATTATACCGAATAATCTCTGGTCATAATCATACCAAGTCCATCTATGCACTACATGCCACAAATGACTTTCAACATTTTATAAACATGAGGATGATGACAATGATATAAGAATTCAATAAAGCAAGTTCAAGAATTAATTTATCAAAGAATTAACAACGTCCAAATTGTCAACAAGATACTCCTTTATGGAGTAAAATTCAAGAATACTTAGAAGAATATTTTCATGAAAAGATACTGGATGAACCGCACTTATCAAGGATATTCTACTAATTTCTTGGAGTATAGAAGTCAAAACTTAACCAACTGAGTACAATAAAGAATGGAATAACAAAAGAAATCACCATGCATGCGATAGACCGCACAGACAGGTTATTCCAACAGAATAATAAATAATGGAACCAGGTCCGGCGTAAACGCACAGACAGGATATTCTGACAGAATAATAAATAATAGAACCAGGACCGGTGTAAAACACACAGACAGGATGTTCCAACAGAATAATAACAAAGACGGAACCAGGTCCGGTGTAAAACACACAGACAGGATGTTCCAACAGAATAATAACAAGACAGAACCAGGTCTGGTGTAAAACACACAGACAGGATGTTCCAACAGAATAATAACAAAAACAGAACCAGGTCCGGTGTAAAACACACAGACAGGATGTTCCAACAGAATAATAGAAGAATGTCACCAAGTATAGGGTAGACCGCGTATACAGGTTATTCCAACAGAATAATAAAAAATGGAATAACAACAGTTCTCTTCATGAATAAGAAAGAATAAATCCCCTTACCGTTTTAAAGAAGAGCTGAAATAAGGAAGTAGGTAAGTAGCAGAATACTCTTCTTCTCTCTCTCTCTATAGTTTCTCTCTATAGTTTCTCTCTCTAGAGTTCAGTGAATTCGTAAGAAATAATGAAGGAATGAGCTGCTATTTATAGAAAAATAGAATGCATAGTAACTAATCCATGAACGGTCCAAATTGATTACTTTAATCTGACGGTCCATATTTAAAGAAAAATCTTTTAAATAAAATATAATATATTCTATTTATAGAATAACTTTAATAAAGTGTTCTATTTATATAAAAAGATGTTTCTGTTTTATTACGTTAATAATATGAATACAACAAAACGTCATTATCGCTAAATAATTCATATTATTAACTGACAATAATTGAATCAAACTGAGTGACTTCTCACATAAGCATTAATAATCAATATCGTGTGCTACTATGCAACCACATGTATTACTGTACTTTTACTACCGAGTAGTTCAACAGTAACAATGGTAAACCTTCTGCCGTTATTTTTAATAAAATATTTTTGTCGTTTTCTCAATCCGACAATAATTATGTTGTGGGGTCCACCAATGATTGTGTCGTTGTACGAATATTCCCTGTTAAAACGAATATTCCCCGACCAATCGAATATTATATAACAACTTGCGTACTTTGTAAAATTTATAAATATTACCCACAACTATAACATTATATAAAATTAACTTCATAATATTCAAAAATGATATTTATAGAAAATTCATCTTTATTTATAAAAGTTGGGGTCTTACATCAATGACAGGTGTGCAGAAAATTTCAAGTGTCTACAATATAGATGCTTATGTATTATTTGATTCGGGTGTTACTTACTCGTTTATATCTAATGAATTTGCTAAGAGGTTAGGATTGCCTAGTGAAGAGTTAAATATCCCTTTAAACATAAAAATTGAGAATAGGGGAGTGATTCTTGTTAGATTTATATACAAGAATTGTAGGGTGAATATTAAGAGGAATATTATGATAATAGATTTAATCCCGATAAAACTTGGAGAGTTTGATGTTATATTGGGAATGGATTGGCTATTTAATTATGGAGCGATAATTGATTGCCAAAGGAAATGTGTAAACCTTATGACTCCATCAAAGGTAGTTTTCTATGGTAGCAAGTCGCCTAGACAAGTAAGATGTCTGATGATTATGCATGCCAAGAAATTGTTGAGTCAAGGCTGTGTAGGATATTTAGCTTACATAGTCGATACTCAGAAAAAGGGTGTGAAACTGGAAGAGATACCAGTGGTTAGAGATTTTGCGGACGTGTTTTCGGAAGATTTTCCAGGACTTTCGCCTGACAGAGAGATTGAGTTCGTTATCGATTTAGCACCAGGAATTGCTCCGATATCGAAGGCCCCGTACAGGATGGCTCTGGTAGAGATGAAGGAATTGATGGTACAATTGCAAGAGCTATTAGACAAGAAATACATTTAGTCGAGTGTGTCACCATGGGGAGCGCCGGTGTTATTCGTAAAGAAGAAAGATGGGTCAATGCGTCTTTGCATTAATTATAGGGAATTAAACAAAGTCACTATTAAGAATAAGTATTTGTTGCCAAGAATAGATGACTTGTTTGATCAATTGAAAGGAGCCAAGTATTTCTCGAAGATAGATTTGAGAAGTGGGTATCATCAACTAAAGGTAAGAAAGGAGGATGTACCTAAGACGGCATTCAGAACTCGGTATGGACACTACGAGTTTCTGATAATGTCTTTTGGTTTAACTAATGCCCCTGCTGCATTCATGGATTTGATGAACAGGGTGTTTAAACCATTCTTAGATAAGTTTTTGGTCGTATTCATCTATAATATTTTGGTGTACTCCAAATCTCAAGAAGAACACGTGAAACATTTACGTTTGACGTTGGAGACGCTAAGAAGGGAAAAATTGTAAGCGAAATTCTCTAAGTGTGAATTTTGGCTAGAATGTGTACAATTTCTTGGGCATGTGATTCACAAAGATGGGATTTCAGTGGATCCATCAAAGGTGGAAGCTATAATAAATTGGGAACAACCAAGGACACCATCGGAAGTGAGGAGTTTCTTGGGATTGGCATGTTACTACAAATAATTTATTCAAGACTTTTCCAAGATTGCCACTCCGTTGACAAATTTGATAAAGAAATCTGTAAAATTTGTTTGGACGAAGAAATGTGAAAAGAGCTTTCAAGACTTGAAAAAAAAGTTAAGTGTGGCATCTGTGTTGTCATTACCGGATAATATAGGAAATTTTGTGGTGTATAGTGATGCATTGCATAAAGGACTGGGCTGTGTACTTATAAAAAATGGCAAAGTCATTGCGTATGCATCAAGGCAACTGAAGGACTATGAGAAAGGATACTCGACTCATGATTTGGAGTTGGCTGCGGTGGTATTTACTCTAAAGATATGGAGACACTATCTCTATGGGGAGAAATGTGAAATATACATGGACCATAAAAGTCTGAAGTATATTTTCACACAAAAGGATCTGAACATGCATCAAAGGAGATGATTAGAATTGATAAAAGATTATGATTGTGAGATCTTTTATCATCCGGGCAAAGCAAATATGGTTGCCAATGCCTTAAGCAGAAAGGGTCGGGAAAAGTTGATGTTGTTAACTAACCAAGAGGAGCTCATTTCAACAATGGCAAGGCTAGAGTTGGAAATAAAACTTCCAAAAGAATCTGAAGAAAGATTGTTCCATATGGAAGTTAGTTCGACTTTAGTGGACAAAGTGAAGAACGCTCAACTACAAGATGAAGAATATGGGAAAATTAAAGAAAGAGTGGTTGAGGGTGGTGAAGTGAAATACAAGATCGATACCAAAGGACTACTATGGTTCGAGGGAAGAATTTGGGTTCCAGCAGTATCAGATATTAAAGACGAAATCTTGACCGAAGCTCATAACTCAAGATACTCGATTCATCCGGGAAGTACGAAGATGTATTAAGATTTACGACGACATTTTTGGTGGCCAAATATGAAAAGAGATGTTGCAGAATGTGTCGCGAAATGCTTGACGTGTCAAAGAGTCAAAGCTGAGCATCAGAGACCAAGCGGATTACTTCAACCATTGGAAATATCGGAATGGAAATGGGAACACATCACATTAGATTTTGTGGTAGGTCTTCCAACTACACAAAGATGATACAATGCAATTTGGGTGATAGTGGATAGGTTGACGAAATCAACACACTTTTTGCCAATAAAGATTAGATTCAATCTTGATCAGTTGGCAAAATTGTATATTAAAGAGATCGTTTCGAGACATGGAGTTCCAGTGTCAATTGTGTCAGACAGAGATCCGAGATTCACGTCAAATTTTTGGAAGAGACTACAAAAATGCATGGGAACACAATTGAGAATGAGTACGGCGAACCATCCGCAAACAGACGGCCAAAGCGAACGAACAATCCAGACGTTGGAAGATATGCTTAGAGCATGCATCATGGATTTCAAAGGAAACTGGGATGAGCAACTACCGTTGGCAGAGTTCACCTACAACAACAGTTACCACGTAAGCATTAGTATGCCGCCTTACGAAGCATTGTACGATAGGAACTGCAGAAGTCCACTGTGCTGGGATGAAGTCGATGAACGTCAACTGTTAGGACCGAAACTGGTACAACAAACCACTGAGGTTGTCAAACTCATCAGGGCAAGACTGGTAGCTGCTCAAGACAGACAAAAGAAGTATGCTGATCAACACAGGCGAGATAGCGAATTTGAAGTAGGAAATTTCATTTTTCTAAAAGTTTCTCCTCGGAAAGGGAAAATTCGTTTTGGTAAGAAGGGAAAATTAAGTCCGAGATTTATAGGACCCTTCGAGGTGCTGTGAAGAGTAGGTGAAGTGGCTTACGAGGTAGCTCTACCTCTAGAATTAGAACATGTTCACAACGTCTTTCATGTGTCGGTGCTAAGACTGTATAAACCCGATTACAAGCATGTGATCGAGTATGAACCGTTGCAGTTCGATAAAGATTTATCTTATGAAGAGATTCCTATCCAGATAGTTGGCAGGAAAGAACAAGTGCTCAGGAATAAAGTGATACTTTCCGTGAAAGTAATATGGAGGAACCACAATGCCGAAGAAACTACGTGAGAACTCGAAGATAAAATGATGAAGAGCTATCCTGAGTTATTTGTTTAATCTTTGTCTTCGATTCTGGGGACAGAATCTTTATAAGCAGAGAAGAATGTGACGAATGAATTATTTAAGTTGTGATTCTGGGGACAGGATCCTTGTAAGGAGGGAAGGATGTAATAATCCAGAATTTTAATTGTAATTTCAAATATTTATTGGATTAAATAAATATTTTAATTGATGTGTTTATTGTTAAATAAATATTTGTTTAATTTAATTATTTATTAG
The DNA here is from genome assembly GCA_016801055.1 of Panax notoginseng. Classification (NCBI taxonomy): domain Eukaryota; kingdom Viridiplantae; phylum Streptophyta; class Magnoliopsida; order Apiales; family Araliaceae; genus Panax; species Panax notoginseng. The sequence continues at coordinate 110,044,616 of CM029022.1, read as the reverse complement.
TTAAATAAATAATTTATGAGTTGAGGGAATTAGTTTAATTTGTTAATTAAGTGATAATTGGTAATTTGGTATTTTGAAGTTAATTAAATAAAAGAGTGATGAATTAATTATTATGAGATAATATTCTAATTTAATTTAATAATTAAATTAGAAAGCTAATAAGTATTAAATGAATTGTTATAATGTTGTTTTAATTTGATTTAGTAATTAGAGTGATGTGTTAATTTATTAAATAAAATTATAATAAAAATTATAATTTTGTTGTATTGGATTATGTGGCGAATCGAATTAATAAGTTGTTTTAATTAAATGTGAATATGAGAATTTAATTAAATAATGTTGGACAATAAACTATATTATAAATAAGTTATGAAAATAAATTAAAAGAGTTTAATTCAGTTTTGCCAAACAAGGCTTAATGAATGTTAAGCCTTTAATTTAAATGGGTTTTACCAAACAAGACATAAGGATTTTAAGTTATTATTTTTAATTTAATTTTGCCAAACAAGGTTAAGGGTTTTAAGTCTTTAATTTTAAAGTGATTTTAGCCAAACAAGCCTTATGACTTTTGATTTTTAAAAATTATAACTAACATCAGTTATGTTATATATTTATATTATATATTAATACATATTATATGTTATACGTTATATTATAATATATCAATTTTATATTACATAAAACTAAAAGAAAGAACAGAGAATAAGAGAAAGAAAGAACAGAGAAGAGAAAGAAGAGAGAAAAGAGAGAGGGAAGAAGAGAGAATTTTCTGTGAGTTTGAAAATTTAGAATGAGTAAGATTATCGAGCCTTCCATATCTTCTAGCAAAGGTATAATCCTATTTTCTAAAGTTCTAGTTTTTATATACATGAAAAATTCTCTGTAAAATTGGTGTGAAGGATTAATGGTTTATTATGAAGTTTTTATATGTAATTTGTTGATATAAATTGTTTTCATGGATTTGTTGATGATTTAGAGTAGTTTAATCCATGTAAATATGATATATATGGAGAAAATTATATTACAGTGATATATATATATATATATATATATATATGAATATGGCTTATTTTAGAGTCAAAATTAATATTCAATTCATAGTATAAAGTATAAATTGACCATTGATTGTGAAAATACATGAAGAAACGTAAACAAAGCAATTTAAACTAATTGTTTTGGTTGAAAAACGAATTTGCTGTGAATTGTTTCGCTAAAAATGTATAAAAGTAAAGTATTAGCAAGAACAGTGAAATTTGAGGTTGTAAATGTGTTGTTTATACTGTTTTTATGGTTAGAAACATTAATTTATGTTTTCGTAAAGTTTATGTAATTTATGTGTATGAAAAATTGGTTGTTAGAAAGTAGTTTGTAGGCCAAATTGGCTTTCTGTTATGTGTATCGCAAATTGTAGAATCCAGGATTTAGCACCAACGCGGCCGCGCTGGTGCCAAAGCTTAAGTTGGTGTGACCGCATCAACCCCTGACAGAAACTGTTTTGTTTATTTTTTTTTTAAGTTCAGTCCATGGCATTCAACTGTAACTTGGTCTTATGAACATAAAAAGGAAGTTAATAATGTGATATGATGTAATAAGCTTGTAGATATATTTTAATACCAAGTATGAAGATTTTTAAGTTATTAGTTAATGAGTTATAATGATTAAAACTCAATGTTTATAAGAGTTAGAGATGAGAATTAAATGCTATAATTTACGGTATATGTTAGGGAGTTTTCAGATTCGTGTATGTGATTGGTCAATATGGTTAGACCTTAAATTAAAGGGTATAATTTAACTAAGATGGTGGGTGGAACTTATAAAATTGATGTTAGTATACCTAATAGATGTTGTACTACATATGATATGTGTAGGTGATCGTGAGTTGTAATTTAATAGCTTACGCATGAAGCAAGTTTCTGAACTCTAATATCTGTTTGAGTTACCCTAACTTGTTTACAATTGAGCAAGCTTTCTAACTTCATTCTTTTATAATAAATGCAAGTTTCATATCTCTATTTACCTTTTGTTGTCGAACAAGTATTTATCGTATCATGACTATTATTAAGCGAGTTCCCTAAACTTTATTTCATCATGTAGAACAAGATCTTTATCCTATCTTGTTTATTATTGTTATGCAAGTTCATTATCTTAAGTCAATTACAATTATTCAAGTTGTAATTTTATTTAACAAGTTCTTATTCCTAAGCCTACTCTTACAATGAACAAAGTTTCTAACTCTATTATTATCAAAAAAGTATGTAACCTTAGCTTGTTGTTACTGTTCAAGCAAGGTTTAGTATACCTTTCAATGCTTTTAAATTCATTCATAAAGCAAGACTTTGATGTATTATGTTTATTCAATTGTAGTTCATAACTATTCCATAACGTGTTGTTGTCAAGCCCTTGAAACATTATTAAGTTTTGAATTCAACTAATCCTTATTTAATGTTCGTTGAACTCTAAATTACCCTTGAAGTTTATCCAAACTAAACTTACTTTGGTGCGGACTTGTATTCTAAAACTGAGAAGAACAACCCTATTATAGGGGATTTATTACGTGTAAGCATTTAGATGTTTGTGCACAATACATGGTACGAAAGGGCTGATCCTCATAAGTACGGGAAGTCCCTACAGTCTTAGGACTATTTAGTTTTAAGTTGAAAGAATACTTATAACCGTGTACATAGTTCGTGGTCTTGTGACCCTCAGATACATTTCAAATTCTGTTTTCAGTTCTTAATTATTATTGAAAGAGAATATTATTCAGTTCTATTGAGCCTATTCATTGGCAGTTGATGCGATGTTATTATTCATTGTCATTTCAAGTGAGCATTTGTTTTGCTCACTCTTGCATATATAATCCGTGCAGCTAAAGTTGAGAAGGTCGATGAACTTACCACTAGCGAAAGGAAAGGAAAATTGAACAAGTATTGAAGACTTGTAAAATTTATTGACTTTCTTGATGTCAGACTTTATTTTAAATATTGTGATGTATCATTTAATTTCCACACTTGTTGTTTGTTTTTAAAGGTTAGATAACTTGGGAGATTTTATTGGATTTATTGTTGTAACCCTTTGATGAGAATATTTATTGTTTAAATTTTATTATGATTGGGTAATTAGAAATGAATGCTTAGACAGTGAATACCAAATCTTGTGGGAATAAAGTACCTAGATTTTGGGGTGTCACAGCAACGATAGCTACATCTGCGCAAAAGCTGAAGATAACCCTGGTGGGAGCAAAATTGTCATTTTGCCACCTCAATGCCACATTCACATCGTCAAAACACATTTCAATCCACACTGCGTATCAAGATGTCCCACAAGAACCATAGCTCAAATCCCGAGTGACTACTACACAAGACGGGGGGTGTTCCTCGGGGTGGGAGTGGGGGGGTGGGGGGGTGGGGAGATGTTAGTAAATGATTTTTTTAGCAATTAAAAGACATTTTTATAAATATTTTTTTAAATGAGAAAAATGAAGTTAGCAAAAAAATAATGTTTAAAGTAAATTTCTTTACACATCATATACTATATGTCATGTCATCTTATCATTGGTGAATCATGATTCATCTCTTAAAAGGTTGGTTTTAAGAGTACTTTTTACTCAATTATAAGAATAAAAAGATTTTTGTGAGAAAAATAAGTACATAGGTTATATTGATAAAAAGTGCCACTTGTGTATCGTTTGACAAGTGTTTTTCCCCCGCAAAAAGAAAATAAATTTACAACCGCAAAAACAAAACTCTATATATTGTTTTGCATACTATTTTATGTAACTAAACCTCCGCTCAAGACTTGTCGGTTAGCCATTAGCATTGCACATCCGACGCTAAACTGAACAGTTTCTCTCTCTCCTGAAATGAAAGCAGTGATATCTCTCCCCCTCTCTCGTACTAAAATTGGGACATTGATTCATGAGAGAGAAATTAAAAGTCCTGAATTGAGCTACAACAACTAATTGAAGTTTCTGGGGGGTTTTAAATATTCTGCAACTTTGATTGATACTGTGTTTGATTTCGGCTACAAACACAGTATCAATCAAATAAAATTAGGGCTTATGAATTTGATCCGCAAGACACCCCTACTCTGTTTCGATAATATGACAATCATGTAGGTTTTGGAGTTGTTAATTCGTATTTAGGAATTGATAGAGATGGACGGGAATGGAAGGAAATTTGATGATTGGAGAGTTGTTTCAAGCCCTAAAGGGTTAGTTTCTGAAGAATTCTCAATGTGTGAGGGTCCGAATTGTCAGAAAATTGTGGTGAAAAATGAGTTTAAGGTGGAAGAGGAGATTGGGGATTTTGACGAGAATCCTTCAGGGTTGATGAGTAGAGGGAGTATTGCGGAGCGGAGGGCCGCAAAGTGTGGTTTCAATGCTTCCAGGATCAATGTGGCACGATTTAGGTCGGTAACAAGTCCTCTGTCCCCTCCGGCTATGATGTCGCCATACCTTACTATACCAGACGGTATTAGTCCCACAGCATTGCTCGACTCTCCTATCATGCTTCCTAATTGTCAGGTTAAACTCTTTTCTTTTAAATTCTTGGTATTGTAGACCTATTTCTTTTTCATTTTGCCTCTTGAGTTTGGGCTAAAATGTTCTGTTATTGCTTGATGAACATGTTTGTCATTTTTCTACTGTCCTCTGAAATATATATAGTACGAAGCAAGAAATTTATCTTAATTGGGGATTATGTACTTTTGGGGGGGGGGGGAATGTAAAATTGGTTACTGTATTTGAAAATTAAGTAATACACTCTTCCTGATAAAATTAGATGTATATTTTGACTTTTTAAGTCAATTTGTAAAATTATGAAATTCAAAACTGATATGAGTTTATTTGATTTTAGTAAAAATAAATACAACTGTTGTATACTAGTAAAAAAAATGCTACTAATAACTATATTTGTTGCTTTCAAAATATAAACAAATATCATTTCCCAAAAAAAAACTTTTGAATTTTAGGGGTTTTGCAAATTGACTTAAAAAGTCATAATGTATCAGCAAAATTGGAATGGAGGGAGTAGTAGTTTCCATTTCCCTATCATTCATCCATCATGCCACAACATTATAGATACACCATCTACAGTTGATAAAATGTTGTAAATTACACAAAGTGCAGATAGATCAAAAGAGAGAGCAAGAAGAATATATGTAACAATTTTTTTTTGTTTTGTAAGTACTTCTAGATGTTCGTGAAAGTTTTTATGCCTGATAGAATTACTATTTTGCTGCGTATAAACACAAATGAAAAAGAAAATGGAAAAAATATTCTTAACTTCTTTTTATATATATATGTTTTATTATTGTTCATAACCTTTCACCGATGCAAACTGGGGTGGCAGTCATGACAAACGGTCTACCACTGGTTATTATGCCCATTTGTTGGGGGTAACTTTGTTACATGACGGAGCATGAAACAAGGTTGTCTCTAGGTCAAGTGTAAAGGTTGAGTTTCAAGCTATCAAGGAATGTGTGAGCTATTATGGATTAAGAAACTTTTAAGGGATCTCGGCTTCCTTGTTAATTTAGCCTTTAATGCCCTACTCTGACTGTAATTCAGCTATCAATATTGCATGCAATCCTGTTCAACATGACATGCATGGCTAAGCATGCAGAGATTTACTGACACTTTATCAAGGAAAAGATTGATGTTGGCATATTCTGCACTTCGTTTGTTACTTCTTCAAATCAGAACAAGGGAACACTAAAGATCTTGACTTCCTTGGTAATAAGTCTTTAATGATCAACTCTGACAGTAAGTCAGCTATCAATATTGCATGTAATCCTGTTCAACATGACATGCATGACTGAGCATGCGCAGATTGATTGACACTTTATTAGGGAAAAGATTGACATTGACATATTCTTCACTTGGTTTGTTACTTCTTCGAATCAGAACAAGAGAACTCTTAGTGTCTTGCGTTCCGTAAGTACTATTGTTTTGAATTGTGGTACGAGAACTAAATGTATTGTGCATTCTACCATAGGTAACGTTCCGTATACCTAGTTAGTAGTCGTTCACCCAATCGATCAGGAACTTCCCGATAACTGTGGATTAGGAAAAAGATGTTTTTACAAAGCAGTGAATAGACAAGTGTTTAATCGTCATATCCAAGTTAGGCATGTATGACATACATCTTCCAACTTGAGGAGGGGTGTTGAAATAGTTTGTTGAACTATCTCTAACTCCTTGCTTGGCTCAGACTAGCTTATGAAGTTCATTGTCACTTATCATCTTAAGAGATCTCTCTTCACAAGTACCCTACAGTGTTACCTTTTCTACCCTTTTGGATTGTGATATGAAGCTTTACAAAATAATGTAACTGAAGTCTATTGTCTCAAACCTGAAAGAGCTGCACCACATCCCTTGAGAGATAGGACTCTAAGGCCTGCTTTAAACTCCTGACTATGCGTCTCCCACTTAAAATCCTACACATGGAATTACTGACCAACTTGTTCACATGCCGCTAAAATAATAAAGGCTTGGTCATCTCAACGATGCACTCAACTTTTAGGATCTTTGAAGTTGTCAATGAGTATGTTGAGGAGTTTTTTCTTGACAATTTATTTAAGTTTGAGGTACCTATTGTTGCATTTTCAGTAAGTGTATTAAGTGAGATCTCAACTGCACCATTAATCCTTCTCTCTCATTAGTGTTGGTCTCTTCAATAATTTCTATCTACTCTTTTTTGAACTATTCTTCTCCTTTTCCTTATTGTTCCCCTACTATCGTATACACCTTTGTATTGTATTTGAAACGAGGTGTGCAAGCATCATAATAGAAAAAGCATAGTCCCCTTCTCGTGTCAAGCCTCTATGTCTCACCACCACTTGTGATCTTAATTCCTCAAGAAATAGTTCCCATTTATTTAGTCTCGATGAACTAATCTTGTACGTCCATATCCCGGGTTTCTTAAAATTGGTAATCACATCTTGGGTGAAATCTCTCCATGGTATATAGCCTCTTTTTGTTTGGTAGTTCTTTACAACACATTAGCCTCCCTTCGAAGTAAATTCCAACAAATCTCGCCCTCCTTGGTTCCTCCATTGGTACAAAATCAAATAACTATTCAGCCTTACAACCCATACCCACTGCCATCATGCTTGGGAAATTTCGTTTTTTTTATAATGTGGGGTTTCCCAATCGCGGTCGGACTAATCCCCCCAGGTCGGACCCAACCGTTTTGCCTTTCGAACTAGCTTGTGCTGGCAGTTCGTGACCCCATGAGCATTTCTGCCTTGACAATTGTTGCGAGTGGGAGTCGATCCTAAGATATCCTGGTTTATGGCTCATCCTAGGGCGACCTTGAACCACTGCGCCAACTGCTGGCGTTGAAAATCTATTTTTTTGTGTTGGATATGAATTAATGCGTTAGTAAAGTGGTTGTGGTTAATAGTTGGATCTTGTGTGGTTGAAGGGAGGAAGATGTTAATGAAGTGGTGTTGATTGTGGAGGTTTTGACGGTTCTGATGGTGGGGTGGTGGGATTTGTGGCTGGTGTATTGGTAGGTTCACCTGGTAGTGGGATTGTTGATGTCTAAGCTTATTAATCGATGGATAATTGAAGGTTGATGATATTGGGACTGGTGGCTTGGTTGAAAGGTTGGGATTTGTGGGGGATTAAATGTTATGATGTTGGTGATGGGTGAAGTATAGGTAGAGCTATAGTGAATCACATAATTACTATTAGAGCACTGGTATGGTCATTACCTTGAGATAAACTTTTTTTCAAAACAACTCTCACAATATTAGAGCTCTGGTATGGTCATTACCTTAAGATAAACTTTCTCCAAAACAACTCTTACAATTATCCCTATTGTTGTTCTGAGAAAAGGTTGGTGATTGTGAGGTGATAACATCCTGATGTTATATCTCAACAATGAGAAGTTTCAATTCTTTAAAAGACCTCTTCGTTCCTCTCCGCATCCCCAGTTTTCTAAATCATCTTCTCCTACCTTTTCTGACCATTTTGCTTAATTCATTGAATTTTGCCTCATTTGCTCCCACACGGTTAACCAAACTCTTCAATTTGGATGTGTCCACCATTAGTTTTGCATTACCAATAGGCTAGGGAATTGCAAAGCTCTGATACCACTTGTTATGATCATAAGATAGCCCGTACCCCAAAGTTAGCTGTTCGGGAGAGAGCCCAAGACCATATATGTGAAGCCCCCAAATTCGGGTACCTTTAAACCCTGTATAAGGTGCTACATGATGCTACAACATACACATATATCGAGGGAAGTTTGAGAGTGGGAGGAATCACGTCTGCTTGATTCAAGGAAGTGGAGATTTCATTGCCATGCACGGAAGTTACCAAATATGGTTCTTGAAAATGCGGAGTTCCCACGTCCATCGCCGATTCATCGTCCACCGCACCAGACACCGGGGGAGGGCTCGCCTGAGTAGAAGTCCTGATCTACTGATCGGCCGATCGACTGCCTTGACGACGCGGTTGAGCCTGGAGCCATTTACCAAACACAAATTGAGCCGGAGGAACAGGATTATCAAACCACAACGCACAAAACTTATCAGAATGTCCCATAACCCCACAATAGAAGCAAAACGTAGGGAGCCTTTCATATTTAAAAGTAACCCAAATCCAGTCTTCACCACTCCTCTTCAGCTTCGTCTTCCGGGTAACAGGCTTGTTCACATCCATGGCCACTCTCACTTGAATGAAGGTTTTAATCTGGCCATCGAAATTGCAAGCATCTAAGGCAACAAACTTGCCTATGTAATTGCCAATAGCAATCTCAACCTTCTCCGACATAAAGCCACTTGTTATGATCATAAGATAGCCCGTACCCCAAAGTTAGCTGTTCGGGAGAGAGCCCAAGACCATATATGTGAAGCCCCCAAATTCGGGTACCTTTAAACCCTGTATAAGGTGCTACATGATGCTACAACATACACATATATCGAGGGAAGTTTGAGAGTGGGAGGAATCACGTCTGCTTGATTCAAGGAAGTGGAGATTTCATTGCCATGCACGGAAGTTACCAAATATGGTTCTTGAAAATGCGGAGTTCCCACGTCCATCGCCGATTCATCGTCCACCGCACCAGACACCGGGGGAGGGCTCGCCTGAGTAGAAGTCCTGATCTACTGATCGGTCGATCGACTGCCTTGACGACGCGGTTGAGCCTGGAGCCATTTACCAAACACAAATTGAGCCGGAGGAACAGGATTATCAAACCACAACGCACAAAACTTATCAGAATGTCCCATAACCCCACAATAGAAGCAAAACGTAGGGAGCCTTTCATATTTAAAAGTAACCCAAATCCAGTCTCCACCACTCCTCTTCAGCTTCGTCTTCCGGGTAACAGGCTTGTTCACATCCATGGCCACTCTCACTTGAATGAAGGTTTTAATCTGGCCATCGAAATTGCAAGCATCTAAGGCAACAAACTTGCCTATGTAATTGCCAATAGCAATCTCAACCTTCTCCGACATAAAGCCAATAGGAAGATCATAAACTTGGGTCCAAAGTTCGACCATATTCAGGGGAACTTGAGAAGGTTGCTCACCTGGAAGCAAACGTTTCAGCAGCAAAATATGGTTAGTAAAAGACCACGGATCATCAGAAATAACACGATTCAAGTCTCGCTCATGAAAAAACTGAAACAAATAACGGCCATCATCAAACTCCTTCACATCAATACCCTTCACCGGTTGCCATATCGGAATGAGAGTATCCTTCATAGCCCCAAAGTTCACAGGCTTTTTCGTAAGAAATCTGCCCACCAAACAGAAAGTGTAGTCAGAATCTTCAATCAGTTCATTCTCACCATCCAGCACCAAACCCCCGTCGTCCTCCCCTTCGAGCGTGAGGTTGTGACAAGCTTCAGTCAGATTGGATTCCATGACAGTAGGAACATAGGGCAGACAAAGAGTAAAATCAAAGGGATAGAAACATGCCAAAAGGCAAGAGAGAAAGACTTGTCAGAGGACAAGAGAGAGAAAGAGTTATGGAAGTAGTTAATTAAATTTGAGCCATGAAATGAAATTAAAACAGTCAACTCCATGGTCCTTGGAGTTGGTGTCATCACTCCTTGCATTTCAGATGCTACATTTTTGTCTCTTTCAATATTATGTATTTAAAAGTTATGGATTTATGTTTAAGTAACCCAGATCACTAAATAACATGTTATATTACATATCTAAACACTAAATCATAACTTTTAACATAGCTTCAAAGATCTAGGGTTAGGGTTAGGGTTCTTACCTTTTTAAGAATTCCTTGAACTCTGCCTTTGTGATCTGAATGCTAGCTGGTTATGAGATGTTTGTGGATGAATATCTTGTATTTTCTTAGTGTAAATTCGTTGGTTTAAGAAACTCATACTTAGCATATAAGTAGAGATATCATGTAGGGGCAATTTGCTTAATTTCACTAATTTGTTGACAACTAAGGCTTTGATTAGATGTGAGGTGTCAAAAGATTGCTGGTGGGGGTTGTTTTAACACATGTTGCAAATCTCTTAAGTGATGAGTCATAGATTTGGCCTTATCATCAAACTTTGGAAGAGAAAGGGCATTTTGGTAATTTCCTCTATACTAAGGGTACTTTTGTAATTTCTCTATCAACTTTGAGGGTAGTTTAGTCAATTCACATATATATATATACTTTACATTTTTATTTATTATATTCTTGGTCATTAGGGTTTAACAAATTAGGGATTAGGTTTTATTAATGTACAATTAGGGTTTAATGTTTAAAATTAGGGTTTATTAGTTTACAATTAGGTTTATCTAATCCTCAATTAGGGTTTATCATGACAAGTATTCCTGATTAAAACCCTACTCTGTCACACTTAAAGTTAACCATATAATAATCAATAAATCCCTAATATAATTTCTTGTTATAACCCTAATTAAGATTAGGGTTTCTAATCGGGAAAACGCACATTTACCCTACTGTGGTTATAGTGTTTTAAGCAATTAGTCACTGTACTTTTAAAATATTCAATTAGCCCACTGTACTTTTTAAAAATGTTCAATCAAACAATTCCGTCCAATTTTACTAACAGGCATTAAAAAATTGGGGGGAAAAAAGCACATTTACCCCACTGTGCTTTTAAAATATTCAATTAGCCCACTGTACTTTTTAAAAATGTTCAATCAAACAATTCCGTCCAATTTTGCTCACGGACTTTAAAAAATTCGGCCAATGTTCCTACGTGGCTTTAAAAAATAAAATACAAATTGGGTCAATTTTGCTCACGGACGTCATTTGTATTATTTAATATTATTTAAATGGGGATGAATAATATAAGAATTTAATGTAAAAATATTATTTAATACTAATATTTATGTCATGTACGTAATTTAAGAGAATATTTAAAGATTTAAATTTTATTAACATATCCAATATGATCAATAACATTGTTTTATTATGATAAATGATAATAATAAATTTTTTAATTTTAAATTTTTTCTTAAATTATCTACTATATGATTATTAGATAACAATTTTATTTTATATAATTTAGTAGTATTTTGTTACATATGCCGTGAAGTCGTGATGTCGTGATTTTTAGTTTTGGTAATTTCTAATTAAGTTTAGTGGGGGTAGGATTGGATTCGTGACCATCTTGACCTTGGAGTAATTTTATTTTTTATATCGAAAATATATATATATATATATATATATATATATATATATATATATATATATGCGCCGATGTCATACATATATTTGATCATGATTAAAACCATGAGTACCAAAATTATTAACTAAGTTTATTAGTTTAAGAATTTATAGTTTGGAATAGTTGATCGGTGACATATGATGTTCCATATTTAGACCACGTGAGATTTATGAATTATAATTTTTAGAAGAAAAAAAATCAAAAACAAAATTACTTTAAATTTTTAATTTTTAGTCAAAGTTAAACGCTCAAATAGAATAGAATCTTTAAATGGGGATGAATAATATAAGAATTGAATGTAAAAATATTATTTAATACTAATATTTATGTCATGTACATAATTTAAGAGAATATTTAAAGATTTAAATTTTATTAACATATCCAATATGATCAATAACATTTTTTTATTATGATAAATGATAATAATAAATTTTAAATTTCTTAATTTTTTCTTAAATTATCTACTATATGATTATTAGATAACAATTTTATTTTATATAATTTATTAGTATTTTGTTACATATTTCGTGATGTTGTGATTTTTAGTTTTGGTAATTTCTAATTAAATTTTATCAAATATTCTCTTAAATTACGTACATGACATAAATATTATTATTAAATAATATTTTTACATTCAATTCTTATATTATTCATCCCCATTTAAAAAATAAAATACAAATTGGGCCAATTTTGCTCACGGACGTTATTTGTATTTTATTCTTTAAAGCCACGTAGGAAAATTGGTCCAATTTTTTAACGTCCGTGAGCAACATTGGACGGAATTGCTTGATTGAATATTTTTAAAAAGTACAATGGGCTAATTGAATATTTTAAAAGCACAGTGGGGTAAAATTGCTTTTTCCCTCCAATTTTTTAACGTCCGTTAGTAAAATTTGACGGAATTGCTTGATTGAACATTTTTAAAAAGTACAGTGGGCTAATTGAATATTTTAAAAGCACAGTGGCTAATTGCTTAAAACACTACAACTACAGTGGGGTAAAGGTGCTTTTTCCCGTTTCTAATCTAGTATCAAAAGCTTAACTAACGTCTTCTTATTAACTTTTTAGGATCCGTAACCTATACCTTACTTTACCAAGCCATAACTTAGTTAGTGCAACACTTCTTACATAAGCATACAAAAATTTGTAGATTACAATTATAATTAACATTATTAATTTATTGATAACCCTAATTTAAGTTCGGGTTATTACATTCACTCCCCCTTATAAGAATTTCGTCCCAAAATTTAAAACATATATTATAAAAACAAATGTGGAAATTCTTCTCGCATTTTATCTTCAAGCTCCCACGTAGCTTCTTTAATATCATGATTCTTCCATATCACCTTAACCGATGATATAACCTTGTTTCTCAACACTTGTTCTTTTCGATCAACTATCTATATTGGAATTTCCACATAAAATAAATCTTTCTCGATCTGAACAGGTTCATAGTTTATAACATGTTTGTAATCTGATTAATATGGACGTAGTACTAACACATAAAATAAATTATGGATGTGTTCTAACTCAGGGGGTAAGGCTACCTCATACGCTACTTCACCTATCCTTCGTAATATTTGAAATGGTCCAATGAATCTTGGGCTTAACTTCCCTTTCTTACCAAAACGAATCTTGCCCTTCCACGGGGATACCTTCAAGAATACATCACTCCCAACGTCAAATTCTCGTAACTGTCTGTGTTGATCTGCATACTTTTTTTGTCTGTCTTGAGATGCTTGCAATCTTTGGCGTATAAGGCGAATCTTCTCATTGGCTTGCTGAACTATCTCAGGTCCTAGCATTTTTCTTTCCCCAACTTCGTCCTAGCACAAGGGTGTTCTACACTTTCTATCGCACAAAGCTTCATATGGTGGCATCCCTATGCTGGCATGGTAACTATTGTTGTAGGCAAACTCTACCAAAGGCAATTGATCTTCCCAAATTCCATTGAAATCCATGATACAAGTTCGCAACATATCTTCCAACGTTTGAATGGTTCTCTCGCTTTGTCCATCTGTTTGTGGGTGATATGTTGTACTTAATCTCAACTGGATTCCCAAGTGGGTTTGAAGACTCCAAAAATTTGAAGTAAACCGTGGGTCTCGATCTGACACTATGGATACAAGAACTCGATGTCTAGAAATGATTTCATTTATATATAACTTAGCTAATTGGTCAAGAGTATAAGAAATCTTAATAGGCAGGAAATGGGCGGATTTGGTGAGACGATCAACTATTACCCAAATGGCATTGTGACCTTTTTGTGTGAGAGGAAGTCCTACCACAAAGTCCATGGTGATGTACTCCCACTTCCACTCAGGAATCGGTAGAGGTTGTAGCAATCCGCTCGGTCTTTAATGTTCGGTTTTAACTCTTTGGCATGTGAGACACTTACTTACCCATTCCGCTATTTCCCGCTTCATGTTCGGCCACCAAAAGTGCTGACTCACGTCTTTATTCATCTTAGTACTCCCTGGGTGTACGGCAAACTTAGAGTTATGAGATGCTTCTAGAATTTCTTCTTTTAGCGTTGGTACTGACAGAACCCAAATTCTATCTTCAAACCTCAACACTCCATCCTTATCTATTCGAAATTTGATGTTCTTGTCTTGAGTTATTTCTGTTTTACACTTCTGACACGCTTCATCTTTGTCTTGTAGTTCTTTGATTCTGTCTATTAAAGTGGAGCTAGTTTCCATCACGAATAACTTCTTATTAGGGTCAGCTGGAACTCTTGCTTCAATCTCGAGCCTTTCAAATTCTTTTATCAGTACCTCGTTGTTTGTTATGACATTCAGTTTTTCTTGATTCTTTCGGCTCAATGCATCTGCAACCACGTTGGCTTTACCGGGATGATATAGAGTTTCGTAGTTAAAATCTTTTATTAACTCTAACCATCTTCTCTGCCTCATATTTAACTCATGTGTGAAAATATACTTCAAACTTTTATGATCTGTGCATATTTCACACTTTTCCCCATACAAATAATGTCGCCACGTTAGTAGGATACCTTTTCTCATAATCCTTGAGTTGTTGCGAAGCATATGCGATCACCTTCCCATGTTGCATCAACACACACCCTAATCCACTATGTGAAGCATCACTATATACAACGAGACCCCCAATATCATCTGGTAAAGATAATACCGGCGCACTGCTTAATAACTCCTTTAACTCCTGGATACTCTCTTCATATTTGTCTGTCCACACATATTTCACCGTTTTTTGAGTTAAATTGGTTAGCGGGGTTGCTATTTTTGAAAAATCTTTTATAAAACGTCGGTAGTACCCTGCTAAACCAAGAAAACTTCGTACTTCAGTTGGAGTTGTTGGTTGATCCCAATTCATAATTGTTTCTATCTTTGCTGGATCTACTGCTACCCAATTTTTATCAATCACATGACCTAAAAATTGAACCTTCTCTAGCCAAAATTCACATTTCAAAAATTTTGCATAGAGTTGTTCCTTCCATAATATCTCTAATACCCTCCTCAAGTGTTTTGCATGTTCCTCCCTTGTCTTCGAGTATACTAAGATATCATCAATAAATACTACCACGAATTTATCTAGACATGACTTAAACACCCGATTCATCAAGTCCATAAAAGCTGTCGGTGCATTTGTTAACCCAAAAGACATCACAAGAAATTCGTAATGTCCATATCGAGTCCGAAACACTGTCTTTGGTACATCTTCTTTCCTTACTTTCAGTTGATGATACCCCGATCGTAGGTCAATCTTTGAAAAATGTTCAGCTCCTTTTAATTGGTCAAACAAATTGTCAATCCTTGGTAGAGGATACTTATTCTTTATGGTCAACTTATTCAATTCCTGATAATCTATACATAATCTTAATGTCCCATCCTTCTTCTTTACAAACAACACAGGTGTTCCCCAGGGTGAAACACTAGGTTGTATGTATTTCTTATCTAGAAGTTCTTGTAACTGAACATGCAACTCCTTCAATTCCACTGGTGCCATCCTATATGATGCCTTTGAAACTGGTGTTGTACCAGGCGCAAGATCAATTACAAATTCAATTTCTCTGTCAGGAGGAAGACCGGGTAGGTCATTTGGAAATACGTCAGGAAACTCATTTACTATAGGGATGTGATCTAACTTTCCCCCTTACGTGTATCAACCACATAGGTCAAGTAACCTGTACTACCCTTGTTAAGCAATCTCTTAGCCTGCATAACTGTTAAACAATGGACTTGCTTTGGTGAACAACTTCCCTTAAATATTACCTTCTTTGATGATGTTCCTAAGTTTACTTGTTTTCGCATACAATCAATTACTGCATTATGACTACCCAACCAATCCATTCCCAAAATTACATCAAACTCTCCTAACTGTATAGGAATAAGGTTTACTGGAAACTTGTGTCCATGAATCTCTACACTACAATTTTTATGTACTGTGTGAACGGGAATTATTTCCTTGTTAGCAATTTCTACATTAAATGGCGCATCTAAGTCTTCACATGGCATTTTCAATTTCTTAACAAAATCCACAGATGCAAACGAACAAGAAGCGCCAAATAACACATAAGCATTTTCAGCATCGGTCGAAAGAATACCTGTTACCACGTCTTGTGCCGTAACATCCCTCACCGTCATGTTGAATGTTCGTGCATTCGAGCGATTTTGAGCAACTCCTGCCACTGCTAGTCCGGGGTTATTTTGAATTCCTCCAACATTTGCCTTTTTGGGTTTCGGGCAAAACTTAGCCACATGTCCCTCCATTCCGTAGTTGAAACATTTAATATTGTTATTCTTGCTCTTCTTCTTTGGACAAAAATTTGAATAGTGCCCCTCCTCTCCACATGTATAACACTTTGTTCCGCTGAAGTAACAAACTCCCTTGTGACCTTTTCCACAAGTTTGACACCGTTCATTCTTTGGATTGGTATTACTATTTCCCCCTTTAAAATTACCTCCTCCTTTCCCAGAATTATTTGGAAAAGCCACCTCCCATCTTCTTTTGTAATTATTGTTGTTGTTGTTGTTGTTCCCACCAATGTTGCCTTTCCTTGTGTTATTATTTTTCTCCTTATGAAACTTTTGTAAAGCTTCTCCCTCCTTTTCTGCTATAGTAGCCTTTTCAAGAATCTCTGAAAACGTCTTCACTTGAAATACCGATATTTTACTCCTTATTTGAGGTTTCAACCCCTCTTCAAACCGTCTAGTTTTTCTCGCTTCAGTATCTACCTGGTGTGATGTAAATCTGGCCAGCTCGTTAAATTTTGCTGTGTACTGAGACAATGTCATCTCTCCTTGTTTCAACTCTAGAAATTGAACTTCCACACGATCCTTCATCGAATCAGGGAAATAATTTGCAAAGAAAACTTCTTTAAACCTATCCTATGAAACAATACCCTCTCCCGCTCTATTTTTGTTAGCCTCCCACCAGTGATTTGCTTCATCTTTCAAGAAAAATATAGCAAAATCAGTCTTTTGATTCTCGTTCACCTTAGTCACTCTAAACATTTTCTCCATCTCTGTAACCCAAGCCTGAGCTTTGATGGGTTCATCAGTTCCTCTAAATTCTGGAGGTCCTAGTAATTTAAAGTCTTTAAATTGAGCAGCATTTGATGTATTTGGTGTGGCTGGCAATGAATTTGTTTGTCTTCCTTGCAAAGCCCCTAATAGAATATTTGCTAGCGCTTGTGTTGGATTTTGCTCAATGTCTGCCTCAGTAACTTCTCGTTGAGGTCTTCTTCGTGGTGCCATTTTTCTAAAAACAAAAAAAAACAACTGGGTATAAATAACCATAATCAATATTTTGATTAAACAGAAACTAGTATTTCACATATACTATTTTACAGACTAAAAGACAAATTGCACCCTAAACTTTACACCTACGTTGATATTTGTACCCCAAACTGAAAAAGGTGTCAAAGTACACCCCAAACTTTACTCATGCTGAACAAATTGCACACTTTGCACACTTAACCGGTCAAAAGTGACCGGCTAAGGCACAGATCCACATTTGAAGGGGTATTTCAGACTTTTTCCTTCTTTATCTTCTCCAACGTTATTACAGAGTGATTCAGTAGCATAGTGCAGCTCGATCTTAGAAAATCGATCAAGAAAATCAAGAATTGTGCATGAAGAAATCAGTGATGAAGACATCTTGGAGAAGCTCAAACAATGCCGGTAGAAGATTCTTTGGTTGTCCAGATTGGTGTGAAGATGGGCACTATGGTTGTAATTATTTCGCTTGGGCTAATCCTCCTATGTGTGAGCGTTCAAGGGAAGTAATACCTGGATTAATAAGAAGATTAGAGAATTTGGATGCTGAAATCAAAGCTGTGAAAGATGAACTGAAACAGTGCAGAATTAGGGCAAGGTTTGCAAAGGGTTTGTTGACTGCAACTTGGATTGTAATTTTTTATTTAATGTTTATCTCAACAAAGGATGAAACACCCCTCCAGACTTGAAAACTAGCAACTTGGGTTCTACTGAGCAACTTGGCTAAGTATGTATTGGTAGTAGTATGACAAAATATGACACCTTTTGTGTGCAATTACTGAGAATGAAATTTATGGGATTGTAATTTCTAACAATATAGTGGTAGAAATTAGGACACTTATGGAATGTAATTGTTGGGCATCTTTTGTGGGTAATTTATTGATTGTAATGTATGGGCAATTTCTTTGAATGAACATGTTGTAAACCAAGATGGTTGAATGAAATTTATTTGTTGTAATCAATTGCTGCAATTTATGGTTGGTGTGCAATTTATGATACTTGGTGCATTTCATAGGCACCCTGCATTTATGCACACTTACACAAGCTAATGCACATCACTTGCACACTTGCACATCACCTGCACACTAACAGAGTATAGCCCAGCACCTTTGCACACTGGCTCACAAATGCACATCACCTGCATTAATGCACAAAACAGACAAATTCAAAAAACAAACTGCAATTGCCCACTTGCAGTATAATCACCCCCAACTGTTATAATCACCCCCAATTGTTATAATAATAACTGTGTTATAATAACAACACACTTGCAATTGCCCACTTGCATTATAACCACACTGCAATTGCCCAACTGTATTAACACACACTGCATCATACACACACCAGTGGTAACACTGCATACACACACTGCATACACAGAGGAACTGGTATTGCCATTCAATTACATAATTAATTCCCAGTACAATCCACAAATCAGAGGCAATTAAAAACAGTTGCTGTCATTGGCCTATTAACAAAATGCATCCTATTAACAATCCCAGCCACACCTTCACAAGTTAGGCCCCAAAAAATGCATCCTATGCACAAAACATACATACATCAATAATTCATAAGTTTAGATCCCAAAAATACCCTAAACTGGATATATACATCCATATAAGCTTAGTACCACAAAAAAGCCCAAAAAAAATCCTATATAGGATCTTGTTGCTATTAATCTGCAGTAGGCCCTCCACTGTTTGGTTTCCTAAGCTGGATCTTCTCTCTTTTGGATCTTGCTGCAGCTTCTAGGTCTCTTAGTGTTGCAACATATTTCCCCTTCCATGTGTAGTCTTTGGGCAGCAGGCCCTCACCTGACACCTTACTTTGGCTACCCTCAGAATGTATTCCCCCCTTGCCAATTTATAGAACCTCCTACTTGCTCTTGTGTTGGAGCTTCACGTGTAGACTCGTGTTGGAGCTTCATGTGTAGACTCTTGTGTTGCAGCTGTTGAAGTTTGTTGAACCTTCTTGGCCCTCTTAGCTCTTGGCTCCTTGTTGAGTTTCTGAAAATAGACAAACAACCAACATTATTGATGTTCCACATGATTTCAGCCAACATAAATAGAAACATGCATCTTAACTTACTTGAGGACACCTTCTTGCATTGTGACCCCATTCCTTGCAAAATTCACATTTCAGTGATGTTCCTTTCCTCTTCAACCTTGTACCATCTGGATTTGATTCTGGAATATCATTACCTTTCCTCCTAACAACTTTAGGCCTGCCTACATGAGTATGTTTAACTGGTGGCAAAGGTGGCTCAATCCCAGTAGGATCCCACTCAGATCTGTGCTTTATAGCCTCAATGTTGTGACTATAAACCTTTAGATACATGTCCTTGGTTAAACACTCATGTACATATGTGTATGAATCATGTCCTATTTTGTTAATGCATGACACAGCATGAGCACAAGGTATTCCAGACAAGTTCCACCTCCTACAAGAACATGTTTGTTTTCCCAAATCCACAACAAATGAATGACCCCCAGAAGTCATAGTCATTGTAAACCTCCCACCACCACCTGACCACTCAGGCAATCCACCCCCTGCCTGACCTTTCCATTTTTCTACTTTTTGAGCTATTCTAGGGCACACTACACCATTATGTTTCAACATCATTTCTCTCCTTTTAACAATCTTATTCATGCAATATAATCTAAGTCCTTCTAGACACCCTATTACTGGTTTCACTCTAGCCTTAAGAATTTTGCTATTAAATACCTCACAATGATTATTGACATGCATGTCACTTTTGCATATGGTCTGAAAATGAGACCTACTCCACTGAGCAGGTGGCTTAGGAGCTAACCATTCATATGCACTCTTATCTTCCTTTTGTAACACATCCATTGCCTTTTGAAAGACATACTGATTTGTAGCTTTGGCAGCATTCCACACCAATTTCCTTAATCCAGAGCCTTTATGCTTTTGCCAAAAGTACCTATACAAATGCATAACACAATGTTTGTGTTCAGCACTTGGGACCACATCTTCTAAAGCATTAATCAAACCCTAGGGACAAAAACATAAAGGAACTTTATCAGAAACATCTACTCAATGTAATAATCAATGAAAAATATATATAAATGGAGACATGTTTATACCTTTTGTTTATCTGAAATGAATGTCCAGCCTCCATCATTTGAAATCCCAAGATCTTTCACCAGCAAGTTCAAAAACCACACCCAAGACTGAGTGTTCTCAGATTCAACAATGGCCCAAGCAACTGGCCACATCCCATTGTTAGGGTCAACACCAACTGCAGTCAATAACTGACCCCCATATGGTCCTTTTAGAAAATAGCCATCAAGCCCCACCAGTGGTTTACACCCCAATTTAAATCCTTCTTTTAGTGGTGCAAGACAGACATAAAATCTCAAAAATCTGCCTAAGTCAGCCCCCTGCTCTGGTTCTGCTCTCTTCAATATGCAAGTACTCCCAAGCATGACTCTTCTAAGCTCTGCAGCATAGTCCAGAACCAATCCATACTCCTCCTCAGCACTCCCTTCAATGTTTTTCATTGCTCTTTTCTTAGCTCTGTATGCTAGGCTCCTTGATACTCCAATATCCAAATCTTTAACTACTTTAGTATGAAACTGATCTAATCCCCATATTGGATTCATCCGAAGATCATCTTCATATTTTTTGGCAATCCACTCTGCATTTATACAATAATTATCCCACTCTCTGCTACAAGTATGCACTTTTTGTAACCTAGTGATTTTAAATGTGAGCTCTCTTTGCACCTTTGCAGCATAAAAGTACTATGTACATGGCTCCACACACCTTGCTTGGATCTTATTTGACAGGTTTTTCTTGAAATACACCTTCCTTCCTTGTTTGATGCCATGATTTCTGATTGCTTCCCTCACTTCAGTGACATTGGAAAATGTCATTCCCAACTCAAACTCAAGATCCTCACTGTCACCTTCCCTAAATTCTGGATACCCTTTAAGTTCTTGTTCAGGTAGTTCAGGTCAAACTCATCAACCCTAGGCATCCTTTCCACATCACTGTCATCATAGTCAAAGGATGAAAATCTTGGTTCATGTGGTTCTTCAATGAAGTTTGGGTTTCTGCAGTTTGTTTTCCTTTCCCTTTGTTAGGTGCAAAGCTTGTTTCTTTTCCTTTGCCTTTCTGTGTTACAGTTGCACCCTTCCCTTCCCTTTGTTTTCCCTTCCCTTTGTCAGTTGCCCCATCCTCAGTCCCCCTAGCTTGATCACCCTCTACCCCCTCCTCAAATTCAGCACTCTTAGTCCCCCCAGTCTGAGCACCCTCTACCCCCTCCCCCAATTCATCACTCTCAGTCCCCTCAGTTTGATCACCCTCATCCCCCTCCCCAATTTCATCATCCTCTTCATCCTCAGTCGATTCTCCCACATAACTATCCACATAACTTTCATCAGTTGACTCTACTTCATCATCCCCAATTCTCCTCAAATCTCTGCATTCATTAATATTATCAACTTCAATGTCAATTTCAAAGTTAGCTTCTACTCCCACAGGTCTAACAACCTCCAAATATATTTCAACTAGTCTACTAGAATGGATAAGCATACACATTGTTAACACATCATCATCATTTTCTAACCCAAATAATCCCCTCTCCATATCAGTTGCAGGTGACTTATAATGGAATCTGAGGTGTCCAACTTTATATCCCAACTCCTTCCCCATGTTCCAAATGTCAAGTAAAGAGATGTAATCAGGATGACAGAAATCAAAGAAATTAAAAGTACCTCCCACATACTGTTTATGTTGGCTCTCTTCAAAGTGTTCACCATGAAAAAATTTGACTGTAAAATACTCTGGGTTGCCTGCAAAGCCACAAACACAAAGTATTCCCTGTCCGTTAAATGTGTGGACCACATCATATTTAATTGACTAAAATCCAAAAAATGTAAGAAAAGAGACAAGAATCTTATATTTGATCATCAAAAAGGGTCCACCATTCCAATTTACAACAAAAAGAAGTCAATAAACTACAAAACAAAACAATATACTACAAAAAGAACACACTTAACTACACCAGCCCATTATTCAAAATAGATGCTGGTGGAAGATCTTCTGTGAAGCACTTACTGTATTCTGGGACACCTTTGACTCCATAAACGTCATTGTCTGATGAATCCCTCAAGAATCGCGAATCACTCATTGTGATTCTTCTCCTTCAAATCGCGAACCCTAGTCTAGTCTTTGATTTGGGATATTTGTCTGATAACCAACGAGTAATGGTATAAATATAACTGCTCTTTCCAATAAATACAAACTACCTAGCTTACCCCTCTGTAATAAGACCTACAGCCTTAGCCGGTCACTTTTGACCGGTTAAGTGTGCAAAGTGTGCAATTTGTTCAGCATGAGTAAAGTTTGGGGTGTACTTAGACACCTTTTTCAGTTTGGGGTGCAAATATCAACATAGGTGTAAAGTTTGGGGTGCAATTTGTCTTTTAGTCCTATTTTACATGTATATTACTAGTGATTCATAGGGTATCACTAGATACACACTAAGCAAGCAATTACATAACTGACTAGTGATTTATACTTATCACTAGTTACACACTAAATATTTCCCCTAACATGTTGGGAATATATCATACTATGGATCATATCTTCTTTTCAGCTAACTTCTTCCTTTCTTTCTCCAACTCTTCTTCCAGTTTCTTAATTCTCTCTTCAAGATCATCAATCTCTCTGCCTAACAGGGTCTCAGATTGATTTATCGACGATTCTACCACCGATACCGTCGCACTCGATCCTACTCCTTCCTGCAAATCTGGATTAGGATGTATTATTTGTAATGGTACTGCTTCAATCGGTGCGTCATACACTATTAACTGTTTACCTTTCGACATCCTACAATAGAATTTATTATCTGGATTAGCACATAAAAATATTACAATTTATTTTATATTACTTCACTTCTTCTAATGAATTTCCTTAATTCATTTCTTAAAAACTCTTTTTGAGTTTATCTTCTGACTACCCTCTTTTCTACTCTAATTCCTCCAAGGTTATAGTCTAAGGTATTCTCTCCTAAGGTTTCTAACCTAAGGCTTTGATACCAAATTGTGATGCCCCCAAATTCCCTACACTTCCTGTAGCAGATTTGGTGCTCACATAAATATTCTATAAGAAAATAATCTCTATCAATCCAAGGTCCATAGTATTCATAATAGATATTAGTTCTCGTCAGAACAATTATCATGATGAATACTATCACTTAGATGTATAGATTTATAATCTTACAGATATTTCTTTCATATCAATAACTCTTATTCATCTGACATTCACAGTACCAATGACAAGATTGTTTCTGGAACCGAGGGGCGCAACCTCAGTGCTTACAGAACTCACTCGGTCATTGAATACCCTCAGTCAGATAAACAGTTCATATCAATACTGTACTTGATTTCTAACTCTTATTTAGAAAGGTAAAAACTAAATAATTTACATAACTAAAACTTAATACACGATTCCAAATTTAAATTATTACATTTGAGTCTTACTGAAATAGAAATAACTTAAACTATTACAATCTTCTCTATCCACAAGAGTGCACACTTGAACTTCCAAGGATATCAGTCACAGTTGCAAAGGAAAATAATATTTGCAAGGAATGAGCTTTAAAAGGCTCAACAAGTTTAAGCAATGTGTATTACATACTCACACTATTACCGAAATAGATGAACATATAGTTCAAAAGTTTTTCAATGTATAAATACTGAGGTTTATCTGCCAAAACCCGCACATTACGAGTTACTGTCAGTCATATAGACTTAGCAACCTGAGTTGATTCGCTCAACCAAACATCCTAGGAGTATGCATATCAATCCTTTTAATTAACCCCCGGTCATTGCTATAAATGTAGGTCATAAAACCCCGATCAGTGTATAACTGCCGGTCATAATAGTATCAGTATATATTTGTTCCAAACAACATGGGTTTTACCACAGTCTATGATTTGATATCAAATCAAATACATTTTACGCAAATAACAGTTCATATGACTTGGTTATGCTTGAACAATAAGCCATAACAGATTTTTAAACAAGTTTATATAGCATCAATATAACAAGTACATTTAATACAAAAATTAAATGTATATAGAAAACTTGCCTGCTCGGAGAATAGTTATCCTATGTTATTCAAGCCGTCTATGTAACCTAAATATGATTATATCAGTCATTAGAAATAATATTAGCTAATAACTAGTCAAACTATTAGTGTCTGGGTTGTATTCGATGTCCATTCGGTGTTTTATAACTTTATCAAATAATTCTCGAATTATTTTTCTAATAAACTTTGTTTAAAAGTTTAAATATCCCTTTAAATAAATTATTTATTATTTATTATAATTTCTAGAAGCTTAAAACAACTTTTCAATGATTAATATTAATTTTAATTAATTTATTATTTATCAAAATGATTTTTAAATCATTAATACTATTTTTAAGTAATTAATAATCATTCATAATAATTTTTAAACCCTCAATATTATTCTCAAATATTTTATTATTATTGATAATGATTTTTAAATCATTAGTTTTATTTTTAAATAATTTATTATTATTTAAAATGATTTATTATTATTTTTACTAATTTATTTAATAGCATTATTAAATAATTTCATTATTATTAATATTTAAATAAATTAAATATTAATAAAATTTTATGTCAAAATATTAAAAATTATTTATTATAATTTAAAATGTATTTTAGAAATTAATAATTAATTTATAATAATTATTTAGTATTTATTTCTATTTATTATATTATTTTTCAGCTAACTGTCGCTAAAGGACCCTATGGTGACAGAAACCGTCGCTAATGGTGTTTTCACCAACTGAAGAACACGAAAGTTAACGCGTAGGTAGTGAGTTTGACTGGCTTTAATTCGTAACTTCATACGTTTTTGGTCATGTAAATGGTTCAACAAGGTAGTACTGATATAGCACTTCAGGTATATAACACTTTTATGATCTAATTTCATCACCTCAGAAAGCTATGGCTGGTCAAAGTTCCTATCAAGGCCTAATCTTGAGTTTCTGGGTAACCCAGAAACTCGGTCAGTGTCTTATGTCCTACTTCAAAGCCTATTATCTTGGATTCTATATATTAGATAAGTGTTATCCTGTAATAATCATATAATATATGTCATACTACAACCATACAACATCTAAAGTGTTATAGCAACATCAAAGAATCAAAATCCAAGCTAGTCAAACTGCCTGTCAGGTACGGTTTAAGAACTTTCTGGGTTACCCCAGAAAACTTGGTTTCCAGTTTTGGGGTTACACTTTTGAGCACTCGTATCTTTCGATCAGTTGATGTAATAGTCTGTTGATTGTCATAGATATGTGGTCCATATGTCAGTTTACAAAACTGATACAATTAGGGGTCCTATAACTACCTCAGTTGAAAGATCTAAGGTCTCAAAAACCTTGTCAGACATTGTTCTGGGTTTTCTAGAAAAAATTTCGTGACTGGTCAACGGGTTTTGACCTTAAATAACTTACAATCCTTACATGTTTTGGCCCTGATTTCACTTCTATAATACTAAGCTCATGTCATAGTATATCAACAATACACTTAACATTTTAAACAACTAACAGGTTAGGATCTAAGAGGCCTAACATTCGGCTGTCAGACAAGATTTTTAGGGTTCATGACTGCTTTCTTAAATCTTCATTTTTATGTATTTAAAAGTTATGAATTCATGTTTAAGCAACCCAGATCTCTAAATAACATGTTATATTACATATCTAAACACTAAATCATAACTTTTAACATAGCTTCAAAGATCTAGGATTAGGGTTCTTAGCTTTTTAAGAATTCCTTGAACTCTGCCTTTGTGATCTGAATGCTAGCTGGTTATGAGATGTTTGTGGATGAATATCTTGTATTTTCTTAGTGTAAATTCGTTGGTTTAAGAAACTCACACTTAGCTTATAAGTAGAGATATCATGTAGGGGCAATTTGCTTAATTTCACTAATTTGTTGACAGCTAAGGCTTTGATCAGATGTGAGGTGTCAAAAGATTGCTGGTGGGGCCTATTTTAACACATGTTGCAAATCTCTTAAGTGATGAGTCATAGATTTGGCCTTATCATCAAACTTTGCAAGAGAAAGGGCATTTTGGTAATTTCCCCTATACTAAGGGTACTTTTGTAATTTCCCTATCAACTTTGAGGGTAATTTAGTCAATTCACGCGCGCGCACACACACACACACGCACACACACACACACACACACACACACACACACATATATATATATATATACACTTTACAGTTTTATTTATTATATTCTTGATCATTAGGGATTAGGGTTTATTAGTGTACAATTAGGGTTTAATGTTTAAAATTATGGTTTATTAGTTTACAATTAGGTTTATCTAATCCTCAATTAGGGTTTATCATGACAAGTATTCTTGATTAAAAGTAGTCACACTTAAAGTTAATCATATAATAATCAATAAATCCCTAATTTAATTTCTTGTTATAACCCTAATTAAGATTAGGGTTTCTAATCTAGTATCAAAAGCTTAACTAACGTTGTCTTATTAACTTTTTAGAATCCGTAACCTATACCTTACTATACCAAGCCATAAATTAGTTAGTGCAACACTTCTAAGCATACAAAAATTTGTAGATTACAATTATAATTAACATTCTTAATTTATTGATAACCCTAAATTAAGTTCGGGTTATTACATGGACTTCTTGTTCTCCTAGTTTATTTTATTCTCTCTTTTCTTTTATTAAATTTTCGTACTTAATTCAGGTTCCCCCCATTTTGATGAGGCTTTCAGGGCTAGAGGTGGGTCATGTGGACATCTTTATTAGCCTACGTACCTACTTTTCACTTGTGAATTCTGGGGGGAGGGGAGAAGGATTACCTTTTGTTTGGTACCCATAGAGATGACAAAAGGTTGGCAATTGGTTAGTACTTAGTTTAGGGGTTCCAATCTGGAACTTATATGGTGTACAAGAGCTCCTAAATGAAGGTGTGTTATTTTGGTTTGGAAGCAGCTTGGGACTTGATAGAAGATAATTTCAGATGTGTGTTCTATGTCAAGAAGCATTGAGTGTGTGTGGCACTTGTTACCACTAGTGTACATAGGCTGTTCCACCTAGTAACCTATTTGTAGGTTCCCTCTAAAGATGGATGTATGGCATATACAGTAGTTTTGTCAGGCGACTCATTCATTAATGACTTGGTGCATGTTTTGAGGTTTTCGGACATCACAACCATATCATAGGAACAAACTCACAATGTTAATGCTCACCCAATTTGAAATATCACGTTAGTTTACCACATATCTTGATTCATATATATAATGGAACTGAGGTTCTATTTACAAGATAATTTTTTCCAGATGGCTCTTTTTGTGTTTTGCCTGTCGTGATTGATTAATTTTGGAACAGTGTATCCTTCAAGGTTGCTCTGAGTAATCCCCTTTAATTCCATAAAGGTTTTTCTTTACTTCTTTTTAAAGTGTTATTTTCTCTTTATCCATAGGCACAGCAATCTCCCACTACCGGAACTTATCCATTCCCCCCTCTCAGTCATGAAAGCTTAATGCTGAATTCAGTCACTCCTGCTGCAGATGTGGACAGGGTCAGTGATGTTTCTTCTTTCAGTTTCAAGCATGATGGCGGTCCCGTTTCATTGCCATGCATTTCAGATCTAACAAAGAAGGTAAAATTTATCTATTTAATTGGTATAACTGGTCCAGTTTGGCATGTTTAACCGTGGAATATTATCACAATGTTTAAACTTACAACTACAAAGGTTGTCTTTGGTGCGATGGTCAAGTGTTCACGGGGGTCAAGCCCGGGAAACACCCACCGCCATATAGGTTTTCTTTCTTTCAATTTTTGTTTTTCTTTTGCTCTTTTTTTATTTTATTTTATTTTATTTTTTGTTATTTTTGTGTGCATCTCCACTATGCTTCTTGCATAGCCTGTCCCAAGTCAGGATAAAGTAGAAATGTTGAGTCAGGCATTGCGAGCTGGCTGTAAAAAGTAGCTGTCTCTTATGAAAATCATTCCAAATGAATTTTGTGTTTACACTTCAGTATATTATTTATTTTCAGCCTAACCAAACTATGGGATAAAAGGTGGCTTTAATTTGAGACAAGTTTTTAAAAATTTTAATTTTTCTGTGTGTGTGAGCGTGTGTTGTGGTAAGTTTTGGATCCCACTTCTGTATTGCACAAGGAGTATCTGGTAGAAGTAACAAAACTTATGCAGACAGTGATATTTATATGATTACACAATCCTTTTCAAATTCTATTTCACATCTTTTAAGATTTTTATATATGTTGAATTCTTGGTGTTGAAGCCTGTGTTTGTACTGTAGACTTGTTATAGTGTATTAGCAATGTATTAATATTACTAGTATATTTAAATTGTGGGGTATTTTTGATTCTGAACAGGTTTCTTCCTCTTTCAACATTTCTCATATTTGGGGGCTGATTTTAATTAATGAACTCTTGCTCCCATGCAGCCACCTATGGATGTTGAATTCCCAGCAGATTATCAAAAACAAACTGCTACAAATAACTGTGCTACTGATTCATCTGCTGATGAAGTTAAACTATCGGAAGTTATGATTCTGGATGCAAACTGTAATGCTTTAAAACAATCACGTCATACCATTACAGCTGGTGATCAAATGTCTCGGTTCATAGAACCTACAAATGGAGGTGATGCAGTTCTTGCTCGTCTTCTAGAAGGACAGCAAAAAGAGGGATATGCTCCCACAGGAATGCTGAGGTCATCCGAAGATGGATATAACTGGAGAAAGTACGGGCAAAAACAAGTTAAAGGTAGTGAATATCCTCGGAGCTACTACAAATGTACGCATCCAAATTGTCAGGTGAAGAAAAAGGTAGAACGTTCCCATGATGGGCAAATAACAGAAATAATCTATAAGGGTGCTCATAATCACCCAAAACCTCAGCCTAATCGCCGGGAAATACTTGGGTCTCGGTTTTCGTTCAGTGAGATCTCAGGGATTGAAAGCAATGGCTCTGGCATCAAAGTGGAAGGAGGGGAAATTTGGAGAAATATTCAACTGGGGTGTGAGGATATAAAGGTTGGTTCAGACTGTAGGCCTGATGGTCTTGAAAGGACATCTTCAACATCTGTTCTGACCGAGATCTCAGATCTTTTGTCGAACACCCAAGGAAAACCGATGGGTGTATTTGAATCTGCCGGAACTCCAGAACTTTCTGCATTTGCTAGTCATGATGGTGATGAAGATGGTGCAACCCAGGGAAGCATATCGCTTGAAGAAGATGCCGATGACGGTGAATCTGAGTCAAAAAGGAGGTAATTCCTCCACGTCCCTCTTATTATACTGTAGCAGGTACATAAGAAAAACATTCATGTTTTAAAACTATATTTAACCACTCATTTCAGGAGGAAAGACAGCTGCATAAATGAAACAAATTTGACATCGAGGGCAACACGTGAACCAAGAATTGTTGTCCAGATAGAAAGTGAAGTAGATGTACTTGATGATGGGTACCGATGGCGAAAGTATGGGCAAAAAGTAGTCAAAGGAAATCCTAACCCGAGGTATGTGATTATTTTGATTTCTTTTTACGCTTAAGTTTTTTTCTTTAGATCATTTACGAACTTGGTTAAAGTATCAAAACCATATAAACTAGACACTGATGCAGACTGCAATATGAAGTCCAACAGTCCATGTTCTGCAACTACTTTTTATGAGTATTGAACCCTGGTTTTCCTGAAATGTGCCTTCCTGCAGGAGTTATTACAAATGCACTAGTGCTGGATGCCCAGTAAGAAAGCACGTGGAAAGAGCCTCCCACAATCTAAAATCTGTAATTACAATATATGAGGGGAAACACAACCATGAAGTGCCTGTTACCAAAAACAGTAGTCAGGTTATCACTTCGAGTATTGGAAGTTTACCACCAACTGTCTCTAGCACTCGGCCTACTCTAACATTAGCTAGAACTTCTAATTCCCCAAAGCTTGAACCACAAGTTCAAGATCTTGCTCCTCATTTCGAAAGAAATCCCGCACCGCCTAATGAATTTCTTAGACCCTATATTCTTGGAAATTTTGGTGCTGAGATGAAATTTGGAGGTTCCTTGTTTACCCGATGAAATTACCACCCTTACCAAACTCAATGTCTTTTGGCTCTTTTGTAATGAATTCCAACCATAGTGATCCACATACAGCCTGTTCAGTCTCTTCAGTTCTGCCCAATTTCCCCTTCTCCTTACCAATGAGTATTACAAGATCAGCAAATATGGATATGGGTGGCATAGATTTTAATAACAAGGGAAAACCAATGGGTTCAGTCCAGTCTTTCCTTGATGGACAACAGCTCAGCGAGAATGATGTAAAGTTCCTCAAACCCAAAAAGGAGCAGGATGACAATATGTAGCGATTCAAAATTTTTAGATAATATTAAAATAAAGATTTAATAAAATAAATTTTTATTTTAATAATTTATATTACATTGTAGGTGTGATTACGTGCGGTGTAATATGTGAATGTATGTAATATGGTAAATATAATAAATTATATTTACTATATATAATAAATTGTTATAAACAATTTATAATGTGTATCAACGCCGCTCTTTTCCTTTTTTAATTTTTTATTACTACCCTTTATGTGATTTATGTTGCAAAGGTGTATTTTTAGAAAAGACCGACATAAATGTCGACGATTTAAAAATATTGATTTTAATGCGATTGAGCCGAATTAGGCAGAGCCGTTAGTTGATATAAGTTTAAATGGATGTATCAACTCATTCGAGTTTTGAAAGGTTTTCGCAATATGTCCCAATATGTGACTCTATTTTATTGTTCTGAAACTCGAGATTCATAGAGTTTAGGGGCTTGCTTAAGCAAGGGGAAGGTGTTACACGGCTACCGCTACCTTTTCATTTCCTATGCATTGTGTGTGTGTATGTTGCAAACTTTTGATTTGTTTTGTAAAGATGTTTTGTGCTTTATTTTGAAAGTAGTGCTATGTCTCTTTGAACCTATGTACAAAAGGTTTGATTTACATAAAAGTTCAGTTTTAACAGATATGAAAGCATATAAAAGTAAGATTTTGAAATTTGATTTTCAAACCCTTTTGCTCAAATAGAAATTGAGGCATTTGATACTTCTTTTTATCTTGTATTAAGCCTATCTTTTGCTCCTAGAAGCGTCTTCATTTGATTTTATTGAGATGCGAAGCATCTTTAGGAGTGGTTTAGAACTCGGGGTTCTAATAGCTTGATTTTTCCTTAAGTCTATCCATCTCGATGCGATTTATATTTTATAAAATCTTCATTAATTTGATTTGAAAATCCTTTTAAGTGACGAAATGAAAACTAGAAAATACAAGGGTCGAGCTCCTTATGGGCATGGAAGCCATCGAAGTAAAGCCGAACACCTACAAACCATGATTTCACTATTTTGAGGCCTTAAATCCGGATAACCGTTTTAAGGCATCAGATTTACATTCACATTAGATTGGAAGCTGGCATTTACAACTTAAACAAGTCCATCACTGGAATCGGATCTAAATCCATTGATTGGATCTCAATCTATTGTAGTTCCTAGGCTCACATGAATATTTAAAACTTGCACAATGAATATTTAACATACTATGTATAAATAGCTTAAACTTTGCTAAACAAGTGATTTATGCGAATAAATCCTTGTATGCGATTAAACAAACCTCTCCTTATATATATATTGTAAAGTAAGGAAAAGAAGCAGATCCGAAGAGATTTTACAGTTAGGCACGAGAATGGCTATCAAATGGCTTTAGGCACTCCTAAACTCGATTTTCACCGGTTAAAACTTGATATGTTGTAGTATATATGTATAGAAGTGTTTACAGAAGAGATTTACAAAGATAGAAGCAAGATTTGAGTTATTTCTCACTCTAGATCTCAGATTTTCTCTTTCCTAGGCCCTCTTTCTCTCTCCAAAACTGCTTAAATGAGCTGGGGGGTCTAATATATATAGACCTAGCCAACCGCGAGTCTACCTACAACTGGGCTTCGAAGTACGTGCACCTCGATCTACACACAGGCGACTTGTAACCTTCATAACTTGCAATTCGGGAATCCTATGGAGGTGTGCCATATCATTCCGGAAAGCTCTTTCCGAGAGCTACGCAATGACATAGTGCTTGCCCTTTTCCGAATTCGAGATGATTGGTCCATGACCAAAACATAATATATACTTATTAACTTACATTCTAAACCTTAGCGTATAAGTTTAATATATTAAACTTATTTCATTACTCAAACATAAATTCTACTCATTCCACGATTTCAAAATACTTTACATAGCATAACACATACTGCTATCCCTTTGTGATCACAAAAGTCGGGATTCGCTACTACACTTGTACAAAAGTTTGAGAATATTACATTACACATGCATACTTATCATAGAACACACATATATTTAAACAGTACTTATACTACTCATTCACTATGCCTTTTTTTCTTAATCTTAGACAACCTTTCGCCTGATGACCTTCTATCCTACAAATAAAACAGACACCTTGCTTCGGATTGGGACAATGAGGAGAGATATGTCCCTCATGTCCGCAATTGTAGCAAACATTTTCCCCTTTCCTACATAAGCCTTCATGTTTCTTATCACAGTTTGTACACTTTTCTATTCTGTTAAGGTTCCCCTAGTTGTTATCGAAATTTCCTAAGTCACGGTCTTTCATCTTTCTTTTCCCTTTCTTGCTTGGAGCTGCACCCGATTTGTTACTTTTAACTCCCATATGATCAATTTGGATTTTAAGCTTATCTTGCTCTTCCTTTGTTTCTATTAACGCCTTTCGCAATTGACTATTTAATAACTTTTCTATTTCCCACAACTTTTCCAGAGAAGAAACCTTATTCCTCAAATTCTGTACCTCCGTTGATGCTTGATCAGCTCCAACTTTAGTGTCCGAATCACTATCTGTCAGTTCTATTGTTTCTGGATCTGGTACTATATTTTTCAATACCACCACCTCATCAGGGTTGTTGTGACAACCGAGAATTTTGTAATATAATTTTAATATTTATTGAATTAAATAAATATTTTTTTTTCCGATGAATTAATTATTAGATTAAATAATTAATTGATAAAATTATGATAGATTAATTTAATTATATGTGTTATATTTATTAAATTAATGTGGAGAATTATTATTATTCGAAGTATGTAATTACGTGAGCTTATTGAATTAAAAGAAATATTTAATAAGCCTAATGTTATTTTAATTAATTTAATAATTAATTAGAGATTTAATAATTGACATTATTAATAAATGAGAAATTTAATTATGTGACTAAGTGGATTTATGAGAAATTATTATATTTTATTTAATTAAATTAAATAAGATATTGAATTTATTTTATAAAGGAGTGTGACATTATTAAACTATAGTATAGGAGATTAATTAAAATAATTAGAAGGTTTATTCATGTTTCAAGCCAAACAAGGCCTTATGAGGAGTTGGGGGCAGTTAAACCACGTATGGATTAATTGACCTCAACTGTGCGCATAAATGATCAGTTTGTTTTGTTTTACGTATTTTTCAATTAAGTGTTCAACCTGAGAGTCTGAGAATTCAGAGAGAAAAATTGATAATTGTTGAGGAGATTGTGAGTGTCTGATTGAAGAAAAGTTGAGAAGGAATTCATCTCCTACTAATCTACGCTTTGGGTAATTCCTTTAAACCCAATTTTATTACGTCGTTTAAGTTTTCTTAGAAGTTGGCTCTCAAATTTTCTGTAAAATCTCTGTAGTTGGAGATTGTATTGATTATGTGAATGTATATGTGGTAATATGGTAGTATAACATGTTGTTACTATATATTATAGATTCCCATATCATAAGTTTCATAATATTATAACGTATGTTATTTACAAAGTATAGAATATGGCCATATGACCCTTATACGTGAAATTAGTATATCAAACATAAATTGTTCTGCAAAATTCACACTTGTATATAATTATGCATGTTAAAACGAAGTAAACAAAACTTGAATGGATGGATTTGGTGTTATAACGAATCCGTGGCATTGAATTTTATAAATTATGTTCAAAACCTTCAAGAACATCAAGAATAATAAATTACTTGGGTTGATTTTGTTAATTATGTGTTTTAACATGTTAAAATCATGCTAGAAGGGTTAATTAATGATTATGTACGAATTCTAGTATATGAGTATGTTTAAATTGATGAATTTAGTGACCATGTATGATAATTTCGCTGAACTCTGTGTTCTTCGCGAACTGAGAATCAAAATCTGGAGTTCTGCGCTGCGGCGCCAACTCTAGAACTGAAGTCCCGCGCCGCAACGCCAAGTATCCGGCCGCAGCGCCACGACGCCACAGCGCGAAGACCAAGTATAACTGTGGCGCTGCAGCGCCACTTAGCAGAATGTCCAGAAATGGAAATTTTTTTAGTATTCAAGTATAGAAATGTGATAGTAACTTAATCTAATGAACATAAAATTATGTTAGAAGTATAATGAGATGTCAAAATAGATTTTTAAAATGTCAATAACATAATTTCATGTGAATTGATTTATTGAATGCATAATTAGCTTTTATGGGGGAAGTGTAAATTGTGTAACAATGAGTATGATAAATTGACTAAGTATAGTCATAATTCGAATTAGACAAGAAGAATGAGCTTATGATGACTAGTTACATATTAATTAACTGGAGTTGTGAATGGAAATGGTATGTAGGATTAAATCAAGGAACGTGTATAAATTAGCGTGTAATCTACGCACGGGGCAAGTTTCCTAACTCTACTTGTTATCGTTATATAAGTGATGAATTCACCTTTCTACATTGAGCAAGTTCTCATTATTATTGATCAAGTTTGTTTTGTTATATTAAAGCCTATTAATCTTTCAAGCATGATGCTGCTATACAATACTTATTCTATTGTATACTTTTTGAAATTTTATTCAAGTTAAATATTCAGTTACTGTTAAACCATGTTAGACTAGCGAACCCTTAATGATTCAACTAGTCCATAGTTGATGAGCGTTCTAAATTTCAGAACCCTTGATGAATTATCCAAACCAAACTTCCTTTGGTGCGGACTCAAATATCAAACTGTGATGAACAACCTTGTACATGGGATTACTTATGCGTTAGTATTAAGATATTGTGCACAGTATGGTACTAAGGGCTGATCCCCCTAAGTACGAGAAGAAGAGTCCATAGTCTTATGACTATTAAAGGTTTCAAGTACAACTCTTGATAACCTAGGACATAGTTCAAGGTCTTATGACCCTCAGAAATCTTTTAAATTCTTGTTATTCATTCTTGATTCAAAAGTTGAGCTTTTATTTCAGAAGTCCTTGATTCACTCGCATGTTATTATATATTGTTATTTCATTTTTATACTTGTGGGCAATCGTGCTCACTCTTGCGTAATAATAACATTGCAGTTAAGAACGAAAGAACCGATGAGCCTTCTTCTAGCAAAGGCAAGGGCAAAGCTATTAAGTGATGAAGACGTGTTATTAAATTTTAAGAATTTTATTGTCAAGACTTGATGTTGTTTAAGACTTATTTGTTTATGTTTTCGCATAGATGTTTAAGGTTAGTATGACCTGGGATTGTATTTATTATTCAGATGTTGTAACCCCATAAGGGGAGAATTTATTTCTATCTATTGCATGGTTTGCATTTTTATGGGTAGATAGATATATGATGTTTGTATAGTGAACACCAAATCATGTGGGGATGGAAGTACCCGGATTTGGGGGTGTCATAGTTTCATTCACTGTGAGCCTTTATTTCAGCTATTGGCTTTGATATTGGCTCCTTCTTTAAGATCTGAGAGTATACTAATTCTTTTTTACCTGACATCTACACACATAAATTATTTTGATTAGCATATAATATATACACACAACAAATAATAGGTTTATATAAGTTATCTTTTATTTTGTGTGACGATTAATTTATCCAATTCATCTCCTTTTAAACTCTATATGAGTTATTTGTATTTTCAACGTTTTCATCTGTTCTAAGGTTATAGCCTATGGTCTATCCCACCTAAGGTTTCTAACCCTAAAGCTTTGATACCAACTTATGACGCCCCCAAATTTAGGTACTTGAAACCCGAACTCGGTGCTTCACGATACCATTTCTATGAGCAAAATTGTGATGCTTGTAACATTCCAAAATTTTAACTATAATGTTTAAATATTTATTGAATTATATAAATATTTAATGGATGTGTTTATCGTTGAATAAATATTTGTTTAATTGATTTGATTTTATTTGGTTAATTATTTGTTAAATAAATAATTAATGAGTTAAGAAAATTATTATTATATTGATATTTCAATTTGATAGTTAATTATTTGTATGGAGTTATGTGATTAAATGATTTATTTAATAAATTATTATTTGAAGTAATTAATTAAGTATAAAAACTTAATTAAATATAGTGTGACAAATAACTATATTATAAGGAGTATTAAAATAAATTAAAGTAGTTTTAATCTAGCTTTACCTAAACAATGCTTAAGGATATAAACTCTTTAATTTTAAATGATTTGCAAAACAAAACCCTATGGCTTTTGGATTTTCTTTTTAATTTTGAATTATATAAATAAAGTAAATAAATTAAATAATAAATATAATATATTTATAACATATACGTTATAGGTATTAACTGATATACTTAATATTTGTATTAAGGCCATATCCGTTTATAGTTTTATATACGCATAAGGTTTTGCTTGGCCATTTGTTAGTCTGAGAAACAGAGATTTATCAGAGAAAGTTGAGAGAGAAAAGGCTGTGATTCTAGAGAAATACTGAGTTCTTCGAGCTTTTCTAAGGGTTAACAAGTATCTTCTTAAGCAACAAAAAGGTATTTTCCTATAATATTAATACTATATATGTTTTACGTTCTCTGTGTTCTTGAAGTGCACTCACTTTGTATAAAGTTTTACAAAATTTTCTGTAAATTGTGTTCTAGAATTAGTTATGATGATTATATGTGTTTATGATGATTAGAGATTATGTTTAAACAAGAATTGCATGCTAATTTCGGTTTACAGTAGAAAAAAAATAACGACAGTGTATGTTTTATGGATATTTTCTCATATGGCTTATGTAAGTACCAAAATTAGTGGTTAATTTGTATGTTAAACTGTAAATTGAGTCCTGTATATGTTAGTTCATTAAGAAACGAGCATAACGTAATTTGAACAAAGCAATTTGGTCAAGTATAGAGATTACAGTGATAATTTTTGCAAGAGATGTCAAAAATAGAGTTTTCATATGAAAATATGGAATTTGAGAAATTAAACTAATTTTAGTTGATGTTAAATTGTTCTAATTGGTTGTAAATGTTAGCAAACATGTTTATGATTAGTTTATATCAATTGTTTGTGTTAATTTCACTGTTTAGTGGGTGAAATTCATGTTAGTTGGGCTGAAAACGGCTACTGTTCATGTCGTGTCTGCCTCTGTCTGTGCACCAGCACAGCTGCGCTGGTGCCAAGGCTAAAAACTGCGCAGCTGCGCTGTATGTGGCGCAGCTGCGCCACACACTGATCTGAGGCAGAGCTGTTTGCTGCTGCTGCAGACCTTGGGGAAACCTTACCACTTGGTCTAAGGTTATGATTAAGCGCCATACATGTAGTAAGAAGATTAAAACAGAATCGTGTTAGGTGTTTATTAGTTTCAAAGTTTCAAATGATTATAAGTTATGAGCGTGTTATGTTATAACTTCGTTTATACAATGAATGTTAGATAAGTGTTGTGATGTTAACACTTGGATTTTCTGAAATGTAAATGGTAATGTAAGACTTGTATTGTAATAATAAGTCTAACTAGAAATGCGTGTTGTGTTAGAACGTGAATGTTAGTATATCTAATAGATGGTGGTTCTAAACCTATATGTAGGTGAACGTGAGTTTAATATTATAGCTTACACTCGAGGCAAGTTTCTTAACTTATCTTTTTACATTGAGCAAATTCTCTAATTCTACTTTTACAATTGAGCAAGTTTTCTAAATCTACACTTTCGTTGAGATAGTTCATTTATTACATTGTGTAAGTTTATTCTTACTATTGAGCAAATTCTTGTATCTAGTTTGTTTATGATTTCTAAATCTAGATCTTATTCTGATATTGAACAAGTTATTCTTGTCTTTAACTTGTTATCTAGCATGCAAGTTTACATACTCTGATATACTAATGTTGAACAAGTTTTATCGTTTAAATTACTATTTGTTATGCATGCTTCTAAATAACCTTGGCTTAATATTGTTCAAACAAGGCACATTATTATTATTCAATGTTTATGCTATTAGTTGATTCCTAAAGCATGATCCTAATTTATAATGTCAATTTAGTTATGATTATTCCATAGCATGACGTTATCAATATTGTATTCAACTAATCCTTAGTTGATGACCGTTGAATTCTAAATTACCCTCGAAGTGTATCCAAACCAAATTTACTTTGGTGCGGACTTGTACTCTAAATACTGAGATGAACAACCCTATTATTAGAGGATAATTTACGCTTAGCGTTGAAATGTTTGTACACATTACATTGTACGAAGGGTTGATCCCCCTAAGTACGAGGAGTCCTTATAGTCTTATGACTGTTAAAGTTGAAGTTGAAAGATTACTTACAACTGTGGACATAGTTCGTGGTCTTATGACTCTCAGATATATATTCCGTATTTTGATTCCAATCTTTTGTTATTATTGATAGAGTACTATTCAGTTTTGATGAGCCTATTCATTGGCAGTTATCATTATCTTGTTGATTCATTGTTATATCTAGTGAACATTTGTTTCGCTCACTCTTGCATAAAAATAATTATTGCAGCTAAAGTTGAGAAGGTCGATGACCCTTCAAATAGCAAAGGAAAGGGAAAAATGTACAAGTGATGAAGACTTTTAATTTCATTTAATGTTATGATGATAGACTTTTAAATTAATGATGTGATGTAATAATTTTATTTTCACACTTATATGATGTTTAAGGTTAGACAACCTGAGAAGATTTTTATTTAATGATGTAACCCTGTATAAAGGGAGGATTTATGATTTAATTTTATTATGTTGAGTAGATAAATATGAATGAATGGAAAGTGAACACCAAGTCTTAGGGGAATGAAGTACCCAGATTTGGGGGTGTCACAAGTTGGTATCAAAGCTTTAGATTATGAACCTTAGGTGGGGAAAAGCCTTAGGAAGTAACCTTTGAAAAGATAGTGGTGATAAACTCTTATCGAGTTTTAAGGAAAAAGTAATAAAACACTTATGTGCTTATGTGATTACAACTTATGTGCTCGTGAGTGTCGAGTAGTAATGATTAGTAATTAAAACTTAAAATTTTGTTGTCAGGATGACTAATGTCGGAGAATCCAATTAGGCTAGGGAGGAGGGACCTCAGATGCCTAGAGAGGAGGAGTCTCGTGACATTCAGGTGGTTTGGGGACAACTACTGCCACGAGAGTCAGCCCCGTTGGTCATAGTGGTTGAAGAGGAAGATGATGACGTGGAAACAGATGAGGAGGATCCCGTTGAGCTGCCGTAGGCGAATAAGGATGACGAGGAGGAAGAGATTCCACTGAACTCGATAGCTGCTCGTATGTACGATGAAGTATACGATCGCAATGTGAAACTTCAGGATACCGTCGAGGAGTTGCAAGAGCTAGTAGCTGAGCAACAGACCTCGATGGCACAGAAGGATGATGAGATCCTAAATCGAGAGGAACGTTTGAATAATGTCGAAGAGAAGCTGGTTCACACTGAAGAAGAGAATGAACGAATGACAGCGGAGATTGCAGAGCTGAAGAACAAGTTGAGGGAGGAATCGACTAAGAGGGCAAGAGCCGAAGATGCATACGAGGAAACTTATCAACGATCCGGGATAGCAGGAAGAGACGCACAAGCAAAGAGGATGAAGATGGAGGAGATGAATAACGTATTCAACACCGTGATTAATCGAGCTTAAGATCGGGTCATGGGTTATCCTATTCAGTTCGAGACTCTGCCATCATTCATATTAGATTGCAGAACAATGTTTCGTATTATGGAGGTAGAGCGTCAAAAGGCTACGCAATATCTTAGTAGGACATCGTAGGGAATGTACCTGATATGAGATTATTAATATGTTAAATAATATGTAAATCCCAAGTGTGATGTAACCTATGGGATATGATGATGAAGTTATCCTGGAACTTTAGTAGTTCAGGGAAGTAATGTAAATAGCAGTGATGATATTGTTTTGATGTTTCCTAAAAGATTATGAATGAATAAAAGTTATTATCCAAAGTGTTATGTGTTATGTGGTGATTTCCTTTATGAGATGCAAGTTAAGTATAAAATACTTAAAGGGGTTGAGTAATAATCTAATGAGTGTATTTTTAACAGAAAATGCCTCCAAGACGTCAACCACCACGATAGAGAACCACTGAAGGAACCAATAACGACAATGTTGATGCTAACCCCGTTCAACAACTAGTGACGTTACTGACAAGAGCGTTGCAGAATCAACCACAGAACCAAGGAACAACGTTTAAGGATTTCAAGGCGGTTGGACCACCTGAATTCCGTGGGTCCATGAATCCAGTCGAGGTACAGACTTGGATTATGGAGATAGAAAAGGTGTTTGATCTCGCTAGGGTAGGGGATGATCAGAAGACTACTTTCGCAATATTCATGTTGAAAGCAGAGGCTAGTTATTGGTGGTAGGCCAATAAAACTCGAGAAGGGCCAGAGATGTTGACCTGGGATAGGTTTAAGGAGATATTCTTCGAGACCTATTTCCCAGAGAGTTCGAAGAGTCAGCTAGAGGTGCAGTTTTTAGAATTGAAGCAGGGAACGATGACGGTATCTGAGTATGCCGCTAAATTCAACGAGTTGGCAAGGTTTGCGCCATATCAAGTCAGCACGGACGAACACAAGGCAAAGAGGTTTGAACAGGGACTGAAGCCCTGGTTGTACAGTAGGGTCTCTCTGTTCCAGTTGAAGACTTTCGCAGTAGTGATGGAGAAAGCAATACTCGCTGAAGGTGGAGGCGAGGCAGTGACAAAGTTCAATCAGGAACAGAAGAAGAAGAAGAATGAGGTAGAGATTAAGAATGGAGGTAGTAGTAGTGGAAACAACAACAACAATAATTTGAAGAGGAAGTGGAATGGAAACGTGGGTGCTGGAAACCAGTAGGTTAACCAGCAAAATAAGAAGTTTGAAGTATGTGTTACATGCGGGAAGTTTCACAAGGGTGCGTGCTTGATGGGGAAAAGAGTATGCTTCAACTGTGGTCAGGAGGATCACATTGCCCCAAATTGTACTCAACCCAAGAAGAGTGTTTGCTACACCTGCGGGTCGAAGGATCACTTTGCTCGCAAGTGTCCAAAGAAGAAATCTGGTGAGACAACTGAAAGCAAGGGAAATGGCGGTGGAGGTACACTGACCATTGCTGGACCAACGACATCAAACAAACCCACAGCCAGGGCCTTCAACATGACAGTGCAAGATGCGGTGAAATCAAAAGATGTCGTGTCAGGTATTATCCCAATCAATGATATTGATGCTTATGTATTATTTGATTCGGGTACTACTTGCTCGTTTGTATCTGATGAATTTGCTAAGAGGTTAGGATTGCCCAGTGAAGAGTTGAATTTCCCTTTAAACATAAAAATTGTGAATATGGAAGTAATTCCTATTATGTTCGTATACAAGAATTGTAGGGTGAATATTAAGGGGAATATCATGATGGTAGATTTGATTTCGATTAAACTTGGAGAGTTTGATGTTATTTTGGGAATGGATTGGCTGTTCAAATATGGAGCGGTAATTGATTGCCAAAAGTAGTGTGTAAACGTTATGACCCCGTCAAAGGTAATATTCTATGGTAGCAAGTCGCCTAGACAAATGAAATGTCTGGCAATTATGCATGCCAAGAAATTGTTGAGTCAAGGTTGTGTGTGTTATTTAGCTTACATGGTCGATACTCAAAAGAAGGGTGTGAAACTGGAAGAGATACCAGTGGTTAGGGACTTTGTGGACGTATTTTTGGAAGATTTGCCAGGACTTCAGCCTGACAGAGAAATTGAGTTAGTGATCGACTTAGCGCCAGGAACTGCTCCTATATCGAAGGCCCCGTATAGAATGGATCCGGTGGAGATGAAGGAACTGATGGTGTGATTGCAAGAACTGTTAGATAAGAAATATATTCAGCCTAGTGTATCACCGTGGGGAGCGCCGGTGTTATTCGTGAAGAAGAAGGATGGATCAATGCGTCTTTGCATTGATTATAGGGAATTGAACAAAGTCATTATTAAAAATAAATATCCGTTGCCAAGAATAGATGACTTGTTTGATCAACTAAAAGGTGCTAGATATTTCTCAAAAATAGATTTGAGAAGTGGGTATCACCAATTGAAAGTGAGGAAGGAGGATATACCTCGAACGACATTCAGAACTCGGTATGGGCATTACGAGTTTCTGGTGATGTCTTTTGGTTTAACCAATGCCCCTGCTGCATTCATGAATTTGATGAACAGGGTGTTTAAACCATTCTTAGATAAGTTTGTAGTGGTATTTATCGATGACATTCTGGTGTATTCCAAAACTCAAGAAGAACACGTGGAACACTTACGTTTGACATTGGAAATACTAAGAAAGGAAAAGTTGTACGCGAAATTTTCTAAGTGTGAATTTTGGCTCGATCGTGTATAATTTTTGGGGATGGAATTTCAGTGGATCCATCAAAAGTGGAAGCTGTAATCAATTGGGAACAACCAAGAACATCGTCGAAAGTGAGGAGTTTCTTGGGACTGACCGATTATTACAGACGATTTATTCAAGATTTTTCTAAGATAGCCACTCCATTAACAAATTTGACAAGGAAAACTGTGAAATTTGTTTGGACAAAGAAATGTGAAGAAAGTTTCTAGGACTTGAAGAAGAAATTAAGCATGGCACCTGTGTTGTCATTACCAGATAATACAGGAAACTTTGTGGTGTATAGTGATGCCTCACATAAAGGGTTGGGTTGTGTTCTTATGCAGAATGGCAAAGTTATTGCTTATGCATCAAGACAACTGAAGGATTATGAGAAAGGGTATCCGACTCATGATTTAGAATTGGCTGCAGCAGTATTTGCTCTGAAAATATGGAGACACTATCTCTATGGAGAAAAGTGTGAGATCTACATAGACCATAAAAGTCTGAAGAATATTTTCACACAGAAGGACCTGAATACGCGTTAAAGAAGGTGGATTGAATTGATAAAAGATTACGATTGTGAGATCTTTTATCACCCGGACAAAGCGAATGTGGTTGCAGATGCTTTAAGCATAAAAGGTCGGGAAAAATTGATGTTGTTAACCAACAAGGAAGAACTTATTTCAGAAATGGCAAGGCTAGAGTTGGAAATCAAATTTCCAAAAGAAACCAACGAAAAATTATACCAGATAGAAGCTAGTCCAACTTTGGTAGACAAAGTGAAGAATGCTCAACTACAATACAAAGAATGTGAAACGATCAAAGAGAAAGTGGTTGAGGGTAGTGATGTAAAATACAAGATCGATACTGAAGGACTACTACGGTTCGAGGGAAGAATTTGGGTTCCAGCAATACTGAAGATTAAAGACGAAACCTTAACAGAAGCTCATAGATCAAGATATTCGATTCATTCGGGAAGTACGAAAATGTATCAAGATTTGCGGCGACATTTTTGGTGACCAAATATGAAAATAGACGTTGCGGAATGCGTTGTAAAGTGCTTGACATGTCAAAGAGTCAAGGCCGAGCATCAGCGACCAAGCGAATTAATTCAACCATTGGAAATACCGGAATAGAAGTGGGAGCACATCATAATGGATTTTGTGGTACGTCTTCCAACGATTCAGAAAGGATACGATGCGATATGGGTGATGGTGGACAGATTGACAAAATTTGCACACTTTTTACCAATAAAGATTAGATATAATCTTGATCAGCTGGCAAAATTGTACGTTAAAGAGATCATATCAAGGCATGGGGTTCCAGTGTCAATAGTATTAGATAGAGATCCGAGATTCACATCAAATTTCTAGAAGAAACTGCAAGTGAGGATGAGTACAGCATATCACCCGCAAACTGATGGGAAAAGCGAATGAACAATTCAGACAATAGAAGATATGCTTAGAGCATGCAATAACAGTTACCATGCAAGCATAGGCATGCCGCCTTATGAAGCATTATACGGTAGAAAGTGCAGAACTCCACTGTGCTGGGATGAAGTCGGTGAACGCCAACTGTTAGGTCTCGAACTGGTACAGCAGACCGCTGAAGTTATAAAACTCATCAGATCAAGATT
This sequence comes from Panax notoginseng, assembly GCA_016801055.1. NCBI lineage: Eukaryota > Viridiplantae > Streptophyta > Magnoliopsida > Apiales > Araliaceae > Panax > Panax notoginseng. The sequence continues at coordinate 109,999,815 of CM029022.1, read as the reverse complement.
GGTAGCTTCTCAAGATCGACAAAAGAAATATGTTGATCAACACAGGCAGAATCGCGAATTTGAAGTAGGAAATTTCGTTTTCCTAAAAGTTTCTCCTTGGAAAGGAAAAATTCATTTTGGCAAGAAAGGAAAGCTCAGCCCAAGATTTTTTGGCCTGTTCGAGATACTGCGAAGAGTGGGGGAAGTGGCTTATGAGGTAGCTCTACCTCCAGAGTTGGAAAATGTTCATAATATTTTTCACATTTCGGTGTTACGACCGTATAAACCTGATTACAAACACGTGATCGAGTACGAACCATTGCAATTCGATAAAAATTTGTCTTAAGAAGAGATTCCTATTCAGATAGTTGACAGAAAAGAACAAGTGCTCAGAAATAAAGTGATACCTTCTGTGAAGGTGATATGGAGAAACCACAATGTCGAAGAGGTAACGTGAGAACTCGAAGCTGAAATGATGAAAAATTACCCTGAGTTATTTGTTTATTCTATGTCTTCGATTCTGAGGACAGAATCTTTGTAAGAAGGGAAGAATGTGACGATTTAATTATTTGAATTGTGATTCTAAGGACAGAATCCTTGTAAGGAGGGAATGATGTAATATTTCAGAATTTTAATTGTAATGTTTAAATATTTATTGAATTATATAAATATTTAATGGATGTATTTATCATTGAATAAATATTTGTTTAATTGATTTGATTTTATTCGGTTAATTATTTGTTAAATAAATAATTAATGAGTTAAGGAAATTATTATTATATTGATATTTCAATTTGATAGTTAATTATTTGTATGGAGTTATGTGATTAAATGCTTTATTTAATAAATTATTATTTGAAGTAATTAATTAAGTATGAAAACTTAATTAAATATATTGTTACAAATAACTATATTATAAGGAGTATTAAAATAAATTAAAGTAGTTTTAATCTAGTTTTACCCAAACAATGCTTAAGGATATAAACTCTTTAATTTTAAATGATTTGCCAAACAAAGCCCTATGGCTTTTGGATTTTCTTTTTAATTTTGAATTATATAAATAAAGTAAATAAATTAAATAATAAATATAATATATTTATAACATATACGTTATAGGTATTAACTGATATACTTAATATTTGTATTAAGGTCATATCAGTTTATAATTTTATATACGCATAAGGTTTTGCTTGGCCATTTGTTAGTCTGAGAAACAGAGATTTATCAGAGAAAGTTGAGAGAGAAAAGGCTGTGATTCTAGAGAAATACTGAGTTCTTCGAGCTTTTCTAAGGGTTAACAAGTATCTTCTTAAGCAACAAAAAGGTATTTTCCTATAATATTAATACTATATATGTTTTACGTTCTCTGTGTTCTTGAAGTGCACTCACTTTGTATAAAGTTTTACAAAATTTTCTATAAATTGTGTTCTGGAATTAGTTATGATGATTACATGTGTTTATGATGATTAGAGATTATGTTTAAACAAGAATTGCATGCTAATTTCGGTTTATAGTAGAAAAAAAAATAACGACAGTGTATGTTTTATGGATATTTTCTCATATGGCTTATGTAAGTACCAAAATTAGTGGTTAATTTGTATGTTAAACTATAAATTGAGTCTTGTATATGTTAGTTCATTAAGAAACGAGCATAACGTAATTTGAACGAAGCAATTTGGCCAAGTATAGAGATTACAGTGATGATTTTTGCAAGAGATGTCAAAATTGGAGTTTTCATATGAAAATATGGAATTTTAGAAATTAAACTAGTTTTAGTTGATGTTAAATTGTTCTAATTGGTTGTAAATTTTAGCAAACATGTTTATGATTAGTTTATATCAATTGTTTGTGTTAATTTTACTGTTTGGTGGGTGAAATTCGTTTTAGTTGAGCTAAAAACGGCTACTGTTCATGCCGTGTCTGCCTCTGTCTGTGCACCAGCGCAGCTGCACTGGTGCCAAGGCTAAAAACTGTGCAGCTATGCAGGCGCAGCTACTCTATGTGTGGCGCAGCTGTGCCACACACTGATCTGAGGCAGAGCTGTTTGCTGCTGCATACCTTGGGGAAACCTTACCACTTGGTCTAAGGTTATGGTTAAGCGTCATACATGTTGTAAGAAGATTAAAATAGAATCGTGTTAGGTGGTTAGTAGTTTCAAAGTTTCAAATGATTATAAGTTATGAGCGTGTTATGTTATAACTTCGTTTATACAATGAATGTTAGATAAGTGTTGTGATGTTAACACTTGGATTTTCTGAAATGTAAATGGTAATGTAAGACTCGTATTGAAATAATAAGTCTAATTAGAAATGCGTGTTGTGTTAGAACGTGAATGTTAGTATATCTAATAGATGGTGGTTCTAAACCTATATGTAGGTGAACGTGAGTTTAATATTATAACTTACACTCGAGGCAAGTTTCTAAACTTATCTTTTTACATTGAGCAAGTTCTATAATTCTACTTTTACAATTGAGCAAGTTTTCTAAATCTACACTTTCGTTGAGATAGTTCATTTATTACATTGTGTAAGTTTATTCTTACTATTGAGCAAATTCTTGTATCTAGTTTATTTATAATTTCTAAATCTAGATCTTATTCTGATATTGAACAAGTTATTCTTGTCTTTAACTTGTTATCTAGCATGCAAGTTTACATACACTGATATACTAATGTTGAACAAGTTTTATCGTTTAAATTACTATTTGTTATGCATGCTTCTAAATAACCTTGGCTTAATATTGTTCAAGCAAGGCACGTTATGATTATTCAATGTTTATGCTATTAGTTGATTCCTAAAGCATGATCCTAATTTATAATGTCGATTCAGTTATGATTATTCCACAGCATGGCGTTATCAATATTGTATTTAACTAATCCTTAGTTGATGACCGTTGAATTCTAAATTAACCTTGAAGTGTATCCAAACCAAACTTACTTTGGTGCGGAATTGTACTCTAAATACTGAGATGAACAACCCTATTATTAGAGGATAATTTACGCTTAGCGTTGAAATGTTTGTGCACAATACATTATACGAAGGGTTGATCCCCCTAAGTACGAGGAGTCCTTATAGTCTTATGACTGTTAAAGTTGAAGTTGAAAGATTACTTACAACTGTGGACATAGTTCGTGGTCTTATGACTCTCAGATATATATTCCATATTTTGATTCCAGTCTTTTGTTATTATTGATAGAGTACTATTCAATTTTGATGAGCCTATTCATTGGCAGTTATCACTATCTTGTTGATTCATTGTTATATCTAGTATGCATTTGTTTTGCTCACTCTTGCATAAAAATAATTATTGCAGCTAAAGTTGAGAAGGTCGATGAGCCTTTAAATAGCAAAGGAAAGGAAAAAATGTACAAGTGATGAAGGCTTGTAATTTCATTTAATGTTATGATGATAGACTTTTAAATTAATAATGTGATGTAATAATTTTATTTTCGCTCTTATATGATGTTTAAGGTTAGACAACCTGGGAAGATTTTTATTTAATGATGTAACCCTGTATAAAGGGAGGATTTATGATTTAATTTTATTATGTTGAGTAGATAAATATGAATGAATGGAAAGTGAACACCAAGTCTTAGGAGAATGAAGTACCCAGATTTGGGGGTGTCACAACGCCCCCAAATCCGGGTATTTTTCAACCCGACAGATGGTGCTACACGGTACTACAGTTCACACAAATATTCAATTGAAATGCCTCAAAAGAACGAATATGTCTTATATTGTGACGCCCCCAAAATTAGGTATGCATCACCCATCTTGAGTCGCCAGATACATGGTACAAAATTCAAATACAACTTAATAATACAACTATCGTGTACAATACGACAAAACATAAACTGTGAGTTTGAATACAAATATTGTCTACTAGAGAGTATACAAACTCAAAAGGAGTCCTCATTATAATTATTATCGCACTATTTCACATAATAGTGAGGACTACTAATGCACCATCTAGGACCATCACTCTGTTCCCCGACTAGTCCCAGCTACATTCTCATTTCCTGAAGAGAACAGTGAAATAAAGGGTGAGCTCAACTAGCCCAGTAAGAAATATTATGACTAAGATAATGCAGAATAAACTATCATTAGTCTTCAATAGTGTTAAACTGATAAAATATAACAAACATCAAGTTTAACTGCAGCGGAATAAGCAATCCATTAGAAGAATCAAGTAGGGAATAAAATCTACTATCTTCTATGATTTAAAAGGTTTTTCATCACTTTTATCGCTGGAACTCAGCTTAATAAATAATCCACATCATCGAATCACCCCTGCACTACGGCCAAGGATATTCTTTAGTATCACGACCATGAATTATCCATGCACTACGACTAAAGATAATCATGTTTTCATTAACGGTCCTGATCATGCCATAAAATAATTCATCTTTGCACTACGGCCAAAGAGAATTCATAGCCATAATCATACCAAAAACTGTCCATCAATGCACCACGGGCTAATGAGGACTTTTTCCACATCATTTGTAACATTACGGTCATGATTACACCGAATAATCTCTGGTCATAATCATACCAAGTCCATCTATGCATTACAGGCCACAGATGACTTTCAACAAAATATAAACTTGAGGATGATGACAATGATTTAAGAATTCAATAAAACAAGTTCAAGAATTAATTTATCTAGGAACTGATAACGTCCAAATTGTCAACATGATACTGCTTTGTAGAGTAAAATTCAAGAATGTTCAGAAGAATATTTACATGAAAAGATACTGGATGAAGCGCAAATATCAAGGATATTCCACTAATTTCATGGAGTATAGAAGCCAAAGTTTTAACCAACTGAGTGTACTAAAGAATGGAATAACAAAAGAAATCACCATGCATGCGATAGACCGCACAAGCAGGTTATTCCAACAAAATAATAAATAACGGAACCAGGTCCGGCGTAAAACACATAGACAGGATATTCCAACGAAATAATAAAGAATAGAATAACAACAGAAATTACCATGCATGTGATAGATCGCACAGACAGGTTATTCCAACAGAATAATAAAGAGTGGAACCAGGTCCGGCGTAAACGCACAAACAGGATATTCCGACAGAATAATAAAGAATGGAATAACAACAGAAATCACCAAGTATACGATAATCCGCGTATACAGGTTATTCCAACAGAATAATAAAGAATGGAATAACAACAGACTTCACCAGGTATACGGTAATCCGCGTATACAGGTTATTCCAATAGAATAATTAATGGAACCAGGTCAGGCGAAATTCGCACCGACAGGATATTTCGACAGAATAATAAAGAACAAAATAATAGAAGAATTTCACCATGTATGCGGTACTTCGCATAAACAGGTTATCCCAACATAATAATAAAGAATGGAATAACAGAAGGATTTCACCAAGTATAGGGGAGTCCGCGTATACTGGTTATTCCAACAAAATAATAAAGAATGGAATAACAGAAGTTCTCTTCATGAATACAAAAGAAATAATATCCCTTACGGGTACAACAAATAATATCCCTTACCGTAAAAAAAACTTGATATCGGAGTAGTGAAGTAGCAGAATACTTTTCTTCTCTCTCTCTATAATTTCTCTCTCTAGAGTTTCAGTGAATTCGTAAGAAAATAATGAAGGAATGAGCTTCTATTTATAGAAAAATAGACTGCATAGTAACTAACTCATGAACGGTCTAGATTGATTTACTTTAATCTGATGGTCCATATTTAAAGTAGAATCTTTTAAATAAAATATAATATATTCTATTTATAATCTAATAAAACGAATAACTTTATAAAAGATTTTACTATACAAACACTATACATGCACTATGTAAACACTATGCATAATAAAATATAATATATTCTAATTATTGTCTAATAAAACAGATAGCTTTATAAAAATATTCTGTTTTATATAAAAAGATTTTACTATTAGTCTAATAAAACGAATAACTTTATAAAAGTATTCTGTTTTATATAAAAAGCTTTTCTGTTTTATTACATTAATAATACCAATAAAATAAAACTGAGTGATTTATCACGTAAGCATCAATAATCAATACCGTGTGCTACTATGCAACCACGCGTATTACTGTACTTTTACTATCGAGTAGTTCAACAGTATTAATGGTAAAACTTCCGCCGTTATTTTTAATAAAAATATTTTTGTCATTTTCTCAATCCGACAATAATTCCGCTGTGGGGTCCACCAATGATTGCGCCGTTGTACGAATATTTCCTACTAAAACAAATATTCCCCGACCAATCGAATATAATACAACAACTTGCATACTTTGTAAAATTTATAAATATTACCCACAACTATAACATTATATCAAATCCACACCATAATATTCAAAAAAATATTTTGAGAAATTTAAATCTTTATTCATAAAATCTGGGGTCTCACAATCTCTTCTCCTTATGAAATTTCGCCCTCAAAATTTACGTACGCACTTGATATGCCAAAGAGGTGAGGATACCTTGACTTCACTTCAAATTCTAACTCTTGAGGTATAACCTTTGAGCGTCGAATATGATCCTTCTTATCCAAGATGTTAACACGTATCTCCTCATACGTTAAATCTTCTGCTATCTCATCCGGTTTAAAATTAATAATGTGGTTCGGGTTGTCCACATATTTACGTAACATCGATACGAAAAAAAATGTTCTGAACACGCAACATACTTGGCGATAAAACGAGTCTATAAGCCACAGTTCCTACTTGATCGATGATTTCAAATGGGCCAATTAAATCGAGGGTTGAGATTTTCTCTCTTCGTCGATTCTTGCTTCTAGAATAACGCCCTCTTGAACCTTCTTTTTCATATTCATCAGCTCTGAGTATGTAGCTTGAGCGGTTTTAACTTTATTGATTATAGTCAATTCTAATCGTATATTCGTTATCTTCACGTGGGTTCGTATATTCGCACTTGTAACCGCATACGATCTTCTACTCAACGCGTCAGCTACCACGTTCGCACTTCCACGATGATATTGAATGGCACGATCGTAATCTTCAACAGCTCGAGCCAACGTCTTTGGCGCATAATACGTTCATTTTAGTTGAAGAAATATTTGAGGGTTTAAGAAATGGGTTTTGTACTGGGGTCAATACAAAATTCGATTTCACGCTCTGGGGTAGGCTAAGAAGTCTTCAAGAATACGTCAGGAACTTTATTAACAATAGAAATATCGTTCAAAACTGTGACCCTCATCCAAGACTTGGATAGCACGTCACATTGATACCTATCAACTTGCCATCATCATTCACGACGTCGCCTACAGAAAGTCTGGCTTTGGTGCATTCCACACAAGGAAGTCACCAGATAAAGGCTCAGGGCTTTTTACTTATGGCTTGATATGACAATGATTGACTTTAGTGGTTTGGTTGCTTGAATTCGCATAACAGGTTGGTTAAGAGTATGAAAGCTAACAACCTTACGAAAAGCATGATGAGTAGTTAACCAATCGATTCCTAAAATCACATCAAAGGTAAGTATTTTTAAAGAGATAAGATCGACAGGTAACGTGAAAGTGTTGATTTGAACAAGATTTATAAATAATGGAGGTAACGAAGGTTTCTCCCAACTGAGTTTAAACAGATATATCAAAGTCTAACTTCTCCGGAGTTAACTTCAAATATTGAACACAACTAGGTAAAATAAAAGAGTGAGTAGAACCGGTATCTAACACGGTATAGACTTCACAAGAGTTTATGACTAACATACCCATGATAATTTTATTCAGGTTCCTTGTCACGAAAAAAAATGCTCTCTCTTAAACTACCGACTTTGACTTTTTTGGGACGGCCTTTGGTGCCTCCATCCTAGCTGAACTTGTCTTTGGTGAACGACAAAATCGGGCTAAGTGACCTTTTCTTCCACAATTATAACATGCTTTGGATGGCATCGCGCAGTTTGGACTGATGTGTCCCTCCCCTCCGCATTTGAAGCATATAATAGGTGGTCATTCTCCTTCCTTAACAACGGGTGCTGGTGCTGACGTTTTTCCATCATTGTTGAATCTCCTCTTCTTGAAATGTCCATTCATATTATTTTAACCATGATTACCACCGAAGTGGTTACCATTTCTGGCATGTTGATTCCCTCCATGTTTATTGTCACTGCTTTGATGACTGTTATCACCGGTATTATCATTTTACCGGCTGCTCTATTTTGGTTGCGTTGACTCGTTATCGCGCTCCACTAATTGAACCCTATTTACAATATCTGAATACAAACACAGTTTATGAGAAATAAGATATCGACGTATCTCCGACTTCAAATCTCTTAAAAATATCCGCGTCATTCTCTCTTCATTATCAACCAAGTGGGATGCAAATCGGGACAACTCGGCAAACTTGGCTTCGTATTGCGACACGGTCATGTTGTTTTGCTCTAACTTGATAAATTTCACCTCCTTCATGTGACGAATGCTTTCGGGAAAGTACTTGTCATTGAACAACTCTTGGAACTTCTCCCAAGACATCTTGAGTGCGTCAGGCTGGGTACATTTTACAGATTTCCACCAGTGATCTGCCTCTTCACGTAACATAAAGGTGGCAAAGGGAACCTTTTGCTCTTTGGAGCATCCCAAGACATCAAATATCTTGGTGATCTACTTTAACCACGTCTCCGCCTTAAGTGGTTCTGGCTTTTCCAAAAACTCCAGTGGTCCAAGCTCCTTGAATTGCTTAGCGGTGACCAACCGTGGATTGCCATTATTTTTACCTGCATTATGAACAGGAGCCGCCTTCGTCTGATGTTGCATGAATTCTAAAAAACTCCTAAACTTATCGTCGTTCGTCAATTGATCAGTGTTGTTGTTTACAGGAGGATTATCGCCATCCTGTTGCACATTGTCCTGATTATTGATCTGTGGAGACTCAACGGTCTACTGTGCTCCATTGCTTATCTCAACATTTTCAGATGCCATTTTCAAATACTGCAACAAAACAAGGGTTAATTAACATATCACATATTATCCCTATACTCTAACCGACCAATTAAATACCAAATAAACTTAGGTAGGTCATACTAGCGAAGGAATTCCCCGTCTCTCCCCTCCTAGTTCTTGTCTCACATCTCAGCCAGGGATCATATTCCTAAGCTTTGATACCAACTATGACGCCCCCAAAATTAGGTATATATCACCCATCTTGAGTCGCCTGATACATGGTACAGAATTCAAATATAACTTAATAATACAACTGTCGTGTACAATACGACAAAACATAAACTGTGAGTTTGAATACAAATATTGTCTACTAGAGAGTATACACACTCAAAAGGAGTCTTCATTATAATTATTATCACACTATTTCACAGAATAGTGAGGACTACTAATGCACCATCTAGGACCATCACTCTGTTCCCCGACTAGTCCCAGCTACATTCTCATTTCTTGAAGAGAACAGTGAAAGAAAAGGCGAGCTCAACTAGCCCAGTAAGAAATATTATGACTAAGATAATGCAGAATAAACTATCATTAGTCTTCAACAGTGTTAAACTGATAAAATATAACAAACATCAAGTTTAACTGCAGCGGAATAAGCAATCCATTAGAAGAGTCAAGTAGAGAATAAAATCTACTATCTTCTATGATTTAAAAGGTTTTTCATCACTTTTATCGCTGGGACTCTGCTTAATAAATAATTCACATCATCGAATCACCTCTGCACTACGGCCAAGGATATTCTTTAGTATCACGACCACGAATTATCCATGCACTACGGCTAAAGATAATCATGTTTTCATTAACGGTCCTGATCATGCCATAAAATAATTCATCTTTGCACTACGGCCAAAGAGAATCCATAGCCATAATCATACCAAAAATTGTCCATCAATGCACTACGGGCCAATGAGGACTTTTTCTGCATCATTTGTAACATTACGGTCATGATTACACCGAATAATCCATGGTCATAATCATACCAAGTTCATCTATGCACTACAGGCCACAGATGACTTTCAACAAAATATAAACATGAGGATGATGACAATAATTTAAGAATTCAATAAAACAAGTTCAAGAATTAATTTATCTAGGAATTGATAACGTCCAAATTGTCAATATGATACTGCTTTGTAGAGTAAAATTCAAGAATGCTCAGAAGAATATTTACATGAAAAGATACTGGATGAAGCGCAAATATCAAGGATATTCCACTAATTTTATAGAGTATAGAAGTCAAAGTTTTAACCAATTGAGTGTAATAAAGAATGGAATAACAAAAGAAATCACCATACATGCGATAGACCGCACATGAAGGTTATTCCAACAGAATAATAAATAACAGAACCAGGTCCGGCGTAAAACGCACAGACAGGATATTCCAACAGAATAATAAAAAATAGAATAACAACAAAAATCACTATGTATGCGATAGATCGCACAGACAGGTTATTCCAACAGAATAATAAAGAATAGAACTAGGTCCGGCGTAAACGCACAGACATGATATTCTGACAGAATAATAAAGAATGGAATAACAACAGAAATCACCAAGTATACGATAATCCGCGTATACAGGTTATTCCAACAGAATAATAAAGAATGGAATAACAACAGACTTCACCAGGTATACGGTAATCCGCGTATACAGGTTATTCTAATAGAATAATTAATGGAACCAGGTCAGGCGAAATTCGCACCAACAGGATATTCCGACAGAATAATAAAGAACGGAATAATAGAAGAATTTCACCATGTATGCGGTACTTCGCATAAACAGGTTATCCCAACATAATAATAAAGAATGGAATAACAGAAAGATTTCACCAAGTATAGGGGAGTCCGCGTATATAGGTTATTCCAACAGAATAATAAAGAATGGAATAACAGAAGTTCTCTTTAGGAATATAAAAGAAATAATATCCCTTACGGGTATAACAAATAATATCCCTTACCGTAAAAGAAACTTGATATCGGAGTAGTGAAGTAGCAGAATACTTTTCTTCTCTCTCTATAATTTCTCTCTCTAGAGTTTCAGTGAATTCGTAAGAAAATAATGAAGGAATGAGCTTCTATTTATAGAAAAATGGATTGCATAGTAACTAACTCATGAACGGTCTAGATTGATTTACTTTAATCTGACGGTCCATATTTAAAGCAAAATCTTTTAAATAAAATAAAATATATTCTATTTATAATCTAATAAAATGAATAACTTTATAAAAGATTTTACTATACAAACACTATGCATAATAAAATATAATATATTCTAATTATTGTCTAATAAAACAGATAACTTTATAAAAATATTCTGTTTTATATAAAAAGATTTTACTATTAGCCTAATAAAACGAATAACTTTATAAAAGTATTCTATTTTATATAAAAAACTTTTCTGTTTTATTACATTAATAATACCAATAAAATAAAACTGAGTGATTTATCACATAAGCATCAATATCAATACCGTGTGCTACTATGCAACCACGCACATTACTGTACTTTTACTACCGAGTAGTTCAACAGTATTAATGGTAAAACTTCTGCCATTATTTTCAATAAAAATATTTTTATCGTTTTCTCAATCCGACAATAATTCTGCTGTGGGGTTCACCAATGATTGCGCCGTTGTACGAATATTCCCTATTAAAACGAATATTCCCCGACTAATCGAATATAATACAACAACTTGCATACTTTGCAAAATTTATAAATATTACTCACAACTATAACATTATATCAAATCCACACCATAATATTCAAAAAAATATTTCGAGAAATTTAAATTTTTATTCATAAAATCTGGGGTCTCACACATATATATATATATATATTCCAAAATAATATTACTATTCCCTAGGTTCTTTATAACCGTTACATTTGTTCTTGTCATAATATTAAATATTATCATTACAAGTCTATACTATTACATAAGTAATCTACGGGTTCGCCTTAGCCTTCCCTTTATCCTTGCCGGATCCTTCGGTCCGTTCGATTTTAGCTGCATTCTTATGGTTCAAGCAAGAGTGAGCCTAACTAGCTCAGCAAGTACAACAATTCCAATAAAATAGCATGCTTGAAACATAGGAATAATATATCTTCAATAATTGAACAATAGTTACGAAGTACTATCGATAATTCAAAATAGCACTTCTTTTCCTTCAAAACGTTTTACAATGACAATATTCAGTAAAACATAAGTTCCGGTCCAAGACCATGATCATTTCATAATTTCTTTGAAAAAGGACATCCCGACACTAAGTTTGTAAGTCCAACATAGCTTACGCGCACGTCTAGGTGATCAGCCTATAGTACTCTATGTTGATCAGCACTACATTCATTAAACGTATGAACGTTTAAGTTGTGGCAACCTCACGTGTCTGTCGCTTGACGACAAAATATTTTAGCATACTCAGTCTACATTTGAACACCACAACAATATAGTTTGGTAAAATATTGACAATACTTTGATAGATTTGTAAGAAATCCAACATATCGTAAGTCTAGCCGAAAAAATTGGCTTTGACTTCATCATACATCAATTCATGCGTAAGAATACATGAATCATAAAGCTTGTTCAGATGGAACTGAAACAAGGGTTAGTGTTAGAGTTTATGCCCTAGAGGCCAATTATTTGATATAATTGTTTAACATTTTGATATTATATTTGATTGAATAAATGAATGATTTTATTATGATTTTATTTACTGCGTTATATCAATGTTAACATAATAAAAGTCCTTAGAATAGTGATACAAATTATATAGCTTCAAGTAAATGACTTGAACATGAGATTATATAATTACAATTAGTATCATTGCTCTTGAATGTCCCTAGTCGAGTATCATTGTAAATGGGACAACAATGATATATTGAGACTAGTATGTGGATTGACTGATGACCAAATCTCATTGGTCATAATTATATGAGATATTGAGTCAATGCATAGGTACATGTTAGAGAACGATGTACCGGACAGACCCACCATGAGAATTCTATGTGGAGCATTATGCGAAGTGTCATTAGCGATTCTCATAGTGATAGTGTTGTAATGATCCTCCGACTTGAAATCACTATATTACTACATAGGAATTTATGTACTTTGATATCATCAAAGGTCACCTTTAATAGGGTGGACTATAAAGGTGATTATTGGGTACATCATGAATCGTGTGAGGAATATGAGTGATCTAGATGGAATTTAACCCTCCTATATATTAGGGGTGATATCCATAGGCCTCTTGATTGAGTAGGACTATGAAATGCATGGCCATGCTTAAATAGTAATTTGTTTCATATAGTCTACTCATTGATCAAGAAAACTCAGATTAAATTATGAAGAGTATGACACATTCTATGACTCGAGTTTAATCTAAGATATCAAGGTTAAAAGGATTAAATTACATTGAAACATTGATCACGAAAAGGTTGCATCGAATCATCGATCTTATTATTACTTGGGTAACAATGATGCATTACTAGATGCCGCTCACTGTTTATAATTTTATAATATAATTTTAAAATTATTACCAATGTAATAATAACATATAGGGTCACACACAAAGAACGTAATTAAAAGGGAATTAATTTAAATTGTAAATATTTATATATGTCAATATGATTGATAGAATTTAAATTACGGATTTAAATTAATAGGATAACTTATATATAGGTATATTAATTAAGTAAGACTTAATTAAGATATATATATATATATATATATATATATATATATATATATATAAATTCAGATTTTATTTTATTTAGATTAGGGTTTTGATTAATTCCTATTAACTACTATATATATGATATATAACAACCATTTTAGGTAACGAATCATAACCTAAAAACCCTAGCCACTCTTAGAGAGACACTAGAGAGAAATTTCAAAAATCCATTCCTTTGGTGGCTAGTACCGCAGCTCCTTTCAATTGCAGAATCGTGCGACGGTTCGCGTGCGTTCGTGTGGATACCATAGAGACTTAGTTTCGTGAGGGATTATGTTGGAAATTTGACGCTTTTCAGAGGCTTAATCATAATCGGTATAATCTTTTAAACACTGAATTAATGTCTGTTTTGCATGGATCCTGTTTTAGGATTTCGGTTTTGGCTTTGTAAATTTTATTTTTCGCTGCGTTTTCATGCCGAAACCCCTACAGTTAGAACACTTGCCTTTAGCGTCTACTACTGTTATTACACGTGCACTTTAAGTCTTTAAGGTCTATATAGTAGATGATAACATCACATAACACATTAGGTCATGAATAACATACATGATTCCTAACGAATCTTACCCTTCTTCTCAATCTAATTACGTATTAGATTTGTTATTATTGGTTCCGGCTTGCCGTTATAACTTATATTGTCATTACGTTCATGTTCAATTGATTATTTTTAACCTTTAGTTATCATACTTAAGGTTTAACAATGTATTAACAATGTTGCTTCAAGCTCATTAAGTTTGTATTACCTTAGTGTCCTTATTATCTTCATAACCATTCAATTCTATTCAAACCATAAGGCTAGCGCTGCGGCACCAGCTTCCTTTACTTAAACCGCGCTGCGGCGCCAAACTCCAAGGGCTGAAGACCAGACTCGGCGCTGCGGTGCGAGTCCCAACGTTACAGGCCGCGCTACGGCGCGAAACTCCAGTAGGTAAGAGATTCTCTCGGCCATGCTTGGTGCTGCGGCGCCACCTATTTGGCCTTGGGCTGGCGCCACGGTGCCAGCTCTGTGCACCAGATAATTTTGACAGTTTTTCTACTTAGCGAATTTCCCGGGCTCGTAACTTCTTCGTTATAAGTCTGAATTGGCTGGTTCAAGAGCCATTAGTTCACAAATCATATACTCTACGTGTTCATGCAAGAATTTTACATTTTTGACATCGTTAACTCAAAATTCACCTATTGGTTCATTTTTAACAAAAATGATAAATGTTCGTGAACGTTGAATGCTCGTTTCTTCGTTCTAATTCGGAATATGATCATTTTCGAGTTCACAACTCTATAATGCCAAATAAGACTTATCTCCATTGAAAACCAACATTTCTGAGCTCAATATCAAAATTCGACCTCCATTCCGAGAATTTTACGAATTCGACGATTATCGTCCAATCGTGAAAATTCCGGCACAACCTCGTTACTTATGGTTTGTTCATCGTTTCAAATGGATTCAATCCATCAACTAGACATCTCAACCTACACATTACAACAACTTATTTTCATGTTAGGTTATGACTTATTCTTCATGAGTTTATAACTTATCAAAGTATAAACTACTTATAGTTTCAATTCTCATGACTTATGATAGTTTAAGTCCTTTAACCAACATTCTTACATCTTATCAACATATTAACTTCATTCATGTAAATATGTTACAAGTTCATTTATGTTCTTCATAAGTTCATAACTTATTTAAGTTCAAATTACTTATTCATGACTTATACGGCTTATGTCCATTGATTACCCAATTTCTTATAATTTCTTAGCATACATGTTCATTAAGCTACACTTCTCTTATCACCCTACAATGGTAGAGATGGAAGATATATGACATAAGATCATTACCTTTAATGAACTAGTTCTTCTCCTTCTTCTTGAAACAAATATGAAAGTCTAACTTTTATGTGCTTATTCTCTCTAACACTTAAGTTGTATTATGTTGGATGAAAGTTAACAAACTACTAATGAGCCAAATCTTCCTCTTATTTATAGGATTTCAAATGTTAGGGTAGTTTAGTCATTTAGGCCCTCCCACTTCCTTAGTAGCCTCCTTACTATTCCATACTTAATCCTTAAGTAAACTTGCTCCCTACACAAAATGCTTGACCACCACATAAAGTTCTTGGTCACCACTTAATTATCTTGGTCACCAAGATCACCCATGGGTTGCCCCATGGATCACCCTAGTCCATTGGATCATAGCTTAGGCTTAGGTTTAATTAGCTTAGCTTAAGACTTGGGCTTGCATTAAATTACTTTGGGCTTTACATTAATAACCACTTGGGCCTTAACATTACTTAATCTTGGGCTGTGATATTAATTCACATTGGACTTGTACATCCTACATAATCCACAAGTCCATTTACAAATGGCTTAAAGCCTTAGAACGTATTCTATACGTATAATTCTCTTATTCTTACTCGTATACTAATTCATAATATACGATATACCATCATTCATACATACTTGTATAATACTTTGTATCATACTCGTACACACTACCTCGCACAATACATATGTATCATACGATCATTATATTAACTTCCAACGCTTTACTTTTCCTAACTTCCCTAAATTAAGTCCAAATGCGAAATATTACGTTTTCTATACTTAAATTATTATTACATAATCCATCTCACCTCGATATTTTAACGTTACGTATTCTCAGAAGTTTAAAAATAATTCCCGAGCGGAAATCGATGAATAGTATTTTTCGAAAAATTTCTCGAAAAGCTTTTATTTTCGTCTTAAAAATTCAAACACTTTAATTCCTTCATGTAGTTAAAATACTACGACTTTTCGACATTTCTAGGTTATAGAACGACATTCATCTTACTAACACATTGTAAGACCCCAACTTTTATAAATAAAGATGAATTTTCTATAAATATCATTTTTGAATATTATGAAGTTAATTTGATATAATGTTATAGTTATGGGTAATATTTATAAATTTTGCAAAGTAAGCAAGTTGTTATAAAATATTCGTTTGGTCGGGGAATATTCTTTTTGTCGGAGAATATTCGTACGACGGCACAATCATTGGTGGACCCCACAACGGAATTATTGTTGGATTGAGAAAACGACAAAATTATCTTTCTATAAAAATAACAGCTGAGGTATTACGTTAAAATCGTTAAAACTGTTGAACTACTTGGTAGTAAAAGTACAGTAATACGCGTGGTTGCATAGTAGCACACGGTATTGATTATTGATGCTTACGTGAGAAGTCACTCAGCTATACTCAATTATTGCTACAGTAATTGCTGCATCATATCTCTTAAATTATTGTCATAGTATCATCTGTATAATATGTTATATTATTGAGACGTTGTGATAAGTTTGGTTATTTTATGGGGGGCCATATGTCATCATCTAAGAGTCTCTTGGTCAATAGTAATTACCTTCGTCAATAGTATTTACCTTGGTCAATAGTAATTACCTTCGTCAATAGTATTTACCTGGTCAATAGTAATTACCTTCGTCAATAGTATTTACCTTGGTCAATAGTATTTTCCTTGGTCAATAGTAATTACCTTCGTCAATAGTATTTACCTTGGTCAATAGTAATTACTTTCGTCAATAGTAGTTGTCCCTTCAATATTACCAAGAGTCATTTGACCCTTCGTTAAGACCAAGAGTCATTTGACCCTTCGTTAAGACCAAGAGCCACCCTCAGTTTTTCTATAAATAGAGGCCTAGGGCTTCATTATTTTTCACGAATTCATTCAAGCTATAGAGAGAGAAAGTATAGAGAGAATAAGAGAGAGAGAGACTAAAAGTATTCTGCTACATCACTTTTCCAATATCCAGTTCTTTTAAGGTAGGGAATATTATTTCTTTTATATTCATGAAGAGAACTTCTGTTATTCCATTTGTTATTATTCTGTTGGAATAACCAGTATACGCGGTCTACCCTATACTTGGTGACATTCTTCTATTATTCTGTTGGAACATCCTGTCTGTGTGTTTTACACCGGACCTGGTTCCGTTTATTATTCTGTTGGAACATCCTGTCTGTGTGTTTTACACCGGACCTGGTTCTGTTTTATTATTATTCTGTTGGAATGTCCTGTCTGTGTGTTTTACACCGGACCTGGTTCCATTATTTATTATTCTGTCGGAATATCATGTCTATGTGTTTTACGCCGGACCTGGTTCCATTATTTATTATTCTGTTGGAATAACCTGTCTGTGCGGTCTATCGCATGCATGGTGATTTCTTTTGTTATTCCATTCTTTATTATACTCAGTTGGTTAAGTTTTGACTTTTATACTCCATGAAATTTGTGGAATATCCTTGATAGTTACGTTTCATCCAGTATCTTTTCAAGAAAATATTCTTCTAAGCATTCTTGAATTTTACTCCACAATGCAGTATCATGTTGACAATTTGGACGTTGTTAATTCCTGGATAAATTAATTCTTGAACTTGTTTTATTGAATTCTTATATCATTGTCATCATCCTCATGTTTATAAAATGTTGAAAGTCATCTGTGGCATGTAGTGCATAGATGGACTTGGTATGATTATGACCAGGGATTATTCGGTATAATCATGACCGTAATGTTACAAATGATGTGGTAAAAGTCCTCATTGGCCCGTAGTGCATTGATGGACAGTTGTTGGCATGATCATGACCATTAATGAATACACGAATATCCTTGGCCGTAGTGCAGGGGTGATTCGATGAT
Organism: Panax notoginseng; assembly: GCA_016801055.1. NCBI lineage: Eukaryota > Viridiplantae > Streptophyta > Magnoliopsida > Apiales > Araliaceae > Panax > Panax notoginseng. The sequence continues at coordinate 109,981,460 of CM029022.1, read as the reverse complement.
GTGGATTATTTTATTAAGCTGAGTCTCAGCGATTACAGTGTTGAAAAACTTTTTAAATCATAAAAGATAGTAGAGTTTATTTTCTACTTGACTCTTTTAATGGATTGCATGTTCCGCTACAGTTAAACTTGATGTCTATTATATTTTATCAGTTTAACATTGTTGAAGGCTAATGATAATTTATTCTGCATTATCTTAGTCATAATATTTCTTACTGGGCTAGTTGAGCTCACCCTTTCTTTCACTGTTCTCTTCAGGAAATGAGAACGTAGCTGGGACAAGTCGGGGTACAGAGTGATGGTCCGAATGATAGTATTAGTTAGTAGTCCTCACTATTCTATGTAATGGTGTGTTAATAAATGTAATGAGGACTCCTTTTGAGTATGAATACTCTCTAGAAGATATATTTGTATTCAAACTCACAGTTTATGTTTTGTCGTATTGTACACGACAGATGTTTTAATCAGTTGTATTTGTATTCTGTACTATGTATCTGACGACCCAAGATGGGTGATGTATACTTAATTTTGGGGGCGTCACACACATAATAATAACAAATAATATAATTTTATTCATTATTAAATCAAATAAATTATTTTACAAATTATTCGATTTTCTGGGGCGTTACACTCTCTCCCCCTTATAAGGATTCTGTCCCCAGAATCTCGTTTTACAAAAAAAAAATTTACTCAAATAATTGAGGATAATTCTTTTTCATCCTTTCTTCCAATTCCCACGTTGCTTCTTCGGTATCGTGGTTCTTCCATAACACCTTCACAGAATATATAACTTTGTTTCGCAGAACTTGCTCTTTTCTATCGATGATTTGAATCGGCAACTCTTCGTACGTAAACCCTTCTCGATATGAATAGGCGCATACTCTATTACGTGCTTATAATCCAGCTTATAAGGACATAACACCGATACGTGAAACACATTATGTATTCGTTTTAGGTTTGGAGGTAAGGCTAACATGTATGCCACTACAAAAAAAATACTTATTGCCGACGGGCCTAATACCGACTGCCATAACGCCGTCATTAATGGGGTTAATGTCGACGACATTGTCGTCGCAAATGATAGCTGTCGCCAATAAGCAGTAATTCCCTCTCCGCGCCCATTTTTCTCCTTCGCGCGTGCGCCAAATGTATAGGTCGACGGGTTCATGTCAGTGGTGACAGTAAAGGCCGTCGAGAATGATATGAATACCGACGGGGATAATATCGACTGTCTAGCCGTCGACAATGGGTTTATATTTAATTACAGTAACTTAAATTTTTTTTAGTTTTGCTGTTTCATTTTTCTTCCCCTACTTCCTCGCGCCGTCGCCGTCCTCTCTTTCCCGTCACCCACTGGCCTTTTCTTGCCGTCGTCGTCCTCTCTTCCCATCGTCGTCACTATTTGTCTCTCTCGACTGCAAGGTAAGTACTCTTCCCAATTCCAATTTTTAATAATCCCAATTTTTAATCTTATAGTTAGGGCAACAAAAACAAACTCCCATTCTCAAGTTCTTTTGAGTGAGCCTAAATCTGTAAAGAAATCATAGATGGAGGAGGGAAAGAGAGACGTATACTGCATAATGTCTAAATTTTCTTCATTTGTTCAATCTCTTTTATTGTACAAATTTTTTCAGTTTGTTTTGAACTTAATTTCTTTTGATCAATGAGCTACTGCTAGTATTATAAACCACATTCTATTAGTTGCCGACTGAATGCAAGTAGCATATTTGTTATGGTCATTTTAGAACGGATGAAGTATCTCATCATTAAACTTTAGTTAGTTGATCCTTAAACCCCCTGTTGAACTAATTTATGGGATGTTTTTGAAATCCAAGTCTTTAACTAAATATTAACACCTGTATGTTATCAATTTATCATAGCAACTGTACCAATTCCAGTTCCAATTTATCTAACAATTGATCTAATTAGGTAATAGTTTTGGAATAGAAATGATAGTAATCTGTTGAGCTTAGAGATAATGTATAAATGTATATTTATTGCAGTGTGGCTATTTTAGGTTTGTGTTGCTATTTTGTTCTTGTTTTTGTTAATGTGACTTGTGAGAATCATGCGAGTTAGTGACTGAACTGTGGTTATTATTATTTTTAATAAATTGGTCAATATCTTAATTTTACCAACAAAAAAGAGTTTCATATGCCTCTTTTTTCATAATTTTTTATTGTAATAATAGTAGTACAAAGTGACATATTGTTCTCAAGTTTGTCATGCCATTATCATTAGCATTCCACCACTCCTAAATTGACAATTTATTAATTTAAAAAAATAAGTAAATATACATTTTAAAAAAAGATTACTATCTTAGAAATTATATTGCAGTGTATAAATTGATGTGGTGGGGTGGGGTGGGGTGTGGGTGGGTTTTAAAAAAGTTTAATAGTAGTTTTTGACCTGATAAAAAGCTAGTATTCTTTTTGTTATATAAAAATAATCCTTCCTTTGACATGTGCATATTTTCATATAGTTTAAGAAGCTTAGAAACCCGTTTGAGATTCACTTAGTAGGAGTGGATCTCAAATAGTCCCCGTTTTAGGACTGTTCTTGTATGTTTCGATCTCACTTAGGTCGGTGTTAACGACTTGAGCACGTCTTTATTTTTTTTTGAATTTTCGGTCAGTATATATCTCTTGATGTTCTTCGGGTACATATTTAGACTATGATGTGTTAGTCTATTTCGTGTACTTGAAGACCATGGGGAGGTGCTGCCAAAATTTCTAAAAAATTTAAAGATGTGTTCAAGTTGTTGGCATCAGTGAGGCGACACATCCGGGAATGGGATAGAAGCCTGGCCCGTTAGAGTGGGAGATGAAGTTAGGAAACTCATAAGCTTGCAACTTGATTAACTTGAGGACTTGATTGTGTTTGTCTAACTTTCCATATATATAGCAGACAGTTGTCCAAGATGTTTATTGATCAAAGTTGGATGGAACGTAGGGTAGCCATTGATAAGAGTGGGCTTAGCTCTGAGTACCGTAGTGGGGTTGAACAGTTTCTCACTTTCGCGTTTGAGCAAGTCAGTGACGATGAGATCAGATGTCTTTGTAAGAGGTGTGTGAATGAAGTGTGGAAGGAAATGAGTGATGTCATGTGTGACTTATTTGTGTATGGGTTCAAGCAGGGTTATACGACATAGATCTATCATGGGGAAACCTGGTTGGATGAACATGAATTAGAACCGAAATCTAAAGGTGACGAAACCTTTGACTGTACTAACATGATAGTCAAAGATGTTGGTTCATAGTTCCAGTGGAATACAGACAGGGATAACAGTAGCGTCGAGCAAGAGTCGAATGACGGGGCTAAGGGTTTCAATGAGTTATTGCATGAAGCAGCGACGCCATTGTATGACGGGCACGAAAAGCACACCGTTTTATCTGTCGTGACTCAGTTTTTACACTTCAAGAATGAGCATGACTGTAGCGAGAGAGGTTTTAATGAACTGCTAAACATTGTGAATGAGTGCTTACCTGCAGGTAATAAGTTACCGGAGTCGTACTACGATGTGAAGAAAATGGCCAAAAGGCTCAATCTAAGGTATGAGAAGATTGATGCTTGTGAGAATGACTGTATGTTGTATTACGGTGATGTCAATAAAGATAAGAGGTCATGTGATATTTACGGTACAAGTAGATACTGTGAACAGCGCAAGAAAAAGGGAAAAGACGTGCCGAGAAAGATCTTACGTTACTTTCCCATTGCACCGAGGCTTCAGCGGTTGTTCATGTCAACACATACCGCCGAGTATATGAGATGGCACTCAACATGGGACATAGTTAATGGTCAACTGACGCACCCAACAGATGGGCTTGAGTGGAAAATTTTTGATAAAAATCACTCCTCGTTTGCTGAAGAGGTTCGCAATGTTAGGCTTGGACTTGCTACGGATGGGTTTAATCCATTTAATGGGCCTTACACCAAGCCCTACTCAACTTGGCCGGTGATTATTGTTGTGTATAACCTCCCGCCTTCGATGTGCGTGAAAGATCCCTACATGTTCATGCCTTTACTGATTTCGGGTGATAAGAGTCCGAGTAAAGACATCAATATAAACCTCCGTCCGTTAGTTGATGAGTTGAAGATGTTGTGGGATAAAGGGGCTCAAACTTATGATGTATCTCTTAAACAGAATTTTGACATGAGGGCAGCTTTACTGTGAACCATAAATGACTTCCCGACGTTAGGAATGATCAGTGGATGGTCGACTTACGGGGCCTTGTCATGTCCCGTGTGCATGGGGTCAGTTAAAGACATGTGGCTCAAACATGGGGGGAAAATGAGTTTCTTTGCAACATCCAGACAGTTTTTGCCGATTGAACATCGTTATCGACGGATGAGTAGAAAATTTAATCAAAAAACAGAGAAACGTCAAGTACCTGGACGTCTTTCTGGGACAGTAGTGTTGAGTTGGATTACTCACTTGAAATTTCCACCTCCAGGGAAGAATCACAGATTAGAGCGAGCTTATGGTTATGGAAAGGTTCACAACTGGACACACAGATCCATGTTCTTTGACCTTCCTTATTGGGCTACACTATGCATCCATCATTGTTTAGATCCAATGCATACTGAGAAGAACGTATTTGATAATGTTTTTTATACAATCCTAGATGCAAGTGGTAGAGCAAAGGACATCAATAAGTCGAGGCTTGATTTGGTAGAAATGGACATTAGGGAACATCTGTGGCTGTATCAAGAGGGTAGCAATGTAGCGAATGAGTGGTTTGAGTTGTGATTATGAGGACAGAATCCTTGTAAGGAGGGAATGATGTAACAATCCAGGTTTGAGTTGTGATTCTGAGGACAGAATCCTTGTAAGGAGAATGATATAACAATCCAGATTTTTTTAATTAAATATTTAAATATTTATAGAATTATATAAATATTTAATAGTTGTGTTTATCGTTGAATAAGTATTTGTTTAATTGATTTGATGTGATTTGATTATTTATTTATTTAATAAATAATTAATGAGTTAAGGAAAGTAATTTTTTTGAAATAGTAATCTAATTTAATTTAATAATTAAGTTAGAGAGTTTATAATGATCAAATAAATTATTATATTATGCAATGAATTGTTATTAGAATTAATTAAATTAAGTATGAAAAATTAATTAATTAGAAGTGTAACAAATAACTATATTATAAGTGGTTATTAAAATAAATTAAAGTAGTTTTAATTTATTTTGCCAAACAAAGCTTAAATATATTAAGTCTTTAATTTTAAATAATTTTGCCAAACAAAGCCCTATGACTTTTGGATTTTTAAATTTAATTTATTAGTAATATAAATTAAATTAAAAAAAATATAAATAATATATAATGTTTGGTAACTGATAAATTAAATAGGGGGCAATTAGTAGAGGACGGTTTTAAAACGTTTGAAAAAAAAAGACGTGCGTTTGTTTTAGTTACGTATAATGCATTTGGCTTAAGCCTAAGAAAGAAAAGATTGTCAAAGGTTTGAGAGAGAGTCTGAGAAAGAAAAGCAAGAGAAAGTTCTGAGTTCTTCAAGATATTCTCAGTGATTAAAAAGGATTGTCTGAGCAAATTAAAGGGCACGTGAAGTGCAGATAGCTGTAAGCTATTAAACAGTTATTGGTAAACAACGATCAAGGCAAGTCTTTCGATTCCTATTTTTTACGTGGACTTGATGAACTGTTTTAAATTGCATGATATGTTATATATGTTGAAATCATGAAATGTTAAAGTCAATATATGACTGCATTATTTTGGCTAAGGAATGATAATTGAGCAAGGAACTCAATCTTGATATTTGCTATGTGAATTAAAAGCATGTATGCCATGTTACTTTAATGAGATGTATATCGAGCATGTTATTATGTGCTATGTGATGCATGAAAATTGTTAGATTTTGCTAGGCTGTCGAGCTCACTCTTGCAAATAACCACTTTTGCAGGTCAAGAAATTAAGGTAAGGATATGTGTGAAGTGAGTTATAGAGATCTATATTCACGAAGATTACTTATGTTTTATGAGAAATGTATGTAATATTTTGAACGTAAATGTTGTTGAATTGTAAATTGAGCTATCCAATATATATGGATATCTATTTATGATGTAAGACTTTGTATAGTCAGTTTATTGTAACTATTCATGATATATATTTAAATCGAAGAGATGTAATGTAAAGGTTGCGATTTAGGGCAATAAAGAAGGAAATATACAAAAGTTTTAAATATTCCGCAATTTTAGTGATTTTTAATATCAAATAATAATGTAAAATTAGAGGTTGAATGTATGGTTAACGACCGAAGTCGAGATTTTAAATGGTACGAATTTTGGGGTCGTTACAACCAAGACGGTAACGCCTAAAGCTGATTATACATTGACCAGGGAACAGTTGCTATTGATATGAAATTGGATCAGTGGAATGAAGCTCCCAGATGGATATTCTTCGAATATAGCAAGGTGTTATAAAGTCGAAGAGTTGAAGTTTCGGGGTCTCAAAAGTCATGATTATCATGTATTCATGCAGAAGTTGATCCCCGTGGCATTTATCGACTTGTTACCGAAACGTGTGGTTGAAGCACTGACGGAGCTTTCTAATTTCTTCAGAGATCTATGCTTAACAGAGCTATAACTTAAAGTTATAGATAAAATAGAAATGTAGATAGTAGAAATAATGTGCAAGTTAGAATTGATCTTCTCTCCATCATTTTTTGATTCAATGGAGCATTTGCCTATTCACTTGCCGTACGAAGCTAAGTTTGGCGGTCCCGTGTAATATAGATGGATGTATCCACTCGAGAGGTAATGACATTAATATTTTTAATACGCTAAAATGTTCATTCTTGTTTACTAATTTATACATGCATATATAACACATAGATATATGCGACGTCTAAAATAAAAGGTGAAGAATAGAGCCCATGTAGAGGGGTTAATTGCTGAGAGTTATGTTATGGAGGAACTTGTTAATTCAGGCTCATTGTACTTTTAGCCGAATGTTCAGATGAGGCATAATCGCTTACGTCGGAATGAGGCTATCCCGCACGAGGAAAATGGGGAATTAACGGCCTTTAGTCATCCTATACAACCATTTGGCGGGAAAAAAAGGCGATTCTTAACCGATAGTGAGTATGCAGCTGCCACATTGTATGCACTTGTCAACATAAATGAAGTAGCACCATACATTAAGTAAGTAGCCATAACTTTTCAAATGTTGTCTTGTGTTACTGCGCCTATAAGTTCCTTCCATACACATTAAGTATATATAACTGTATTACAGTCAATATGATGCTGAGATACGTGAAGCGAATCCGATTATATCAGACGGGGATTTGCAAAATTTGAGGAATAGAGAATTTGTGCAATGGTTTAAAGATCATGTAAGTTTAATCGATTTGTAATTCAATATATCTATCATCATAGACATAATCTTATGGCGTAATTAACTTTATAATATGTTGTGTTCATGTACATTAGGTCCTCACAGATGAGTTAGCTGACATTCGACTAAAGCTTATAGCCGATGGCCCTGAAAGATCTATAGATACTTATACATGCTGCATTGTCAACGGTTATAGATTTAAGTGTTGCGATATTGGGGAAGTCGCTTCTTCTGATTCTGGTGTTGTGGTTAAAGGTAGCTGGTACGATAATATTTGGGATGACTGGTATGGACGATTGCTAGAAGTTGTCGTTCTCAAATATTGGGGTCATAAAGAGTTAGTTTGCTTCAATTGTCATTGGTTTGATGTTGAGAATAGAGTTATAGTAGATAAAAATTCAGGACTGGTGACTGTTAATGTTAAGTCAAAATTAAACTCAAACGAGCCTTTTATTTTAGCAAGTCAAGCAACACAAGTATACTACGCGCGGAGTGTTAAATCTTCTGCAAGCCCATGGTATGCTGTAATAACCACTAAAGTCCGTGGTTTTCAAGGCACAGCTCCTTGTCCAGACGATGAACCTTTACAAGTCGAGTCTACTAGTGTCACACCTGCTGATGTGACAATTATTAATGAGTCTAGTGAAGAAGATGATGATGTCGTCGCTGTCAAAAGTGAAGACGATGTTATTGAGGAGGTAGATATAATTGAAGAAATCGTTGAGGATGATAAAGATGGTGATGACAATGATATTGAAGATTTATTACTCGAAGATGACGATTCTGATATTGATGGCTTTGACGATATAAATGATTAGGAGTATGCACTCTTTGTGTCCTTTTAGTTGTATTCAAATGTAATAGTTTGTCGACTTGTTACTATTTATGTTGTATCATTTTAAAATGACTATTTATGTTGTATTCTTTTAGTTGTATCTGTATGTTATCCTCTTTGTTACTGTTCAAAAATATAGTGCCTACGAATGTCTAATAATGTTTTTTTGATTATTTAACAGTATATATACATATGGCGCGTACACCACATGGCGATCGTGGTGGGCGTACAGGTCGTGGGGGTCGCGGAGGTAGTGGGGGAGATGAGCAGGCCGAGTCGTCAGGCATAATTATATGTTTTGTTGGGATACATCTTATTATTTTTTATTTTATATAGTATTGACATTATATTCGTTTATTTAAATAATGATGTATTTCACTACATAGGTGATCGTCGTAGGCCTCCGCGGGGACTAGCACGTGGCTTGCTAGGGAATCCCCCTCAGGCGCCGATTATTTGTCGTGTTGGGACTAATAGTTAATTTCATAGTCCTATATAGTATTGACATAAGTATTTAATTCTTATATATTCTTTCAAATTTGCAAATGTATTAATTTCAATTGTAGTATCCTTGACGCGACGCCAAGGAACACGTTGCTGGGGATCGTCTGCAATCGATTCTCAAGCCCGTGGATGAGGTGGGCGGATGTGGATGACCGCACACGCCAGCTGATTATTACTGAGTTCAGGGTAAGATGTCATTCATTCATTCATTCATTCATATATAGGAAAGTTTTATATGCATTCATATGTTTGTTTGATTTATGTTGTCTACTAAGTTTCTTAATGTGTAATGTGTAGAGATATTACCGCTTTGAGGACGGGCAAGAAGCCCATGGCATGACTATTCTACATAAGTACTTGGAGATGAATTGGCACAAGTGGGTCCGCGACTGGAAGAAGAAGGCCCAGACGAAGATGGCTGATGGACAAACACTTAAGGATGTCCGACCAGATTTCATCTCTGCTGCGGTGTGGGACCAGATGTGTGGCATTTGGGATGGCGAGGCCTTCAAGAAGATGTCGGCACAGCGTGCAGCTGCCCGACATCAGAGTCGTCTCCCGCACTGCACGGGGTCTCAGTCGTACGATCTTTATCGGGAGAGACTCGAGGTGAGTCTAAAGCATGCACCCTCCCGCTTGGAGTTTTGGTGGCACGCCCACCAGAAGAAAGGTGAAGGTGGTTATATATCACCTGAGGCAGAACGCATTGCTGTAAGTTATTTAATTCTCTTATTTAGTATGTATTTAAAATTCGGACATTCTTTTATATTTTTTGGTTTTATATTTTACGTATCATCTATTAATGTGTTTTTTTCAGCGACGATTCGAGGACCTTGCTGTGACCCAGAGCAGCCAGAGAGGTAACACTTCAGTTGATGATTCTACGCGTGCGGATGAGGAGATGGAGGACTGGCTGCAGGCTACAGGGGGACTGAAAAAGAGTAGAGTTGTGGGCATTCTCCATGTCCCAGCTTACACCCTAGTCCCTGCTGCGAGATCTTGGCGGTGCCCACCCACTGGAGGTAGTGGTGCGAGTGGATCGGGCGCCGGCCCTTCATTATCAGATGATTTCTTCCGGCGGATTATAGAGGGGTGCATGACGAGCAGTGTTGTGTAGTCAGGCACACCATCACGCGAGCGGATCTACCAGCTGGCTCAGGAGGTTGTCCACGGCTCCATAGATCCTACAGCTGCCGCTGACGACCTCATGGGTGTAGTATTGGAGGAGGTCATCCGTGTATGTGCTGTTGTCTTGGCCAACATCTTCCCACCACATATTCGACAGGTAAAAATAATTATATGTGTATTTCTTTATTTCATTTATGAAATTTGTAATTATATTACTTATATAAAGTTGCGTAGCAAACATACACACAGCACCGCATAGGCATTAGGCACGTGTTGTAACTTACGGGACTCGATTCCGATATACGGATGCCGAGTTATCAGCCCGTTTTTCCGATGAACCAACAGTTAGGAAAAAAGCCAAAAAGGAGACTAAAATCCGCCTCGATTGTCCGAATGACACACAAACACACACATAGCACCGCATAGGCATTAGGCACACGTTGCAACTTACGGGACTCGATTTTGATATACGGATGTCGAGTTATCAGCCCGTTTGCCCGATGAACCAACAGTTAGGCAAAAAACCGAAAAAGAAACCAAAACTCATCTCGGTCATCTGAACGACACGCAAACACACACATAGCACCGCATAGGCGTTAGGTACGCGTTGTAACTTACGAGACTTGATTCTGATATACGGATGCTGAGTTATCAGCCCGTTTGCCCGATGAACCAATAGCTAGGCAAAAAGCCAAAAAAGACACCAAAATCTGTCTCGGTCATCCGAACGACAAGCAAACACACACATAGCACCGCATAGGCATTAGGCATGCGTTGCAACTTACGGGACTCGATTCCGATATACGGATGCCGAGTTATCAGTCCGTTTGCCCGATGAACCAACAGTTAGGCAAAAAGACAAAAAAGTGACCAAAACCCGTCTCGGTCGTCCGAATGACACGCAAACACACATAGCACCGCATAGCCATTAGGCACGCATTGCAACTTATGGGACTCGATTCTGATATACGGATGCCGAGTTATCAGCCCGTTTGTCCAATGAACCAATAGTTAGGCAAAAAGCCAAAAAAGAGACCAAAATCCGTCTCGGTCGTCTCCGAACGACACGCAAACACACACATAGCACCGCATAGGCATTAGACACGCGTTACAACTTATAGGACTCGATTCTGATATACGGATATCGAGTTATCAGCCAGTTTGCCCGATGAACTAATAATTAGGCGAAAAGTCGAAAAAGAGACCAAAACCCGTCTCGGTCGACCGAACGACATGAAAACACACACATAGTACCACATAGGCATTAGACACGCGTTACAACTTACGATAATCGATTTCGATATACAGATGCCGAGTTATCAGCCCGTTTGCCCGATAAATCAACAATTAGGCAAGTACACGGGAGAGAAGTCCAGGTTCGCAGATACCTAGTTGTTACGCTATGGGAAAGCATGGTATAGTTTCATCTGCCATAACCTGATACCAACCAGGCATGTCAGCGATGTGACTAGAAAAAGGGCAGTGCTGTTATTTGCCATAGCCACCGGGCTAAACATTGATGTTGGATACCTTATCCAAGAGTCCATCCTTAAGGCTCTGCGCGGCAGCACTTCGAGAGGACTACCGTATCCTTTGGTCATCACCTTCTTATGCCAGCTAGTAACGGTACCTGTGGCCTCAGACGAGATACTCCTTCCTCCCATGACGATTATAGATCATGCCACTATCACCCGTTACCAAGTCTGGGAGAGAACAGAGTCTCATCCTCACGGAGAGGGCTTCTTGCCTGCTACTCAGCCCCCACCTCTGTCTTCTGAGGCCGACACATCTGCACCACCTGCACCGACCATACAGCTAGGTTCATTTATCTCTGATCAATTGATGGAGATACTGGCCTCCATGAATCTCCTGCACCAGAAAGTTGACAAGCAGGGTAGGAGGATAGATGCAACGGTTCAACGGTAAGATCTCTTCATGCAATATCATGCGGACATTACCAATACAGTGGAGAGCATCTACGCTGCATCTCGGGGCGACGAAGCAGACTCATTGCCGTTTCAATTCCCGCTGCCTCCAGCATGCCCTCCATATCCTCTGCCATCGCCGACCGCGGATGCTGAAGAGGATGATGATGACGCATAGTGAGCAGACCTCAGGGAAGCCCTCTTGATTTGATTTATAAATGCTTAGCAATGAAGGCATTTTTCATCTTCAGTCTAGGGGTGTTTTATCTATTTTATTCTGTCTTTTGCCATGATAGGTTGCCATCTTAGTATTGTGTTATGTCTTTATCAATATTGTAGTGTAGTCATGTTTGAACTGCTATCGTCATATTTTGGGTTGTTATAGCCATATACTAATGCTTATTGTTTTAAGACTTATGTTTTATGTTTTATTATGTTTGGATGCATGAACGAATTATTTACTGCTTTATCATATTTTGGATACATAAACAGATTTTGATTATTTTATGGCTTTATTTAGCCATCTTTTGGGATTTTCACATATTGGTATACTTGATGCCATGTTTTGGCTTTACCCTATTTTGAGCTGGTATTAGTGTAAGGGTAAACTTTAACTCTTATCTTTCTTGCTATGTTTTTTGTTCAACCCTGTAGCCCTTTATTTAACTATTGATATGTTGGGCAGGGGTTTTAGAGTTAAATTTTTTTATTGTGGCTAATGATAAGCGCCAAGTGATAATGGCTATTTCTTAGAGTCAATGTCAAGCATGTGTGGATGAGAGGTTAGTTCAGTTGATAAGCCGAGACTGTTATTGATCCGTCCCTCTTAGTAAGCTCTGACCAACTGTTTTTACTAGTTATTTTTCGGTTATAGCTTGTTTGTTTATTATTTTGAGAATATGTACACTCTGTTAAAACTTTCATGATTACAAGGTAATAAAAGTCTTAGACGCTTATACAATTTCGGATCTTAAGTTCTAAAAAAAGAAGAAAAACAAATCGAAGTCTTGTGGTGGGTAGGGATGGAGTGTGAAACGTATTCGCCCATAAACGCGGACTTAAGTTGAGATGGAGCATAAAATGCACTCACCTAATAATCTTCTGATTTCGTTAAGTCTAATTTGGCTTAAGTTGATTACGTGGCCTTTGTTGCTCAAGTTATTATATTCATAGGGGTGTTTTACACCTAGTGCCCTAAAGTCATCTGGCTTGGGAGTTATTGATTAAAAGCTCATTAATGGGTAGCTCTGAATAGCCTAAGGTAATTAAGCACTGTCCGAGTCAGATTTTAATGTCTTCATGCTAAAGCCTTTTGATCCTTTCTTGCATTTACGTCTTGTTCTAAATGCTTGTTGAATGTTTAAGTAACTGAGTTTTTATATTGGTTTCTGCAATCGATTATTCGAGCTTGTTTTGAGCTATGATTGGTTAGGATGGTTGGTCTTCACACACACACACAGAATGGATCGAATACAGTCTTATGCTTGAAATTGATTGAACCCTTATTCATTTCTGTGTTTGTCATGTTCTCTGTGAGTAGTTATGATTGAGCTTAGAAGTCATGATGCTAGTGCATAGTTTTTACTTAATTCACGTATTTGCTTTACTGTTTTTATTTTTTTTTGTAAGATAGTTTGCTTGAGGACAAGCAAAGCCTTAAGTTTGGGGGTATTTGATGAGTGTGATTTATACTCGCGAATCGGATCCTTTATTGCTTAAGAAGTTGTTTGTTCTTCGTTATTTATAGAGCTTTTATATTACTTTGTTATTATTTTACTTAATCTTTGTTTTGTAGGGCTTATTAGGTCATTTTCAGCTTTGTAGGGGCAAAAGGGTCATTTTTGCTATACCGGTGATGCAGCGCCGCTTCCAGACTTAAAATTGGCGCTGCAGCGCCATTGCCTGACAGACAGTGACATAAGTATAGCGTTGTAGCGCCTCAGTTCCTATATAAACTCGCTGCAGCGCCATCTCTGGTCTTTTTGTACTGACATGGCGCTGCAGCGCCGTTCCAAGGTATAAACTTGGCGCTGCAGCGCCGGCTCCGGTGCCCAGGCAGAGATTAAATCTTAATGACCTAAAAAACTAAGGAAATTATATTATCTTATGAAGCAACAACCTCCAACATTCTCTAGAGCATAGATTATGAGTTTTTAAGTTTTTCTTAGTTTAGAAGAGAAAGAAGCTGGTCTTCAAGGAAGAAAAGTCCATTGCATCCTTCATAGCTCAGACTCTACACGGAGAAGAGAAGACTTGGAGCTAGAAAACTTTACAAAAGGAGTTTTCTTTATCCAAATCTTTCATTCATTAGTGTATTAATGAGCATATTTAATACTTTAAAAATGTGTATTAGTACCATAGTAATGAACTAATTCCATTTCTTGGATTGCAATGTAACCTATTGTTTAGCTTAATTAACTTTCTCTCATATTTTATATTAATGAATCATTTTGGAATGGGTTGTTGTATTTCATGCTTATTGATTGATTGCTTGACAAACAAATTGATATTAGTATCAATGGATATTGAAAAATAGATATTAATATCTAACCCTTAAATGCAAGAACACTTGTTATGACCATGCATATGGGAATGTGTGCATAAATTGCTTAATAGGATAGACATATCTCTATTTGCCTTGTGTTGCCCTTGAGATTAAGCTTAATGACCCTAGTCTAGTTATTTTCACCATAGAAATATTGTGATTCATCTAGCTAGGGATGTGCATTTGACTTTCGAAAGAGGCTTATGTATAATTATTGTTCTCAGTTGACCATTCCTTTGATTGGTTTATAATGTGGAGAGTTAGGAGATTAGGCGACGCATTAGGGGAATTGTAATCCTAGCTTGACTTCCTTGTACAACTCAATCTCTTATTTCTACAGTTTTTAATCATATAGTCTAACACACCATCTCCAATTACTTGTTTAGATAAGACTGTATTGAACCAATTTTAGTATTTGACTAGCACCTAACACTTTGTCCTCGCGGGTACGACACTCAACTTATCATATATTACTTGTTGACCGCGTATACTTGCGCGTGTTTTATCGGTTGCGAAATCGACCAACAGTGACACAACAAACTCATATTAAATATTTAATACTCTATTAATTTTATCATACTAGAAGGCGACATTCGATATTCCAAATATTTTTGAACGCTTAGAACTTAATATAATTCCTTTAAGAGGTTTGTTATTTATTAGTCTCATCTTGTTTAGCACGCATGCATATATATATATATATATATATATATATATATATATATATATATATATATATATATATATAATACTAGCATGAAAATATAGAATACTATATTTTATCAGGATTGATTATGACTTTTATTCTAGTTTGGTTCACTAGAGCCACCAAGTGAACCAAAAGGTCAAACCCTAGGGTGCATGAATTAACATTAAAATATAACTATTATATTTAAACTCGGGCTCCATTACAAATAGGTCTTCAAGCGCTCCTTGCACCTTGATCTCCGGTTCTTCAAGAAATTCTAACTAATCCTATTACATAAACTATTTAATTTAAATATAAACCTTGATCAGCAGTCAAGGGGAAGTACATAGGAGAGAGATAGAATTTACATCAAGAATAAAACCAGAAAAGACGAGGTACGCAAACCCCATTTAATAAAAGTCATTCATTCAAGCGTCCATCCAAAATAAAATCCAATCACATTGGTCAATAGTCCATAATCAACTCCATTTATTATCATACATATCACCATATGTATCAATAAATAAAACATTTATCTTATGAATAATAATCATTTATATATATATATATATATATATATATATATATATATATTGATATCGATTTAATGGGCAAATTTAATTAGCATCAATTTCATTTTTGATTTAAAATAAACACATTTATTTAATCAATTATGAAATTATATTCTAAATAAAAAATAAACAACTTTATTTTAATTTAGAATTTCTGGAAAAACATGAAATCCAATTATTTTTAAAAATTTAAATAAACCTTTTATTTTAATTAGAAATTAGATTTTATGAATAAAATAATTTTTTATTCCTTTCTGGGTACTAGCGCTGTAGCGCCCCAAATGAA
The DNA here is from genome assembly GCA_016801055.1 of Panax notoginseng. Lineage (NCBI taxonomy): Eukaryota > Viridiplantae > Streptophyta > Magnoliopsida > Apiales > Araliaceae > Panax > Panax notoginseng. Next base: position 109,965,610 of record CM029022.1, on the reverse strand, counting down.
CTGGGTTTGGGCGTTTCAGGTCTAGATCAGCCCATTTTCAAAAATCTGGTCTTGGCGCTACAGCGCCAGGTTTATACTACGAAGAGGCGCTGCAGCTCCGGCTGACCCGTTTTTGAAAATCGACCCGGCGTTGCAGTGTGTCGTTTACTAAGTAAATTGGCGCTGCAGCGCCAATTCGTAGAAACTGTTTTTCAGTTCGCTAATTCTGTAGTTTTTCTCTAAAAACTCAATTCTATGCTAACAATTACGCCCAGAAAATTTGTATAAAACACATATCCATCATATATATCAAATCTAAGCAATTAATAACAGAATAAAAGTTTGGCTTTGATACCACTGTAAGGTTTTCTGAAAATCATAGACGTAATCAAATTACATAAATAGCGGAAGCATGACAAAATCAGATTTTAAATTTTTCATTAAGCTAATTACCTGGATCATCCTTTATACATATTATTAATTAGAACGAAGAGCAAGAAGTTATAGAATCATACCATTGTAGATACGAGCTTCCACAGGTACGAGTTCAACTCCTACTTCTCTGCGATCTCCTTGAATCTCCGAGTTGATTCTTTCATTTTATCAACGTTAGTCACCCAAGCATTTGGCCTCTAGAGATAATCTACCAAGAAAGAACAAGAATCAAGAAGAATGGTGTTTTGGCTAAAATCCTAGTTTTTATCTCTGTAGAAAAAGGGGTGTACTCTCCAACTATTGGAATTACATATATTTGATATCTGATATACGACTCATCTTATAAAGATATCAGGTAACCCTATTTAATTAAAATAAGGTATTATTTATTTAATTAATTAGGCTCCCTAATCTTATTAGGGATAATTAATTAGACTCTTTTAATTAATTTGTCTCCTAATCTTATTAGGAATAGATGAGAGTACTTATATTAAATTAATTCCTAAACTCTTTTAGAAATTAAAATAATAATAATTGTAATAATATTAATAAGACTCCTCTTATTAATTTATATTTAATATTTCCTAAATATTAAATAATAAATATTAAGCTATTTAATTTACTCTATCACCATAGATTAAATTAAATATACTTAACATATTATTACGATTATGACATTAACTTCTTAAATAATTATTCTTCCTTTTATGGTGTGACCCTTTAGGTTCTCCATATTAAACCGGTTGTGAATAAATTAATTAGAACAATTCTAATCTTATTTAAATTAATAAATTAAACTATTAATTTATTTAATAAATAATATTTATTCTACAATAGGAATAAGCCTCCCTAGCGATCAATGATTTTTTAAATAATATAAATTTCAACATTAATCATAAAAGAACATTTGAGTAAATATTTACCATACAATTCAATCATTCCACCATACAATGTCCCAACTAAATATAAGACATGAAAATATTGTCAAGTCTTATTTTATTTAATTATATGTATTTTGATTCCTAAATGCACAACTCCTAATGAATGCAAATTAGAAACTACTTTCTAATTTCATTCCACCTTGGCCAAGGTTTCCTGGGTTGTCATTTATCGAATCACATATGACATTTCTTTTCTTTTACTAGAAGTGATAGATTCTTTATTGATCATTTATTATCTCCATATATAACTTATTACACCCAAGCATACCATTTGATATACCCTAAGGGTTTTAAAGAATAAGTCAAAGTGTAAAACATTATATACAAGATACTATGATGATCTCAAGTCTAAGGATTACTTGTACTATTGTCACTTCAGGAATTCCTATTGACATGCAAGTAAAACTCCATTAAGTATTCCTTAGCGAGTCACGTTCAGTGAACTTATTTTCTAATAAGCACCTACATACTTGCTTTAGTGTCTCCACACAAATGATCATGAGATCAATCATCCTCATCCAATGAGCAAGCAACGTATGTACCAATCTATCCGGATTCACTAATCCCCTTTTTAGTAATCCATTGATTGGGAACATTTTAGTTTTTAAGCTATCTAATAATTTAGATCTCATTAGCATGATCTCATCATGATTCTAAAAGCATTGCTTAAAACTATGTGTTTATCACATATTATTAAAACAGCACCATGTAGATAATTAAATGCATTTAATAAATAATACTTTTATTAATAAATAAATAAGATTGATTACAAAGTATATGTTTTATCATCATACATGATTGACTTGTATGCATACTATTTTCAGCATAGTCATCAATGTACGAATTCCCGGATCAAAAATCATTATGATGATCTCGTTTATTCGCAAATATATACAATTCATCGCACCTGGATCAAATAACAATATTTGAAACTTTTCACGGCGCCATTGCAAACATTCTTGATTTCCTGGATTGGACACAAAACAAAACGAATCAACAAGTATCTTTTATCTAACCACGAAGAAATCAAATAATTCAAAAGCACGTGCAGAGTCTACTAGAACAATATTCATAACACTTCCATGTAAAATCTCAATGCATTGATAGAACTGAATTGTACTATCTATGATTCCCTTGATGAATATGATTCTATCACAAATCTGCAAAACATAACCAACCTTCAAGATCAAGTAATAGCATCAATGTAACAAAAGGACATAATCACAAGTCGAAAACTTAATAGCACATTTATCCTAATGAAGCACAAACTCAACACATGCTAAAGAATTTTCCATAGTGTTGACAACAACGGGAATATCACCAAAACAAATATTAACAAATTCTCCCATGAAATCATGCAAAATATGATTCAACAATCCCATGGTAGTATGCAATGTCTTAGCTAATCCAAGTGAACGAACTAAACATGCAAATAACCCAGATCTCAATCCATCTTGATGATAAAAATTTCTCGAATCAAAACCATATAATAACAAATCATGCAATAATGATTGCCCTAACGAAACAACATGATTAATACCATTATCAACTAACGACATTTCATGTAAAGATTGAATAGCATGAAAACGTAACTCAACATACGGATAAGAAAACCTAAAATGAATTTCATGCAAGTAAACACATCGAAAACGATAATATAGATCATGATCATAAACTAACTCAACATACATCAAATATCCACCATAGTTTATGATAAAGATGATTCTACCCTCAAAATAGCTAACAACAAATTTTCCAATGGAAGCATGTAAAACATGTTTTAAATAACTCATGAAAACACTAGATGCATTAGTTAATCTAATAGAAATAACTAACAATCTATACAAATCACATGTTAAAACAATTTTCCATTTTTCACATTCCCTCATGCTAATTTGAGTAGGAATTGTCATCACGTACATGATCATTATCACGTGTAGATAAAACATAAGTACTATGTAAACTATCAAGCATATTATCTAAACAAAGAAAAGAATATTGATACTCATTTACTAATTCAAAATCGATGCACAAACTCGTTGCTCCATCCTCCTTAGGTACTATAATCTCATAATTAGCACACGAACTCATGTCTCCTCTCATGATACCCACTTTCATCAACTCTCCAACCCGCCTCTATAACTCCGTCATCTCCTCGGGAATAATATCAGCTGATCGATATGGAATGATAGCATGGGGTATATCATCACTTACCTATACAAGAGAAACAATAGAACTAGACAAAGAAGAGTTAGGGGGTGTTTGATAAAAATTGAATGAATCTGAATATGAATCTGAATGAAAAAAGTTGTTTGATAATTAACATGTCTGAAACATCTGAATGACATAATTTTATTATTTTACCCCTCTAAAAAAATTCAAAATTGTTGTAAATTTATTTAATATTACTTAATATAATAGTTAATATATTTTTAAATTTATAGTTATTTTATTTTTTTTTACTTTATTCAGCTGCTCATTCAGTCAAAAAAATCTGACTAAGCCATTCAGCTCAATCATCTGACCGATTCAACCATTTAGACGATTTTTTTCCAAAACAAACGCACTTAATGGCTGACCGATTCAGCCATTCAACCATTTAGATGTATTCAGTCCTAAACAAACAGCCCCTTAATCTGGTTAGTATTCACAAGCGCCGTCTTGTACGAATGTACAGTCATTGGCTGTTCAAAATACAACTCACTCTCTTTTTCATAGTCACATATTTCTTCTCCATCTTCTTTCTGCTCACCCTCTCTTTTATTGTCTCTCTCATTCTTTTCAATCTTTCTATTTTTTTCATTATTATTTTTCTCAAACTCTCTTTTCTTTTCTTCTTCACTCATTTCAATTTTTTTTCTTTTCATTATCAATCTTTTGTACTATTTCCTTTTGTCATTTACTTTCTTTTTCTGGCTATTGATTACAATCATTTTGTATAATAGAATCTAACACTTGGACTGCGTATTCTTTTTCATCTTCCACCTCCTTCGACGGATCATGATCAATATATGCTTGAAGAAACTCTAAGGTCTGCAAACTGTATTCCTTCATCATCTCACGAATCGGTTCCATGATGTAATCTTTGATCTCCTTCGAAAATACTTATTCTCTATACACCTTAGAAGCTTCTCGTGATTGTCTCCAATGCGATTCCTCGTGCCTTTGAACCATCTTTTCATCATCCCAAGTTAATCGCCTTGAAGGTTGTTCTACATATCTCAAAATTGCATACTTAATCCTCCTATTAAGTTGTACAGGAACAAACCGCTTTCTCATTACGGTTTTCAAATCGTCCCATGTCTCGATCGGACGCTCTCCACATCTTTTCCTGCTACGCACAAATTGATATCACCATGTAGCTGCCTGACCGAAAAAATCTTGAACTGCAAGTTTGAATTTCCTCTGCTCGTAATAGTCATGATATTCAAACTCTCGCTCCAAATTTTTCTCCCATATCAAATAAGCATCTGGATCATTCCTGCCTTGGAAAGTATTCCTTCGACACCCATAAGAACTTTCATAACCATAACCATGCATGTTCGATGCAAAACAAAGGTTAGCAGATAAAGAAAATTTTCCTCACAAACTCCCTTACGTGTTTCGCTCAAATAATGTATCACACAATTATGAAACGCTCGTGTATCGCTCTATTGGCTTTTACCCTTAATTAAGCTCACACTCTTGCCTTTTACCACTCTATATTCCCTCTTATAGGTTCATTTTTAATTCACCAAATAATATCACAGTTGACTATTCAATTCAAAAATAACTTATCACAACAAAATATAGCAGTATACGACGTATGATAACCAACAAGATTTCACGATCGCCAATTATATCCTTCTCGCTAGAATTTTCAATAATCCTCAAACTTATAGAAGCCAAATAATTGAAACAGATAATAATTTCCTGTAATTTTATTTCCTTCAATTTTTTTTATATCACGATTTTTTTTCACTCACAATTTCGAACAGAAATTAAAGGATCAGTAACTCACTAGAAGACTTAGCTTTAATACCAAATGATGGACTCCACGTCACGCTTACAAGAGTTGGTCATCGCCTGGATCATTTCTAGCACAGTTGATAGAGTGAAACTTTCTTGACATCTCAACCCAACGTCTATATTGAGACGAGAACCTTGGTATAATTGATCAAACAATGAAATCAGCGTTGAATGGAACACCAATGACACATAAATCCCGTGTTTATATTGAAACAGGAACCTCGGTACAATCGACGATTTATGCGGTAGAAGACGCCACACACAATTATATATTGTTATATAATAAGTCAAATTGAATTTCAAAGAACAACTAAGAAATTAGCTTAGAAATTCTTCAAAGAACCAAAAGTCGAGAATAATTCTCACAAAAGTTGATAAATTGAATATTATTGAAGCAATGTTAATTACATCAAAAACCCTTTTAATAGTAGTAACTTGAAACTCTAAAATCCAATAAGGAATTTGAAATAAAAAAGGAATGTAAAACCCTAGCTCACAAACCAATATGAAAATCAAATCATATCTAATATAACTCCTAGATACATTAGAAATCTAAAAGCTACTGAAAATAGATAATGTAGGAAGTAAATCTATGTCCCAATTAAACCAAAACGTGTAAATAAAAAATTGGAATCCCATCGCGGTGCGATCGCACTGGATTTGTATTGAGGCGCGGTGCGGCCGTACTAATAGCAAAACCCAGACAAAGAGGTACACGTTGGGGCATATTCAGAAAGCGCCAGGGCAGAGAAATACAGAGAGGAACTCGCTGGGGCGATTTCGTTAGGCATGTTAAGTTCGCTGGGGCGAACTCCTTAATATTCCAAATCTATAGGGGCACGGCCGCACTGATTTTGGCCTGGGAATGGGCGCGACCCCGCTGGTCTGACTATGCCGATTCTCGATCCTTTTGAGCTTTGAATTTGACATGGTCCATCTTTCACTTCTCCTATAACTCAACACTCTTTGTTGGGCACCAATCAATGAACTTAGAAATGAATCCCACGATGAATGGATTACCATAAAGCTTAAATCCATTCCCTTCGTTCCGTACTTTGCATCTTATGTTATCGCACCAATGCTTGTAACTCATCGACCATGACTTAACTTATTTTTGTGTAGATTGTCGTCCGATGCGAGCCTCGCTAGGATTGTACCACTATATCTAGTGACAAGAGGGTCCTACCTACCCGCCATCAAGGGATTCTAATAATTGAATCACCTGATAACCAGTTTGGGATATATTTCTTGATTTAATTCTTGATTATGTCATTATATAGATATAGGGAGTCTTAGATCTATGAATTTATTCCATCGATTCTAGATCCCACCCATAGATCTCAGCGATACATACAGTCTCCATCGATGTCGGTTTAGGTTGTGCGATCTACGAATCAGGGTCTACGGGAGTCCTTTTTTTGGATATTGTCCCTCGTTTCAATATACCGTTTAGCATGATGTGAGCCTAGGGATGTTGGGGTCGGGATCCCAAAATCGGATCTTGGCCTAATTCCCACGATCGATGGACATGATTTCGATTGTAAAATTATTATCCAATCATTGTAAATGTAAATTTGGGCCTTAAAACGGTATCGATGGGTTCCATCATATGAAATCTGGATTTAAATCCCTGTGATAGTGAGAATTGCGATTGTGGGTGTTTGGGGCTATTGAGATGACTTTCATGCCCACAGATCGCCCCGACCCTATTTTTTATGCTTAATTCCCTATTTATAGCCAAAAAATGATTTATAAACAAAGCGACGAAGATCTTCTAAAATTAAACTCAAATCACTCGGGTTAACAAGACCACTTTAAGTTAAAATTGAAAGTAACGAAAAATATTGATTCCTATTTGGCGAAGGGTTTGAAAACCATGTTTTCAAAAGGTCACCTCCAAAGGATTTTATCAAAATTAAAGCTAAAATGAACCTTTCTTTTAAATTAAATCATTTGTGCATAGGTTTAAAGAGGTTCGAAGTTGCTTTCAAAATAACACACATATCACTATTTCGATCCAAATCTAAGATAGATTTTTTCCAAATCACACACTTCACACTTAGGAAAACATCAAGAAAACGGTAATCGTGTTTTCATAGAAGTCAAGGGGTGCCTATCACATTCCCCTCACTTAAGCAAGCCCCCGAACTCTAAGAATTTTGGTTTCGAAACTTATTTTACGGAGTCGCATCTTGGGTTTCTCAATTATGAAAATTCTAAAATTCGGGTGAGTTGATACATCTATTTAAATTTTTACCAATTGATGATTATGTCTAATTGGTCCATCAATAAAATCAATCTTTCAAACTTCGTCGACATTACGTCGGTCTTTTCCCAAAAATCACTGTAAAACCCCAGATTTTATGAATAAAGATTTAATTTTTTTGAAATATTTTTTTTAAATATTATGGTGTGAATTTGAGATAATGTTATAGTTGTGGGTAGTATTTATAAATTTTTTAAAGTATGCAAGTTGTTGTATTATATTCGATTGGTCGGAAAATATTATTTTTGTCGGGAAATATTCGTACGACGGCACAATTATTGGTGGACCCCACAACAGAATTATTGTCGGATTGAGAAAACGACAAAAATATTTTATTAAAAATAACGGCGAAAGTTTTACCGTTGATACTGTTGAACTACTCGGTAGTAAAAGTACAATAATACGTGTGGTTGCATAGTAGCACACGATATTGATTATTAATGCTTAAGTGAAAAGTCACTCAATTTGATTCAATTATTGTCAATTAATAATATGAATTATTTAGCGATAATGAAGTTTTATTTTATTCGTATTATTAACGTAATAAAACAGAAACATCTTTTTATATAAAACAAAATATTTTATTAAAGTTATTCTATAAATAGAATATATTATATTTTATTTAAAAAAAATTTCTTTAAATATGGACCGTCAGATTAAAGTAAATCAATCTGGACCGTTCATGGATTAGTTACTATGCATTCCATTTTCCTATAAATAGAAGCTCATTCCTTCATTATTTTCTTACGAATTCACTGAACTCTAGAGAGAGAAACTATAAAGAGAAAGAAGAAAAGTGTTCTGCTACTTCACTACTTCTATATCCAGTACTCTTCTTTCTAAGGTAAGGGATATTATTTGTTGCACCCGTAAGGGTTATTATTTTTTTTGTATTCATGAAGAGAACTTCTGTTATTCCATTATTAATTATTCTGTTGGAATAATCTGTATACGCGGACTACCCTATACTTGGTGAAATTCTTCTGTTATTCCATTCTTTATTAATCTGTCGGAATATCATGTCTGTGCGTTTACGCCGGACCTGGTTCCATTATCTATTATTCTGTCGGAATATCCTGTCTGTGCGTTTACGCCGGACCTGGTTCTATTATTTATTATTATGTCGAAATATCCTGTCTGTGCGTTTTACGCCAGAACTGGTTCCGTTGTTTATTATTTTGTTGGAATAACCTGCCTGTGCGGTCTATCGCATGCATGGTGATTTCTTTTGTTATTCCATTCTTTATTATACTCAGTTGGCTAAAATTTTGACTTCTATACTCCATGGAATTAGTGAAATATCCTTAATATTTGCGCTTCATCCAGTATCTTTTCATGGAAATATTCTTCTGAGCATTCTTGAATTTTACTCTAGACAAAAGTATCATGTTGACAATTTGGACGTTATTGGTTCCTGGACAAATTAATTCTTGAACTTGTTTTATTGAATTCTTATATCATTGTCATCATCCTCATGTTTATATTATGTTGAAAGTCATCTGTGGCCTGTAGTGCATAGATGGACTTGATATTATTATGACCAGGGATTATTCGGTGTAATCATGACCGTAATGTTACAAATGATGTGGAAAAAGTCCTTATTGGCCCGTAGTGCATTGATGGACAGTTTTTGGTATGATTATGGCTATGGATTCTCTTTAGCCGTAGTGCAAAGATGAATTGTTTTATGGCATGATCAGGACCGTTGATGAAAACACGATTATCTTTGGCCCGTAGTGCATGGATAATTCGTGGTCGTGATACTAAAGAATATCCTTGGCCGTAGTGCAGGGATGATTCGATGATGTGGATTATTTTAGCTGAGTCTCAGCGATAAAAGTCATTAAAAACCTTTTAAATCATAAAAGATAGTAGATTTTATTCTCTACTTGACTCTTTTAATGGATTGTTGGTTCCGCTGCAATTAAACTTAATGTCTATTGTATTTTATCAGTTTAGCATTGTTGAAGACTAATGATAATTTATTCTGCATTATCTTAGTCATAATATTTCTTACTGGGCTAGTTGAGCTCACCCTTTCTTTCACTGTTCTCTTCAGGAAATGAGAACGTAGCTGAGACTAGTCAGGGAACAGAGTGATGGTCCTAGATGATAGCATTAGTAGTCCTCACTATTCTATGTAATAGTGTGATAATAACTGTAATGAGGACTCCTTTTAAGTATGGATACTCTCTAGAAGATAATATTTGTATTCAAACTCACAGTTTATGTTCTGTCGTATTGTACACGACAGTTGTATTATTAAGTTGTATTTGAATTCTGTACCATGTATCTGGCGACTCAAGATGGGTGATGTATACCTAATTTTGGGGGCGTCACAGTTGGTATCAAAGCTTAGGGATATGATCCCTGGCTGAGATGTGAGACAAGAACTAGGAGGGGAGAGACGGGGAATTTCTTGGCTAGTATGACCTACCTAAGTTTATTTGGTATTTAATTGGTAGGTCAGAGTATAGAGATAATATGTGATATGTTAATTAACCCTTGTTTTGTTGCACTATTTGAAAATGACATCTGAAAATGTTGAGATAAGCAATGGAGCACAGGAGACCGTTGAGTCTCCACAGATCAATAATCAGGACAATGTGCAACAGGATGGCGATAATCCTCCTGTAAACAACAACACTGATCAATTAACGAACGACGGTAAGTTTAGGAGTTTTTTAGAATTCATGCAACATCAGACGAAGGCGGCTCCTGTTCATAATGCAGGTAAAAATAATGGCAACCCACGGTTGGTCACCGCTAAGCAATTCAAGAAGCTGGGACCACCGGAGTTTTTGGGAAAGCCAGAACTACATAAGGCGGAGACGTGGTTAAAGCAGATCACCAAGATATTTGATGTCTTGGGATGCTCCGAGGAGCAAAAGGTTCCCTTTGCCACCTTTATGTTGCGTGAAGAGGCATATCACTGGTGGGAATCTGTAAAACGTACCCAGCCTGACGCACTCAAGATGTCTTGGGAGAAGTTCCAAGAGCTGTTCAACGACAAGTACTTTCCCGAAAGCATTTGTCACATGAAGGAGGTGGAATTTATCAAGTTGGAGCAAAACAACATGACCGTGTCGCAGTACGAAGCCAAGTTTGCCGAGTTGTCCCGATTTGCGTCCCACTTGGTTGATAATGAAGAAAGAATGACACGGATGTTTTTAAGAGGTTTGAAGCCGGAGATACGTCAATATCTGATTTCTCATAAACTGTGTTTGTATTCAGATGTTGTAAATAGGGCTCAGTTAGTAGAGCGCGATAACGAGTCAACGCAACCAAAAGAGAGCAATCGACAAAATGATAATACTGGTGATAACAGTCATCAAATAAGCATGGAGGGAATCAACATGCCAGAAATGGTAACCACTTCGGTGGTAATCATGGCCAAAATAATAAGAATGGACATTTCAAGAAGAGAAGGTTCAACAATGACGTGAAGACGTCGGTACCAGTACCCGTTTCAAAGGAAGAAGAACGACCACCGGTCGTATGTTTCAAATGCGGACAGGAGGGACACATCCGTCCAAACTGTACGCAGCAATCCAAAGCGTGTTTTAATTGCGGAAGAGAAGGTCACCTAGCTCAATTTTGTCGTATGGTGAAGTCAAGTCCAGCTGGGATAGTGATGCAAAAGGATGTCCCAGACAAGCCAAAGCCGGTAGTTTAAGAGAGAGCGTTTTTTTTCGTGATGAGGAACCTGAATAAAATTATCACGGGTATGTTAGTCATAAACTATTTTGAAGTCTATACCGTGTTAGATACTGGTTCTACTCACTCTTTTATTTCACCTAGTTGTGTTCAGTGTTTGAACTTAACTCCGGAGAAGTTAGACTTTGATTTATCTGTTGAAATTCAGTTGGGAGAAACCTTCGTTACCTCCACTATTTATAAATCTTGTTCAAATCAACACTTTCACGTTACCTATCGATCCTATCTCTTTGAAAATACTTGCATTGATGTGATTTTTGGAAACGATTGGTTAACTGCTCATCATGCTTTTCGTAAGGTTGTTAGCTTTCATATTCCTAACCAACCTATTATGCGAATTCAAGTAACCAAACCACTAAAGTCAATCATTGTCATATCAAGCCATAAGTAAAGAGCCCCGAGCCTTTCGTTAATGACTTCCTTATGTGGAATGCACCGAAGCCAGACTTTCCGTAGGAGACGTTGTGAATGACGATGGCAAGTTGATAGGTATCAATGTGACGTGTTATCCAAGTCTTGGATGAGGGTCACAGTTTTGAATGATATTTCTATTGTTAATAAATTTTCTAACGTATTCTTGAAGACTTCTTAGCCTACCCCAGAGCACGAAATCGAATTTTGTATTGACCCCAGTACAAAACCCATTTCTTAAACCCTCAAATATTTTTTTTTCAACTAAAACGAACGTATTATGCGCCACAGACGTTGGCTCGAGTTGTTGAAGATTACGATCGTACCATTCAATACCATCGTGAAAAAAGCAAATGTGGTAGCTGACGTGTTGAGTAGAAGATCGTATGCGTTTACGAGTGCGATGTTGTTAACACAAAGACTCATTTCGTATAAATGATGAAGATAGAGTTAAAGACTCTAGGGACCCACGTGAAGATAACGAATATACGATTAGAATCGACTTTAATCGATAAAGTTAAAGTCGTGCAAGCTATGGACCCGGAGCTGATGAATACTAAGAAGAAGGTTCAAGAAGACGTTATTCTAGAAGTAAGAATCGATGAAGAGAGAAAATCTCAACCCTCGATTTAATTGACCCATTTAAAATCCTCGATCGAGTAGGAACTGTAGCTTATAGACTCATTTTACCGCCAAGTATGTCGCTTGTTCATTACATTTTTAACGTATTGATGTTACGTAAATATGTGGACGACCCGAACCACATTATTGATTTAGAACCGGACGAGATAGCGGATAATTTAATGTATAAAGATGTACCTGTTAAAATCTTGAAATGTATTCAACACTCAAAGGTTATACCTCAAGAGTTAGAATCTGACGAAGTGTCCTCATCTGTTCGGCATACCAGGTACGTACGAAAATTTCGAGAGCGAAATTTCATAAGGAGGGGAGATTGTGAAACCCCAGATTTTATGAATAAAGATTTAATTTTTTCGAAATATTTTTTTTAATATTATGGTGTGAATTTGAGATAATGTTATAGTTGTGGGTAGTATTTATAAATTTTACAAAGTATGCATGTTGTTGTATTATATTCGATTGGTCGGAGAATATTATTTTTGTCGAGAAATATTCGTACGATGGCACAATTATTGGTGGACCCCACAACGGAATTATTGTAGGATTGGGAAAACGACAAAAATATTTTATTAAAAATAACGGCGGAAGTTTTACCGTTGATACTGTTGAACTACTCGGTAGTAAAAGTACAATAATACGTGTGGTTGCATAGTAGCACACGATATTGATTATTAATGCTTAAGTGAGAAGTCACTCAATTTGATTCAATTATTGTCAATTAATAATATGAATTATTTAGCGATAATGAAGTTTTGTTTTATTCGTATTATTAACGTAATAAAACAGAAACATCTTTTTATATAAAACAGAATACTTTATTAAAGTTATTCTATAAATAGAATATATTATATTTTATTTAAAAAAAAATTCTTTAAATATAGACCGTCAGATTAAAGTAAATCAATCTGGACCGTTCATGGATTAGTTACTATGCATTCTATTTTCCTATAAATAGAAGCTCATTCCTTCATTATTTTCTTACGAATTCACTGAACTCTAGAGAGAGAAACTATAGAGAGAAACTATAGAGAAAAAGAAGAAAAGTGTTCTGCTACTTCACTACTTCTATACCCAGTACTCTTCTTTCTAAGGTAAGGGATATTATTTGTTGCACCCGTAAGGGTTATTATTTTTTTTGTATTCATGAAGAGAACTTCTGTTATTCTATTATTTATTATTCTGTTGGAATAACCTGTATACGCGGACTACCCTATACTTGGTGAAATTCTTCTGTTATTCCATTCTTTATTATTCTGTTGGAATATCCTGTCTGTGCATTTTACGCCGGACTTGGTTCCATTATTTATTATTCTGTCGGAATATCCTGTCTGTGCGTTTAGGCCGGACCTGGTTCCATTATCTATTATTCTGTCGGAATATCCTGTCTGTGCGTTTTACGCCAGACCTAGTTCCGTTATTTATTATTCTGTTAGAATAACCTGCCTGTGCGGTCTATCGCATGCATGGTGATTTCTTTTGTTATTCAATTCTTTATTATACTCAGTTGGTTAAAACTTTGACTTCTATACTCCATGAAATTAGTGAAATATCCTTGATATTTGCACTTCATCCAGAATCTTTTCATGGAAATATTCTTCTGAGCATTCTTAAATTTTACTCTACACAAAAGTATCATGTTGACAATTTGGACGTTATTGGTTCTTGGACAAATTAATTCTTGAACTTGTTTTATTGAATTCTTATATCATTGTCATCATCCTCATGTTTATATTATGTTGAAAGTCATATGTGGCCTGTAGTGCATAGATGGACTTGGTATGATTATGACCAGGGATTATTCGGTGTAATCATGACCGTAATGTTATAAATGATGTGGAAAAAGTCCTCATTGGCCCGTAGTGCTTGATAGATAGTTTTTGGTATGATTATGGCTATTGATTCTCTTTAGCCGTAGTGCAAAGATGAATTGTTTTATGACATGATCAGGACCGTTGATGAAAACACGATTATCTTTGGCCCATAGTGCATAGATAATTCGTGGTCGTGATACTAAAGAATATCATTGGCCGTAGTGCAGGGGTGATTCGATGATGTGGATTATTTTAGCTGAGTCTCAGCGATAAAAGTCATGAAAAACCTTTTAAATCATAAAAGATAGTAGATTTTATTCTCTACTTGACTCTTTTAATGGATTGTTGGTTCCGCTGCAGTTAAACTTGATGTCTATTGTATTTTATCTGTTTAGCATTGTTGAAGACTAATGATAATTTATTCTGCATTATCTTAGTCATAATATTTCTTACTGGGCTAGTTGAGCTCACCCTTTCTTTCACTGTTCTCTTCAGGAAATGAGAACGTAGCTGAGACTAGTCGGGAAACAGAGTGATGGTCCAAGATGATAGCATTAGTAGTCCTCACTATTCTATATAATAGTGTGATAATAATTGTAATGAGGACTCCTTTTGAGTATGGATACTCTCTGTGACGCCCCCAAAATTAGGTATACATCACCCATCTTGGGTCGTCAGATACATAGTACAGAATACAAATACAACTTACTAATACAACTGTCGTGTACAATACGACAAAACATAAACTGTGAGTTTGAATACAAATATTATCTTCTAGAGAGTATTCATACTCAAAAGGAGTCCACCATTACATAGAATAGTGAGGACTACTAACTAATACTATCATTCGGACCATCACTCCGTTCCCCGACTTGCCCCAGCTACGTTCTCATTTCCTGAAGAGAACAGTGAAAGAAAGGGTGAGCTCAACTAGCCCAGTAAGAAATATTATGACTAAGATAATGCAGAATAAATTATCATTAGCCTTCAATAATGTTAAACTGATAAAATATAATAGACATCAAGTTTAACTGCAGCGGAACAAGCAATCCATTAAAAGAGTCAAGTAGAAAATAAACTCTACTATCTTTTATGATTTAAAAGATTTTCCAACACTGTGATCGCTGAGACTCAGCTTAATAAAATAATCCACATCATCGAATCACCCCTGCACTACGGCCAAAGATATTCGTATATTCATTAATGGTCATGATCATGCCAACAACTGTCCATCAATGCACTACGGGCCAATGAGGACTTTTACCACATCATTTGTAACATTACGGTCATGATTATACCGAATAATCCCTGGTCATAATCATACCAAGTCCATCTATGCACTACAGGCCACAGATGACTTTCAACAGAATATAAACATGAGGATGATGACAATGATATAAGAATTCAATAAAACAAGTTCAAGAATTAATTTATCCAAGAATTAACAACGTCCAAATTGTCAACATGATACTGCTTTGTGGAGTAAAATTCAAAAATGATCAGGAGAATATTTTCATGAAAAGATACTGGATGAAACGCAATTATCAAGGATATTCCACAAATTTCATGGAGTATAGAAGTCAAAACTTAACCAACTGAGTATAATAAAGAATGGAATAACAAAAGAAATCACCATGCATGCGATAGACCGCACAGACAGGTTATTCCAACAGAATAATAAATAATGGAACCAGGTCCGGCGTAAACGCACAGACAGGATATTCCGACAGAATAATAAATAATGGAACCAGGTCCGGTGTAAAACACACAGACAGGATGTTCCAACAGAATAATAACAAAACGGAACCAGGTCCGGTGTAAAACACACAGACAGGATGTTCCAACAGAATAATAGAAGAATGTCACCAAGTATAGGGTAGACCGCGTATACTGGTTATTCCAACAGAATAATAAGAAATGGAATAACAACAGTTCTCTTCATGAATAAGAAAGAATAACACCCCTTACCGTTTTAAAGACGAGCTGAAATAAGGAAGTAGTTAAGTAGCAGAATACTCTTCTTCTCTCTCTCTATAGTTTCTCTCTATAGTTTCTCTCTCTAGAGTTCAGTGAATTCGTAAGAAATAATGAAGGAATGAGCTGCTATTTATAGAAAAATAGAATGCATAGTAACTAATCCATGAACGGTCCAGATTGATTACTTTAATCTGACGGTCCATATTTAAAGAAAAATCTTTTAAATAAAATATAATATATTCTATTTATAGAATAACTTTAATAAAGTATTCTGTTTTATATAAAAAGATGTTTCTGTTTTATTACGTTAATAATACGAATAAAACAAAACGTCATTATCGCTAAATAATTCATATTATTAACTGACAATAATTGAATCAAACTGAGTGACTTCTCACATAAGCATTAATAATCAATATCGTGTGCTACTATGCAACCACACGTATTACTGTACTTTTACTACCGAGTAGTTCAACAGTAACAATGGTAAAATTTTCGCCGTTATTTTTAATAAAATATTTTTGTCGTTTTCTCAATCCGACAATAATTCCGTTGTGGGGTCCACCAATGATTGTGTCGTTGTACGAATATTCCCTGTTAAAACGAATATTCCCCGACCAATCGAATATTATATAACAACTTGCGTACTTTGCAAAATTTATAAATATTACCCACAACTATAACATTATATCAAATTAACTCCATAATATTCAAAAATGATATTTATAGAAAATTCATCTTTATTTATAAAAGTTGGGGTCTTACAACCTCCCCTTCTTATGAAATTTCGCCCTCGAAATTAGGGTACGTACCTGGTATGTCGAAGAGGTAAGGATACCTTGATTTCATTTCAGATTCTAACTCCCAAGTCATTTCCTCAACATCGTGGTTTCTCCACAAAACTTTGACTTGAGGTATAACCTTGGAGCGTAGAATATGTTCCTTCTTATCCAAGATTTGAACAGGAACTTCTTCATACGTCAAATCTTCCGCTATTTCGTCCGGTTCTAACTCAATAATGTGGTTCGGGTCTTCCACATATTTGCGTAACATGGATATGTGAAAAACGTTATGAACACGAGACATACTTGGCGGTAAAGCGAGTCTATAAGCCACAGTTCTTACTCGATCGAGGATTAAAAATGGACCGATGAATCGAGGATTGAGCTTTCCTCTCTTTCCAAATCTCGTAACTCCTTTCCATGGAGCAACACGTAAGAACACATGATCTCCTACATCAAATTCCACGTCCTTTCGATGAAGATCAGCATAACTCTTTTGTCGATCTTGTGAGGTTTTTATACGTTGTCGGATCGTTTGAATCTTTTCTGTAGTCATACGTACCAACTCCGGTCCCAACAACGTTGCTTCACCCACCTCATCCCAGCATACTGGAGAACGACATTTTCTTCCATACAATGCTTCGAATGGAGCCATGCCAATACTTGCTTGATAACTGTTGTTGTAGGAAAACTCCACCAATGGTAAGAACTTGTCCCAACTTCCCTTGAAGTCAAAGACACAGAGTCTTAATAGATCTTCAAGAGTTTGAATAGTCCTCTCTGATTGTCCGTTCGTCTGAGGATGATATGCTGAACTAAATCGTAACTCCGTGCCCATAGCTTTTTGTAAACTAACCCAAAATCGTGAAGTGAATCTTGGGTCTCGGTCAGAAACTATGGATACTGGCATACCATGCAGTCTTACAATCTCGTTTATGTACATACGAGCAAGACGTTCAAGTGTATAAGTTTCTCGTATCGGTAAGAAATGAGCAGACTTGGTCAATCTATCAACAATGACCCAAATCGCATCAATACCTTGAGAAACCCTTGGAAGACCGGTAACGAAATCTATGGTAATGTGCTCCCACTTCCATTCTGGAATTTCAAGTGGTTGCAATGGACCTTTTGGTACTTGATGCTCCGCTTTGACTCGTTGACAAGTTAGACACCTTGAGATAAACAACGCTATCTCTCTCTTCATATTGCTCCACCAAAATGTATGACGAAGATCATGATACATTTTGGTACTTCCAGGATGGATTGCAAACGATGTGTTGTGCGCCTCCATCATGATTTCATACTTTAAATCAGGGTTGTTAGGAACACAAAGTCTGGAGTTGACTCGAAGTATTCCTTCTTCATCGATTCTTGCTTCCGGCATAGCACCTTCTTGCACTTTCTTCCTCATACGCATCAGTTCCAGGTCTGTAGCTTGAGCAGCTTTAACTTTATTGATTAAAGTCGGTTCTACTCGTATATTCGTCATCATCACATGGGTCCTTGGAGTCTTTAACTCTATCTCCATCCTTTGCAAATCACACAAAATGGGTCTTTGTGTTGACAATATCGCACTTGTACTTGCATATGATCTTCTACTCAATGCGTCAGCTACCACGTTCGCTTTTCCAGGATGATATTGAATGGTATGATCATAATCTTTCAACAGTTCAAGCCAACGTCGTTGTCGCATGTTGAGTTCCTTTTGAGTGAAGAAATATTTGAGGCTTTTATGATCCGTAAAGATCTCCACCTTCTCCCCATATAAGTAATGCCTCCAAATTTTAAGTGCAAAGACAACAGCTGCCAACTCTAGATCATGAGTAGGATAATTCCTCTCATATTCCTTGAGTTGTCTTGATGCATAGGCTATGACTTTTCCATGTTGCATGAGAACGCATCCCAACCCTTTGCTCGAAGCATCACTGTAGATGACAAATCCCTCCAAGCCAGATGGTATTGTTAGAACAGGTGCTGAAATGAGTCTCCTCTTGAGTTCTTGAAAACTCTGCTCACATTCTTCGCTCCAACCGAACTTTGTATCTTTCCGAGTCAGCTGAGTTAATGGAGTAGCGATTCGAGAAAATCCTTCCACGAATCTCCGATAATAACCAGCTAGACCGAGAAAGCTACGTACTTCGGTTACTGATTTAGGTTGCTCCCAGCTTTAAATAGCTTCAATCTTTGTCGGGTCAACAGATATTCCACGACTTGATACTACGTGCCCAAGGAATGCTACCTCTTCCAGCCAGAACTCGTATTTCTTCAACTTGGCATAAAGTTTGTATTCACGAAGCTTTTGGAGTACCAGCCTCAAGTGTTGCTCATGATCTTCACGGCTTTTGGAATAAACAAGGATGTCATCGATAAAGACGACCACAAAGTGATCCAAATATTTCTTAAATACCCTGTTCATCATATCCATGAAGGCAGCAGGAGCATTAGTCAATCCAAAAGACATAACTAAGAATTCATAATGCCCATACCGAGTTCTGAAGGCAGTCTTTGGAATATCCTCAGTTCTAACCTTCAGCTGATGATATCCAGAACGAAGATCGATCTTTGAAAAGAATTGTGCTCCTTGTAACTGGTCAAACAGGTCATCAATACGTGGCAATGGATACCTATTTTTGATGGTGACATGATTCAACTCCCGATAATCAATACAAAGTCGCATACTCCCATCTTTCTTCTTCACGAACAGAATAGGAGCACCCCAAGGAGAAGTACTAGGACGAATAAAACCAATGTCTAACAATTCCTGCAGTTGGGTCTTTAACTCCTGAAGTTCAATAGGAGCCATTCGATATGGGGCTTTGGAAATGGGTTTTGTACCGGGTTCAAGGTCGATACAAAATTCAATTTCACGCTCTGGGGGTAGGCCAGGAAGTTCTTCGGGAAATACATCAAGAAATTTATTAACAACAGAAATATCATTCAAAGCTGACGTATTTTTGTTTAGATCTGTGACATGAGCTAAGAAAGCTTGACATCCGTTTTTCAATAAACGAATAGCTTTATGGCTTGAGATGACAGCGATTGATTTTAATGGTTTGGTTGCTTGAATTCGCATTATAGGTCGATTAGGAATATGAAAGCTAACAACCTTACGAAAACAATCAATTTTTGCATGATGAGTAGTTAACCAATCAATCCCTAGAATCACGTCAAATGCAAGTATTTTTAACGAAATCAGATCGACAGGTAATGTGTGGGTACCAACTTGAACCAAACAAGACTTATAAATCGTGGATGTAATGAAGGTTTCTCCCAATGGAGTTTCAACAGCTAAGTCAAAGTCTAATTTCTCCGGAATCAAATTTAATCGATGAGCGCAAGTAGGAGAAATAAAAGAATGGGTAGAACCGGTATCAAATAAAGTATAGACTTCGTTAGAGTTTATGATAAGCTTACCCGTGATGACCTCATTCGGGTTCCTTGCTTTCTGGGAGTTCACAACAAACGCTCTCCCTTGCACAACCGGTTTTGACTTTTCTGGGACGGCCTTTGGTGCCTCCATCCTAGCTGAATTTGTCTTCGGTAAACGACAAAATCGGGCTAAATGTCCTTCTCTTCCACAATTATAACATGCTTTGGACGGCATCGCGCAGTTTGGACTGATGTGCCCCTCCCCTCCGCATTTAAAACATATGATAGGTGGTCGTTCTCCTTCCTTAACAACAGGTGCTGGTGCTGACGTCTTTCCATCATTGTTGAATCTCCTCTTCTTGAAATGCCCATTCTTATTGTTTTGGCCCTGATTACCACCGAAGTGGTTACCATTTCTGGCCTGTTGATTCCCTCCACGCTTATTGTCACCGCTTCGATGACTGCTCTCATTGGTATTATCATTTTGCCAGCTGCTCTCTTTTGATTGCGTTGTCTCGTTATCGCGCTCCACCAACTGAGCCCTATTTACAACATCTGAATACAAACACAATTTATGAGAAACAAGATGTTGACGTATCTCCGGCTTCAAACCTCTTAAAAACATCCGCGTCATTCTTTCTTCATTATCCACCAGGTGGGACGCAAACCGGGATAACTCCGCAAATTTTGCCTCGTACTGCAACACGGTCATATTATTCTGCTTCAATTTGATGAACTCCACCTCCTTCATGTGACGAATACTCTCGGGAAAGTATTTATCGTTAAACAGCTCTTGGAACTTCTCCCAAGACATCTTCAGTGCGGCAGGTTGAGTACGTTTTATCGATTCCCACCAGTAATCTGCCTCTCCTCGCAACATAAAGGCGGCAAAGGGAACCTTTTGTTCCTCGGAGCAACCCAAGACATCAAATATCTTGGTGATCTGCTTTATCCATGTTTCAGCTACAAGTGGTTTGGGTTCTCCCTTAAACTCCGGTGGTCCCAGCTCCTTAAACTGTTTAGCGGTGACCGCCAGAGAGTTTCCAGTATTTCCACCTACATTGTGGACAGGAGCCGCTTTCACCTGTTGTTGCATGAATTGCATAAAGCCTCTGAACATTTGATCATTCATCATTTGGTCAGTGTTGTTATTTACATGAGAATTGTCACCTTCCTGATGCACATTATCCTGATTATTGATATGTGGTGAATCAACAGTCGCCTGTGCTCCATTGCTATTCTCAACATTCTCAGATGCCATTTTCAAATACTGCCACAAAATAAAAATTAATTGATATGTCATATTTTATCCTTATATTATGACCGACCAATTAAATATCATGCAAATAAACTTAGGTAGGTCATACTAGCGAAGGAATTCCCCGTCTCTCCCCTCCTAGTTCTATTCTCACATCTTAGCCAGGGATCATATCCCTAAGCTCTGATACCAACTGTGACGCCCCCAAAATTAGGTATACATCACCCATCTTGGGTCGTCAGATACATAGTACAGAATACAAATACAACTTACTAATACAACTGTCGTGTACAATACGACAAAACATAAACTGTGAGTTTGAATACAAATATTATCTTCTAGAGAGTATTCATACTCAAAAGGAGTCCTCATTACATTTATTAACACACCATTACATAGAATAGTGAGGACTACTAACTAATACTATCATTCGGACCATCACTCCGTTTCCCGACTTGCCCCAGCTACGTTCTCATTTCCTGAAGAGAACAGTGAAAGAAAGGGTGAGCTCAACTAGCCCAGTAAGAAATATTATGACTAAGATAATGCAGAATAAATTATCATTAGCCTTCAACAATGTTAAACTGATAAAATATAATAGACATCAAGTTTAACTGCAGCGGAACAAGCAATCCATTAAAAGAGTCAAGTAGAAAATAAACTCTACTATCTTTTATGATTTAAAAGATTTTCCAACACTGTGATTGCTGAGACTCAGCTTAATAAAATAATCCACATCATCGAATCACCCCTGCACTACGGTCAAGGATATTCGTATATTCATTAATGGTCATGATCATGCCAACAACTGTCCATCAATGCGCTACGGGCCAATGAAGACTTTTACCACATCATTTGTAACATTACGGTCATGATTATACCGAATAATCCCTGGTCATAATCATACCAAGTCCATCTATGCACTACAGGCCACAGATGACTTTCAACAGAATATAAACATGAGGATGATGACAATGATATAAGAATTCAATAAAACAAGTTCAAGAATTAATTTATCCAAGAATTAACAACGTCCAAATTGTCAACATGATACTGCTTTGTGGAGTAAAATTCAAAAATGATCAGGAGAATATTTTCATGAAAAGATACTGGATGAAACGCAATTATCAAGGATATTCCACAAATTTCATGGAGTATAGAAGTCAAAACTTAACCAACTGAGTATAATAAAGAATGGAATAACAAAAGAAATCACCATGCATGCGATAGACCGCACAGACAGGTTATTCCAACAGAATAATAAATAATGGAACCAGGTCCGGCGTAAACGCACAGACAGGATATTCCGACAGAATAATAAATAATGGAACCAGGTCCGGTGTAAAACACACAGACAGGATGTTCCAACAGAATAATAACAAAACGGAACCAGGTCCGGTGTAAAACACACAGACAGGATGTTCCAACAGAATAATAGAAGAATGTCACCAAGTATAGGGTAGACCGCGTATACTGGTTATTCCAACAGAATAATAAGAAATGGAATAACAACAGTTCTCTTCATGAATAAGAAAGAATAACACCCCTTACCGTTTTAAAGACGAGCTGAAATAAGGAAGTAGTTAAGTAGCAGAATACTCTTCTTCTCTCTCTCTATAGTTTCTCTCTATAGTTTCTCTCTCTAGAGTTCAGTGAATTCGTAAGAAATAATGAAGGAATGAGCTGCTATTTATAGAAAAATAGAATGCATAGTAACTAATCCATGAACGGTCCAGATTGATTACTTTAATCTGACGGTCCATATTTAAAAAAAAATCTTTTAAATAAAATATAATATATTCTATTTATAGAATAACTTTAATAAAGTATTCTGTTTTATATAAAAAGATGATTCTGTTTTATTACGTTAATAATACGAATAAAACAAAACGTCATTATCGCTAAATAATTCATATTATTAACTGACAATAATTGAATCAAACTGAGTGACTTCTCACATAAGCATTAATAATCAATATCGTGTGCTACTATGCAACCACACGTATTACTGTACTTTTACTACCGAGTAGTTCAACAGTAACAATGGTAAAATTTCCGCCGTTATTTTTAATAAAATATTTTTGTCGTTTTCTCAATCCGACAATAATTCCGTTGTGGGGTCCACCAATGATTGTGTCGTTGTACGAATATTCCCTGTTAAAACGAATATTCCCCGACCAATCGAATATTATATAACAACTTGCGTACTTTGCAAAATTTATAAATATTACCCACAGCTATAACATTATATCAAATTAACTCCATAATATTCAAAAATGATATTTATAGAAAATTCATCTTTATTTATAAAAGTTGGGGTCTTACACTCTCTAGAAGACATTATTTGTATTCAAACTCACAGTTTATGTTCTGTCGTATTGTACACGACAGTTGTATTATTAAGTTGTATTTGAATTCTGTACCATGTATCTGGCGACTCAAGATGGGTGATGTATACTTAATTTTGGGGGCGTCACAATCACCCTTTAAGTGAAATAAATAAATCGAAATCTTAAAAGGGTAGAAGCGCAAAATATTAGAAAAAATAAAAAATTCCTGGCGTCGACATATATATTATGAAAGATGTATATTTAAATAATCGTGCTTTGTACAAAAATTAGACTAGTTTTCTTAATTTGTACCTTTAATCTATATTTTTTTAGATTAAGCAAACAAACTACTCCCTTCGTCCCTTAATATAAACCGTTTTAGAGTTTTGCACAAATATTAAAAAAATAATTGTATACCATTAAATATTATATCAATTGTCTATATTGTCTTTATATTAAAAAAAATTTATTTATTGGACAAAATTAATAAGAGAACCAAAATTATATTTAATATTTGAGATAATATTAAAAATTAAATAATTAATATTTACTTGAAATTTTCAAACTATAAATATTAAGAGACAAAAATTATTTTTTAAAACGACTTATATTATATAAGGGACGGAGGGAGTTAAGGGTGTAAACAACTCGATCCGAAATGAACAGAGAGCTACTCGAAACATTAAATTTATACTCGAATTTGAATTGTATTTGAAAATTTTTACTCAGATTCGACTCGACTCGAATATTTATTACTCGAATTTGATCCGACTCGGATCGAATTATATTCAAACTACTCGCGAGTTTCAAATTCAAACTCGAATTCGAGTTTCTACATAATAACTAACTTTATAATAAATATAATTATAAATTAAATTTGTTATTTTACTTAGAAATGGGAAAATATATTTACTATTACACTTTACAAATATAAAATCACAATTAAAAATAAAAATAAAACAAAATAATAATAATTAAGTAATCTAATTTAATTTAATTTTGTATATATTATAAGAGAATGTATCGAGTATCTAATCGAATTTGTATCAATCGAATATGTATCGAATCACAATTAAAATTTCAAGTAGTTTGAATATTAAACGAGTCGAGTATAACCTTGCTTAGATTCTATTTATATATTTTTATTCGAACTATCTATTATGCTCAAATTTAAATTATATTATTAATAAATTTAAATTTTATTTAAATTTTTTTTGAATCCAACTCGAATTAATTTGGCTTGTTTACAACGTAAGAGGGAGTATTGCATCGTAACGGCGACGCACAAGATAAAATGAATGCTAAGCAAAGTATTCGAAAGCCTATGCAAAAGTACATGGAGTCATGGACCCCTTTACTTACACAGTGAACGGTTACAGCTATTTTGTAATCGCGCGTGGGGTTGGCCCCTTCTCCACCACATTTATCGGGATCTTTTCGCGCGCGTGAGGCTTGAGCGCCTCCCATTTTCTCGTTCCACTTGCTCCCTCTTTCTAGCGATAAATATCTGCACGGAGTCGCACCTAAAATTCTCTCTCGTCTTTCCCCTCTCCCAATCTCTCTTTTCTGTATTGAGATTGAGATTTCGCATCGCAACTCAAACGCAGAGTCGTAGTGGACTCGCTTGTTATTTGATTTTTTTGCGTCTCGGTTTATGAGGTAGCCTCTTTCTCTCCATCTGAATCTTTTCTATCAATCGTTATTTTCCAGATCTGGTTGTTTCCACCAATTATTTTGTCAGAAAAATCGATCTTTTGGTCCAGTTTCTTTAGAATGTTTTGATTTTGGGGGAAAGATCTTTAAGGGTACTGGATCTCTTGTTCTCAAGTGACAAACTACGTTTTTCGATGTGATCGGGAATTTTTTATATTCTGATGTAGTTTGGGTCTGATTTATGATTTTATACTGAATTTCTTCTCCTATTTTTTGTTTTCACCTTCATTGATTTTTTGTTGAAATCTAATTAAACTCTTTTTTGCACTGTTAAATCTGTAGCTCGAAGGAGAAACCGACTCTCGGGTATGTATTGTTTACAGTCATGTATTAATCTCCATTTGTTTGTTACCTTTTTATTTTCCTTTGCGTTTGTAAAAACACACAACGACCTTGTTTTTTAAGTTGTTTTTGTTATAAACTTTATTCCTTGACCTTATTTTTTAAATTGTTTTTGTAATAAACTTTATTTTAAGACTAATATTGTGATTGGTAGAAATATATTGAAATGTTTACCAGCCTTCATATATTTGTGATCGAGTAATAATTATTGAAAGTTTTTACATCTATGTGAGTGGTTGACAAGCAGTGGCGAAGCAGGATCCTTTTCAGTGGGGTCAAAATTATTAGTAAGCTATAAAAAATTGGTCAAAATTATTAGTAAGCTATAAATAATTTGGCGGTGTTGGGGCAGTGCCCTACATTCGGGTCATATATATACTACCACCTCCGTTTCTAATTAAGAAAGTATCTTTTATCAAATAAAATTTATTTAAAATTTTATCACTACCCCTTTGTGGGATATGAGTGAGAGAAGATAGGGGTAATATAGAAAAGTAAATAATTTATTTTTCTCGAAAGTTATAAATGACAAACTTTTTGGAACAATTTTTTTTTCCTAAAATGACAATCTTTTAGGAACAGATGGAGTATATTATAATGACAATATAATAAGTAATAATATATGGTATATATATATACTATAGTGACTCATAATAGATTTTTTTAATTACAACTGTTCATAAATAATTAATTCATTAATTATTTTTAAAAATAATATAAATTAGATTATTATTTAGTTTAAAACATTATAGAGATATACATAAATTGAAGATATGAGTTATATGTTGTTAAAATTTGACAAAGTTATAAAATTTCAATTTGACCCCATATAGTAGAAAATTTATAAAATCTTAGTGGGGTCATCTATATATAATACTTAAATTTTTTAAACTTTACCTTATATTATAAAATAATTATTTTTTTTTTCCAGTCAATTGACCACACAATCTTATCTTATATGTAGCTTCGCCGGTGTTGACAAGCCGTCATATTTTAAAGTCAAATTCGACTATCATTTTTGAATGGAGGGAGTATTAAAATTAATCAGCAAAACCTTTGGCTCCCTAATTTTCTATTTAAGTTATATTGTTATAGTTGCTACCCACATACTTTTATTCAAGTGCTAATTGGTCTGTTGTATTCTTATATGGAGCTATGAATTTAGGTAAGTTGCATATTTAACCAATCACTAATACACTGAAATCTTCACTGCTTTTGTTATTCATGTGTCTTTGTCAGTCATTTTTTTGACAAAATTCAGTGTTCTATAAACCATTGCGCGGTCCTAGGCAGTGGAATGGACACTAGTGCCTGACATTTAAATATTATTTATTGCGAAGATTCTAAACAGGTTTACATTAAAAATTACCCCAAAAAAGACCATCTTGCAAGGCAGAACAAATGAATTTCTAGAATTGTAAAACTTCAAAGCCTTTGTCAATTTGATGCGATAGAGGACTAATTTCGCCTAGGCGGGTGTTAGGCCATGATTAGGTGATGTACTATTTTAGTAAATAGGTAGTAGTTAAAAGATCGTTAGTGGTTATCCTTTTCGAGGGCCCATAAGATGAGATCTTGCTTGATTATCATGATAAACTAGTTTTGAATGATGGTTTGGAAATCTGACGTGTGAACATGCGTTTATGAAGTTGGAATCTTTTATTTCTTGCACCTTTTGCTAATTTTGTATTTCAGCCTGTCTTCTAATTCTTTGATATGAACATAGTCTCTTTTGTGTGTGTTGGCTATGTAGTCAAAATTAATCAATTGCACTAGGAGAACAGCTGAATTTTATTGTGGATCGGTGATCATACTAGTACTGATTTCTATGATTGTTTTACCTGAGTTGAGGAAATAAAGATAACGAGGAGATTTATTTTTGCAATCAGTTATTCAAGAACTTGTACCATGTGCACCTGTAAAGACTAATTTGCAACCCCCTCGTGCATAACCTGATGCGATTGAGCATCTAGAGCACCATAACTACACCAGAGGTCACTAGTTAAGGATATAATAAGCTAATTTATTTATTTATTTATTGAGCTTTAAGATGCTGACAGGGCTGGGTAATTATGTATCAGGTTGCTTACAGGCTTGAAGGAAGCTTTCTAGGGTTATGGTTTAATGATGTAAGAGAAGAGCTATAGATTTGGTGTTGGATTAGAAATTAATAAGGTAAGGTTTTGTCTGTAATTGGAATGATATCCATGAACAGTGTTTAGGATTTGTAACGGCAGTTCTAGGTTTTAAAGATACGAGTTTAGTAACGGAGTAGAATAAGAGCGCACATATAAGACATTCTTTGACGTGCATTCTGCATCAGATGCAGCTTGGAATGCGTTTACTCAAAATTGCCAGATTGAAGTGAACTGGAGGTGAAAGGTGTTTTTAGCAATTAATATTCACATGTGACATTTAATTATCTTGTGAAGTCATAATAAAGTGGCAGTGATGTCTAAGCATCTTCCGCGGGTGGAATGATGTGAACATTCTGCTACTTTTGTTTGAAGGTGTTTTATATTCTTCTGTAGCATATATGTGCCTATTGAAATTATAGATTATGGATAAAGCTATATAACATCTGAACCTAGAACCATCACATACCAATTATTATCCTTATAAGTAATGTTGTTGCATTAGTTGAATATAAGGAGCATAACTCACTTTTTGCATTCTATGTTTGCAATGACATACTTTAATTGATAGAGGCTAATAATGTATGGAGTTGTGGTCAGTATTTTTTATCCTGAGCTACTAGCTTATGGTTCATATTTTTCTATTGTTTCAGTGGTACGCGGATTAAGACCCGCAAACGGAATATTGCTGCTCCTCTGGACCCTGCAGCATTTGCGGATGCAGTGGTCCAGATTTATCTGGATAATGCTGGTGATCTGGTAAGAGTAAAATATGGTTTATCTATTTTATTTAAATGTGTACAAACTCAAATCTTATATTTGTTTGTTCATATGAGTGTTGTGTACACACTTGGGGAGGGAGATTGGTCATCAAGATCAACCTAAATAACGTTTTTTTTATTTGTGCAGGAACTCATTGCTAAGAGCATTGAATCTTCTGACCTTAACTTCTCCAGATACGGTGACACCTTTTTTGAGGCAAGTTCCCCCCCCCTCCCCCTCTTTTTTTTTTCTTGGGTCTCTTGAGAGAATGTTTCTTTATTGCCTTGAAGTTCTGATGGTATTCGAACTTTTGGTTTCTCATTTTTTTGTCTAAACCTAAGGGTATTTTTATATTGCATTTTATTTTACTCATTCAATTGCTTTCCTTCTTGTTTTTATCTGATACAATTTTTTGCTATGTTTTTATGCTAATATTTCTTGCTTCCTGCAGGTTGTCTTCACAGGAGGGCGTACACAACCTGGCACTACAAAACCTGATGAGGGGGAGCGCCACCCTTACTCTATAATAGACTGTGAGCCTAGACGCGAAGTCATTTTGCCATCTGTAATTTACATACAGAAAATCTTGCGACGGAGGCCTTTCCTCATAAAAAATCTTGAAAATGTTACACGGAGATTTCTGCAGTCCCTTGAGCTTTTTGAGGAAAATGAAAGGAAGAAGCTGGCAATTTTCACAGCACTTGCATTTTCCCAGAAACTGTCTGGTCTGCCACCAGAGACTGTGTTCCAGCCTCTGCTCAAGGATAACCTTGTGGCTAAAGGGCTAGTTCTTTCGTTTATAACAGATTTCTTCAAGGAATATCTGATTGATAATAGCCTTGATGATTTGATTTCAATTCTGAAGCGGGGTAAGATGGAGGATAATCTTCTTGAATTTTTCCCATCTGCAAAGCGGTCGTCCGAAGCTTTCTCTGAGCATTTTACGTAAGTGCTTCTTTTAAAAGGACAAGGAATATTAGGTACTTGATTTTTTTATCAGTTCTTAATCATCAGTATTTAGTCTGATATATCATTGTTTAATACCCTGCCGATAGACCTTTGGCCTTTACAGAATTAATTTTAGTAATCATTTAGTGCTTTTGATTTCATAAGTCCTAACATAACCAAAGTTGTCGGAGACCACATAGCCAATGTTGTAGGAGACCACATAACCAATGTTGTAGGAAACCACATAACCAATGTTGTAGGAGACCACTTCTTCCGTAGATTAATGTCATCTATATTATCAGCAGTTCATGTGCTTTGGTCATTATTGACCCAGAACAATTTTGAGGTTTTCGGTTGTGATGATATCTGATGGGTAATACAGTTCGGGTCTTGGACCTAGGTCTTCCTTTATGTGAACTGGGTGAAGAATAAAGGTAGCATGAGAGACCTGTCTTTTACCCATGTAAGGCTGTTGGTGCATTTTCCACATTGTATTTCACTTGAATTTTAATTTAGATGGACTAGTTTAGATTGTGTTTCTTACATTAATACATAATGAACCTAAAGCCTTACGCCGATGAGCAAAGTCAACTGAAACATAATCTTCAAGCACGACTGTTAGCATTCCGTCATTACTTTGTTGCGTGCATTAATACATTGCAACTGTTTGTTTAAGCTTAAATAATTACTAAAAAATGATTTTTGCTAAAGTTATAATTGGTTTCAAGTGATTGTTAAAAAGTAATCAGGAGGTCATTTTGCATTTAGCTAAAAATAATTGCTGAAGTAATATTAAATAATTCATAAACATTATTTTATTTGCTTTAAATATGACAAGAAAATGGTGCAAGTGTTAACATTATTTTAAGGGTACTCTTAATATTTTGTAATCGTAGTTTGAGGGTTGAACAGTTGAAAATATGAGTACGAAAAAATGATTTTCAAATAATTTGAAAAAAGTAACCTCAAACCCTGCTATAGTCGCTTAATATTTGCATTAGAAAGCTAAAATAAACATCCTATAATCAATTATTGATTTAAAAAAGTAATAATTAGAAATACAGGCTCACAATGAACCTTAAGCAAGTCAACTGAAACTTGTTTGGGATAACAAATTGGTCAAGTGAAGACATCTTTATTATCAGAAATGCTGAAGATTGGACCATGTACTTTCTGCCCTTCTGCCATGTGGTTTAGTTAATATAACTAAACTAGACACCTTTTAGTTGTGACATTGCTCATGATTATCTTAAGAATGTGTAACTAAACTAATTGGAACAATGATTTGGGACTTTCAATTCAGTATCCTACTTTGAATTATGCCTGATTCAAACTAGGCCCCAATGTATGTTCTAACTATGGTATTACAATTTGAACCATCCTGAGTTTGTGTATTTGGCTCTCCTTCATTACACCTTCCCTCCAAATCACGAATTATTTTGTGTTAAGAATTTAGTTGATAATGATCCAAAAATGTTAATAGACGATGCATGATATTGATATCAATCCAACAAAAAAAATTAGAATCATTAAAAGTATTTTTACCATTGAAATTTTAATGTAAAATTACATATTCATCAAATGGTGAAAAAGTATTTGATTACTTTCTTTTTTGGAGCAATTATACTATTCAACATTATAAATAATTTATAATTATAATTGTTGATTACAATTAGATTATCCAAAGCTATAAAAATTTGCTGTATTGGATGGAATTGGAGTGGGAAGGTGTAATGGAGGGGAGCCATGTCCTCTGAATTGGCACCAGTTATACTCTTTCCTGCATTAGTTAGTCCCCTCTTTTATTCTGTAATTTCTCACTGCAGGAATGCTGGGATCGCTCCCTTGGTTGAATACAATGAGAAGAAAATATTTGAGGTGAAGCTGAAGGAAATGAAATCTGCATTAACAACCCAGATAGCGGAGGAAACTGACATATCTGAAGTCATAGAATCTGTGAAGCAACATGTTAAAGATGCTAAATTACCAGACATTGAGGTTGTGCGTATCTTGTGGGATGTTATGATGGACGCTGTTCAATGGTCTGGAAAGAATCAACAGCAGAATGCTAATTTAGCTCTTCGCCAGGTATATTTTTGTCACCTATGCATTTTGTTATCTATATTATGCCATAAATTTTTATTACTAAACTGCTTTCTGTCATGTCTTCGAATAATTAAAAGGATGCAACATTTTCCATTTTTTAAGAAAAAAAAGAAAAGAAAAAAAGATGACAGTATCTGCTTATGATAATTTTGTTTTAGAGGAAATTCTTGTATTGTTACATGGGAGTGAGGAAATTCTTGTATTGTCCTCACTTGTATACTTGAAGAACGAGAATTTTGCTCCGTAATTGGAAGAGTGAATTACCAAGCTTTAAAAGCAAGCATTTACAATAGGTGTATCCATTTAAAATTTTCCTTTTACCTTAAGCATGTAGGAAGGAGTACGGGGGAAAGGGGATTTTTTTTTTAAATTTCTTGGTATGGAAGCTACTTTTTAATTTAAATCTTTTTTTTTTCCTTTTGTTTTTCCTTGTTTTGGAATATAATGTATTTCTACTTTATGGTGACAATTGTGGCTGACAGTGCATAGCATCTCATGACATCTCAACACTGCAGTGTTTTATATTACTATGTTGATAAAGGTCAAACATCTTTCATTCTTAGCTGACAGTTTTACTGCAAAGATTATAGAAGATCCGTCACCAAGTCTGTTGATTTGTAATTATTAATATGTATTTAAAAGTTCTTAGAGTTGATGTATGGTGCCCCCATGTCCATATACATATAGAGGCACATAAGGTCCAGCTGCAAGACTATACTAAAGCTAAATGAAAGTAAAGTGTTGATAGAGTATTAGTTGTGGCACTTGGGGCTAGCTATCTTGAGGAAGTTTAAATTAAGAATGGTTGCAGTATAGCATATTCTTTGATGCATTATTTTGAAAAGTTGATGTTCATATCTAGGTGAAAACATGGGCCGAATTATTAAATACCTTCTGCACCAGTGGAAAGCTTGAACTGGAACTCCTGTACAAAGTTCAGGTCCAGTGCTACGAGGACACAAAGCTCATGAAGTTGTTTCCAGAAATCGTTAGGTCTTTATATGACCTGGATGTACTTGCCGAAGATACTATTCTTCACTGGTTTCGTAAAGGATCAAACCCTAAGGGCAGGTAATTGTAAAATTATAGTGAATCGTGATCACTTTAATGTTTCAAAAATTATGTAATGGCTGTATATCTGTTTGGTTAATTATGCTCAGTTTTCTTCTATGATTGTCTCTGTCATATTTCTTTCCAGCTTTACAGACTTAATCCGTTCCATACAAAGAGTTCCATTTGTACACTATTTTGTTCCAGAAAAGATCCTACTTTTGATGATGTATAAAATGACCCAATGTAGTCGTAAATTTGTCATTATAATTTCATCGTCGTGCAACAACTACTAAACTACCAACTTGTTATTTTATGGGTAAACATGGAACTAGAATACTTTCTTAATCTTTGCAAAATTTATAAATAGGACTCTTTTTGGGATACGGAAGGAGTATTATCTAACATAATTAAAAGATTTTTGGAATGCGACTCCTTGGCATATCAGTAGAGAATAAATCAAGTCAAGAATATTTAAAAAGAGAAAAATTAAAAATCAAAGAATTGTTATTAAAATATTTCTTTGTGATGAAGGAGAGTGCAAACAAAACTACTACTGGATGTTACTGTGTAAGGTCGTACTCAATTTATCCCTATTATATTTTTGGCCTCCATCTTTTTCCTTTTTCGTTCTTGGTGCTGCCAAAAGCAACTAATATTGCAACATGTGCAATTTGTACCCTAGAGGATTCAAGGATAAAGGGAAAGGTTAAGAATAATCATAGGGAAACACAAGATCGTAGAGCTCCAAGTGAACTACTTCCGGGCCAAGAATGCTATGTTCTCTAATCTGAATGAGTAATAAAAATTACAGCTGCCAGATTTAATGTGTATTTATTGCTAACCTCTCACAGCCCTAGGTTTGCACTAAATAATATTGGAACCAGTGACCTTGACCTAATTTAAATGACTCAAATGACAGTATTTGACTTCTAAACTAAAAGACATCTTGCATGTGTTGAAACTTGAATAACATAAAAGAACATAAAGAGAATTAGAAAAAGATCAGTTCTTTGGATGCAACTGTAGTTTTATGGGTATAACCGTTTTAAGTTGCCTGTTATTGGATATGCGAACATTAAATTCAAGTTGTACTGAAGGAAATGAAAAAAGTCCAAACACCAACTTCGACTACTATTTATGCTTGTGCCTGAAATATAATTATTTTTCTCCTGCCCCTCTTTATTTATCATTTTATGACATGTCCTTTGCCGGGGGGTTGGGGGGTTGCACGTGGGATAGCATTGTCTATTTCTAAGTACTGAACTGTCATTTTTTAATCAATTGTCGTATTGGTTTAGGCAAAGCTTTGTGAAGGCTGTGGAGCCTTTCGTAAAATGGCTGGAGGAAGCAGAAGAGGAGGAATAAATGTTTTTGGTGATACTGCAAGTTGACCTTTCCTCTATTAGCTGTCTTTTCTGATATTTACTCATAAAGCACTGAATTTACTTTGTTGAAAACATTGTCAAGATACTGCGATGCATGAATTATTTGTTGTATTTGTTGATGATGTGGCTGAGCCACCAACCGTTTTTTCTACCGACAATAATCACTTGGTCTATCATTCTAGGTACCAGGAATGAGTTTCATTTTTAGGCTTGTTAATGTTTGTCAATGATATTCATAATAATTTCTTTGATCGCAGGTTTAGTTAAGTTGGTTATTGAAGGAAAAAAAATTCTCTGGTCAAATCATAACGTCTTAATATGCTTAAAAAGGTTTTGTGAGACTTATTGTGGGAGGTATTAGACACTGAAATGGGACATCCTATCAGATAGTGAATAACATTTATGAGGTTGTATTTTTAGTCGATTCTTTTGGCGTTCCGACTTTAATTTGCAAGAATGAACTTGCCTGCTATTAGCTGTTTGTTCAAGGTCTCGGTGGGTTGGGGTGGGGGGAGAAACTAATTATGGTAGGTACATGGGAAAACTTTACTTGCTTCTGAACTGATGGTGATGATTTTAAAAATCTCTGGCTTAATTTGATTCTGGCAACTTACTCGTTAGAGATCTAAGAGGCATAAGTGACGCCTCAAAAGCTGAAGTACACGTGTTAATTATATAAAATTTTACATTCATTGATTTATCATGTCGTTATATTTTAGTTGAGTAATAAATCAACTTCATCTCAAATGAATGATTTAAATTAATTCACTCCACAAATTCAAGAGCTAATTAAAACAATTAACAAATATATTATTAGGCAAAGTAGAAAGTAAATTTGTACTCTTTTTATCTGAATTTTTTAATTTATGTACAATTTATTTTTAAGTCATTTTTTTTGGAGACGCAGGGAGTATCATTTATCATGTCATTAACAATTTATGTTCTTTTGGAGTTGCTATGAGTGCCTTCAAATTGATTCAACTATACCGCTTTTTATCATGTCCCTATTGAATACTTGGATGACTTGATCATACTTCTCCGTCTTACAAGAAAATTAAGCCTCTATTTACTCCAGGACTCGAGGCTTTCTGTCTTCCAAGGATATTAATACATTTGAATACCTTTTAATAGATGTTTTTGATTCGATCAGAGGTTAAATTTGTTTGGAATTTTTTTTTTCTCTCAACGCCTCTTAATTTAAAAGAAAAATATAATTCTAAACTATTGAGAATGAATGAGTTTATATTTTTTTGGACAAAAATAACCTCTTCAATATTACAAAATCTCTCTTTTATCCCTTTCTCGTGTCCTCATTCTTGATTCTTGAATACTTACAACTCCCATTGTTTCAACACTAATTGGCGATACAACACTAATTGAAACCACTTCAATTGGTAATGGCCATGGAAAGGTGAAAATATTTCTAGGTTTCATAGAAAATGCGAAAAGGAAAGAAGTTCGTGGAGATGCATCGCTAATGAGGACTACTGCAATTGGAAAAGGTCGCGGAAAGGAAAAAAGATTTGTGGGTTTTGCTGAAAATATGAAAAAGCAAGAATTTGGTGGAGATATAGCACTGATGAGGACAGCTGCAACTGAAAATGGCCGAGGAAAGGAGAAAAGAGTTGTGTGTTTTGCTGAAATTATGATTAAACAAGAATTGGTTAGAGATAAGGAACTGATGAGGACTGATTCAATTCGAAATGGCCATGGAAATGAAAAAAGAATTATGGGTTTTGTTGAAAATTTGAAAAAAAAATTATGGGTTTGGCTGGAACTGTGAAAAATAAAAAAGCTGATAAAAAATTTATGGTATTTATTTATTTATTTTATTTTATTTTATTTAAATATTTATGATGGAGTTACTTTAGCGTTGTTTTAAAAAAAGGGTTCTTTACAGAAATATACAACAATTAGAAAGTAATTACATCATTAGTGCATCAACAAAATAATTACAAAAAGAGTGTAATTAAGACTCATATTACAAAAATAGTACAATTCACATTAATAAGAAAACTTAAAATCAAGGAGAAATAACTGCCATAATTAATAATTTAAATTCAAATATTTGGGATCTAACAACAAAAATAAATTCAAATTCAAATCTTCATCTTCCTCACATACACTTTGAAATAATAGTTAACAAATAAGTAAATAAATAAATAAAATATCTGTACATGTGGGCTCTGTTTTAGTTTTAACTTTTTTAGTTCTCTCTTCCCGCCGGCTTCTCTTCCGCTACTCCGCTGCTACACCGGGAAGAAGAAGAAGATTCGCCCTACAAAAAGTTTAAAAATAAATAGATGTAACATTTACTGTTTTGAAATTATATTTATGACTATTTTGTTACTCATAAATACTAAAATGGTTACCTTTGTATGAATTGTTGGCTACCAACTGCATTACATTCAAACGAAATTGGTAACTTAATAAAAGTGAATTGGTTACCTTGGTGTGAATGTTTGGCTACCAACTGCACTATGAAAAAACTGCAGGTGTGGATGTGAATTGGTTACCTTGGTATGAAGGTTTTGTTACCTTGGTATGTAGGTTTGCTTACCTTGATCTGAAGGTTTGGTTACCAACTACACTAAGAAAAAATTGAAAGTGTGTAGGTTGATTGGGTACTTTGATATGACAGTTTGATTACCTTAATATGAAGGTTTGGTTACCATCATCCAGTATTTGAAGGAACACATTGACCACTTCTCTCTGTCACAAACACCAAGAGCAGTCTAGTCCAGTCACATGATGGGACATAGTTTCCGCCAGAATGCCTTCCCGGTGTATTCGCCCTTGGCAGGAAAAGGGTAGCAGTGGCCCCCATTTCTCTCAACTGTGTTTGATGTAGTAGATTATTACAGTAAATGGAAAAAATGATGGGATAAAATAAATAGAGAGTAAAAATTAAATAAAGTTTCTAATTTGATTAAACCTACAACCTACTACAGTGTGAGCAATTAAAAAAAAATCAAAGAAAGAACTCAGGTATTGGATCTCAATTTGGTTTTATGCCGGTGAATGTTGGGAAGTGGGATCGGCCGACGATATCGGCACTCACTCGGCAACCTTCAAGCATGAATACAATATCGGCCATGGTGGGTCGGTCTAACGGATCTGGTGCAGTGCACAACAATCCTACTTTGACTCCCAGTAAGAACTCTTCCCATTCTGAGGATTCTGGATTCAGGTATTGAACTACTCTCCTCCGGCCAATTGGCCGACATCGTCGGTGTCCCCCACCTCGAAACGCACCCACGAACAGGTCACCTCTCTCAATATTCCTCCCTCCACCCTTGAAAGAATACGTTAATGAAGAAGAAGAGGAATGACTAATTAATGCAGTTATTCTAGATGAGGAGAGAGAGAATAACCTAAATTAAGGAATTCTAATTGCATACTAATTTTCTAAATTAAGGAATCCTAATTATACTAATATTGTGAATAAATATGAAATTGTATTAATTGTGTAAATATTTTATGAGTACACTATTATTGTAATTTTTTTCAAAAAATGTAATAGAATATGTAATTCATCCTAAAAAGGGTTCTTTACAGAAATATACAACAATTAGAAAGTAATTACATCATTAGTGCATCAACAAAATAATTACAAAAAGAGTGTAATTAAGGCTCATATTACAAAAATAGTACAATTCACATTAATAAAAAAACTTAAAATCAAGGAGAAATAACTGCCATAATTAATAATTTAAATTCAAATATTTGGGATTTAACAACAAAAATAAATTCAAATTCAAAATAATAATTTAAATTCAAATCTTCATCTTCCTCACATACACTTTGAAATAATAGTTAACAAATAAGTAAATAAATAAATAAAATATCTGTACATGTGGGCTCTGTTTTAGTTTTTACTTTTTTAGTTCTCTCTTCCCGCCGGCTTCTCTTCCGCTACTCCGCTGCTACACCGGGAAGAAGAAGAAGATTCGCCCTACAAAAAGTTTAAAAATAAATAGATGTAACATTTACTGTTCTGAAATTTTTTTTATGACTATTTTGTTACTCATAAATACTAAAATGGTTACCTTTGTATGAATTGTTGGCTACCAACTGCATTACATTCAAACGAAATTGGTAACTTAATAAAAGTGAATTGGTTACCTTGGTGTGAATGTTTGGCTACCAACTGCACTATGAAAAAACTGCAGGTGTGGATGTGAATTGGTTACCTTGGTATGAAGGTTTTGTTACCTTGGTATGTAGGTTTGCTTACCTTGATCTGAAGGTTTGGTTACCAACTACACTAAGAAAAAATTGAAAGTGTGTAGGTTGATTGGGTACTTTGATATGACAGTTTGATTACCTTAATATGATGGTTTGGTTACCATCATCCAGTATTTGAAGGAACACATTGACCACTTCTCTCTGTCACAAACACCAAGAGCAGTCTAGTCCAGTCACATGATGGGACATAGTTTCCGCCAGAATGCCTTCCCGGTGTATTCGCCCTTGGCAGGAAAAGGGTAGCAGTGGCCCCCATTTCTCTCAACTGTGTTTGATGTAGTAGATTATTACAGGAAATGGAAAAAATGATGGGATAAAATAAATAGAGAGTAAAAATTAAATAAGTTTCTAATTTGATTAAACCTACAACCTACTACAGTGTGAGCAATTAAAAAAAAATTAAAGAAAGAACTCAGGTATTGGATCTCAATTTGGTTTTATGCCGGTGAATGTTGGGAAGTGGGATCGGCCGACGATAGAACATCGGCACCCACTCGGCAACCTTCAAGCATGAATACAATATCGACCATGGTGGGTCGGTCTAACGGATCTGGTGCAGTGCACAACAATCCTACTTTGACTCCCAGTAAGAACTGTGACAAACAAGATTTTTGTAATTAATTTCTAATATTTATTGAATTAAATAAATATTTTTCGATGATTTAATTATTGGATTAAATAATTAATTGATGCAATTATGTTAGATTAATTTAATTATGTGTTACATTTATTAAATTAATGTAGAGAATTTTTATTATCAAAGTACATAATTATGTGAGCTTATTGAATTAAAAGAAATATTTAATAAGCCTATTGGTATTTTAATTAATTTAATTATTAATTAGAGAGTTAATAATTTGACATTATTATTAATGAGAAAATTAATTATGTGACTATGTGAATTAATGATAAATTATTATATGTCATTTAAAGCAAAATAAATAAAATATTGGATTTATTTTATAAGGAGTGTGACATTTTCAAACTATATGATAAAAGGTTTTATTAAAATAATGAGCTTTGAACTTAATTGCTAGCCAAACATGGCCTTAGAGGAGTTATGGCCAGTTAACCCATGATGGCCAACTGAACATGATGCGCGTCAGTTCTCTTCTCCTTTATACGTACTCTCCTTCCCTTTTCTTTTATTATTTTTTTTGGCTAAGTCTAGAAATACAGAGAGAGTTCAGAGAGAAAATTGGGAAGTTTTGAGAGAAATTGTAAGTGTGTAATCAACAGGTACTTGTGAAAAGAATTTCATTGATCATCTTCTAATCTACACTCTGGGTAATTTTCTCCCAAACTCAATTTCTACTTTTACGTATTTAAGTTTTTATACATATGGTTTTCAAGTACTGTAAAGTTTTATGATGGGAATTTGTAAGGCTTATGTGAATATATGTGTTATATATATATATTGCATGATTCCATATCATCAATTCATAATTTTACGTCGTATATGATTGCTGCAAAATTACAGAGTTTGGGTTTTGGCCATATGACCTTATACGTGATATTTTATGTATTGATCATATAGCCCTAAATTTTACACTTGTATGTTGTTATGGATGTTAATACGAAGAGACCAAGCTTTAAATGAACTGATTTGGCTTTATAACGAATCCGTGACGTTGAATTTTAGGAATTTATGTTAAAAACTTCAAGAACATCAAGAACAGAGGAAAATTTTATGTTTTAATTATGTGATTATATGTTTTAATGGGCTAAAATCACTTTATAGATATTGTATTATGATTATACATGAATTATAACATGTGGGTATGTTAAATTAGTGAAATTAATGATTATTTGGTGTCCTTTTCGCTGAACTCTGTGTTCTTCGCGAACTGGGAATCGAATTCTGGAGTCTCGCGCTGCGTCGCCAACTCCAGAACTGAAGACCCGCGCCGCAGCGCCACCACGCCACAGCGCCAGGTCTCAGACCGTAGCGCCGTCGCGCCGCAGCGCGAAGGTCATGCATAACAGTGGCGCCGCAGCGCCACTCTCTAGAAAGTTCAAGAATGAGATTTTTAAAATGTTTAAGCCTAACAATGTGTTAGTGAATTAATGTAATGAATATGTAAACATGTTAGAAGTATAATGTGATGATAAAATAGTTGTTTAACATGTAAATAACATAATTACATGTGAATTGAATTATTGAATACATAATTAGCTTGATAATTCATGAAGTACAAATTATGTGACAAAGTGGTAAATTGATTAAGTATAGTCAATAATCAAAGTAGACAAAGAGAATGGGTTTATGTTGATTAGTTAAGTTATAATTAACTGGTATTGTAAATGTGAATGAGATGTAGGATTTAAATCAAAGAACGTGCTTAGTTAAAGTGTAATCTACGCACGAGGCAAGTTTCCTAACCCTATTTATCATTATTGTTCAAGTTTATTATTTAACTCGAGTAAATTATCATTACTATCATTCAAGTTCAAATGTTATATTAAAGATTGATTATCTTTTCAAAGCATGATTCAATTATACAATAATTGTCCTATTGTATACTTTTGAGAATATTATTCAAATCGAATATCAATTATTGTTGAACCTTATTAGACTAGTGAAACCTTAATGATTCAACTAGTCCTTAGTTGATGAGCGTTCTAAAATTCAGAACCCTTGATGAATTATCCAAACCAAACTTCCTCTGGTGCGGACTCGAACGTCAAACTGAGATGAACAACCCTGTATAGGGGATTATTTACGCTTTAGCGTTAAGATATTGTGCACAGTATGGTACTAAGGGCTGATCCCCTTAAGTACGAGAAGAAGGTCCATAGTCTTATGACTGTTAAAGGTTTCAAGTATAACTCTTGTTAACCTAGGACATAGTTCAAGGTCTTATGACCCTCAGAATTCTTTTGATTCTTGTTATTCACTCTTGATTCAAAAGTTGAGCTTCTATTCAGATGTCTTTGATTTATTCGCATGTTATTATACTGTTATTTCATTTTTATACTTGTGAGCATTTGTGCTCACTCTTGCTTAATAATAACATTGCAGTTAAGAACGAAAGAACTGATGAACCTTCCACTAGTAAAGGCAAGGGCAAAGTTAGCAAGTGACGAAGACTCGTTGTTTTATATGATGATGTATTTGTTAAGACTTGAGTTAATGTTATTGTTTAAGACTTATTTGTTTATGATTCCGCTAAGATGTTTAAGGTTAGTTTAACCTGAGATTGTATTATTATTCAGATGTTGTAACCCTTAAGGGAAAGATTTTATTTCTATTATTGCATGGTTTGCATTATCATGGGTAGATAGATAGATAATATTTGTATTGTGAATACCAAATCCTGTGGAACTGGAAGTACCAGATTTGGGGGTGTCACAAGAACTTTTCCCATTCTAAGGATTCTGGATTCAGGTATTGAACTACTCTCCTCCGGCCAATTGGCCGACATCGTCGGTATCCCCCACCTCGAAACGCACCCACGAACAGGTCACCTTTCTCAATATTCGTCCCTCCACCCTTGAAAGAATACGTTAATGAAGAAGAAGGGGAATGACTAATTAATGCAGTTATTCTAGATGAGGAGAGAGAGAATAACCTAAATTAAGGAATCCTAATTGTACTAATATTGTGAATAAATATGAAATTGTATTAATTGCGTAAATATTTTATGAGTACACTATTATTGTAATTTTTTTCAAAAATATAATAGAATATGTAATTCATCCGCACATTAATTAGTACACAACCAAGACTTCTAGCTAGCTTACAAGTTCCCCAAAATAGTGGGCTGGTCTGGCATGTTTCAAACAAGCCCAAACTGCTCTGTTTTGGTCCCTTGCCCACTGCCATAGCTACTATAGACTCGTACAATAAGCCTTCAAGGTTTGACACATTAAACACCTTATAATAGCATAAAAGACACACTAGAAGCAAAGCATATCAGTTATAAAACAAACTTTCAATCACAATAAAAAATGAATTTATTTTGATCATAAACAAAGCTATTATGGTTTGCAAGGGGTTCTAAAACATGCTACACTTGAGCATAGAAGCATACTTAAAGCATTAACTTATTAAATAAGTAATTAAACATGATTTTAGACTTTATTTCATAGCTAGTATGTTTTTATACCATAACAGTCCTTACTTGGACATTTTATCAAATAGTTGGTAAGCATGTTTTTTATTTACATGAAACAATTCATTTTCCTATCCATTTTCCCAGCCTTTTGGCTTTTCATAATACTCGTATTGCTCAATCACAACCACAGTAACAAACACAGTCAATTAAATCTTATAGCAGTTAACAAAGCAACCAAAAATCAAAATAACAGTCACTATATTAATGTAACAGTCCTTCATGTCTATTCCAGGCCATCCGGTCATTACACTCTAATTTCTTATCAAAGATAAAATGAAGAAGGATTGGAAAAGTCTTGAATTACCTTACCTTGCTGGACTTCTAGAGGTTAAGGGTGCTTTGAAGCCCACTTATCCTCCCCTCTTTAGCCGAAGTTCTCCCTCTCCTTCTAATTGTCACTAACTTTTGGACCTCTGTGTTATTATGAGAAACTAACTGATTTTAGGCAATAAGCTTGGCCATTTATGGCTGAGCTTCTAGCAATGATTATTGCTCTCCCCGACCCCTACATAGTCTTCTACTGTTAAGCTTATTTGGCTCATATATTGGCTTCCCATCATTAGCTCTACTTGGCCCCTACCATGGCCTCTATTTCAGTCCTCTAACATAACTCATAGCAGCCTAAATTGCTCCAGCAGTGGCCCCTAGCAGCCACTCTAACACTTGGCCTCTAACTAATTGTCTTAACTAAGCTTAACTAATTGACTTGATTACCTCAATAAATCTCAGCTTCATATTCCCCAATGTGGGCTGCCGGATTAGACCACTTAAAAAGGCTGAATATGGGTCTTTGATTGGGGCCTAATTCATTTCTCTAATTTAGCAAGAATTCATAACACTTGAAGATAATGGAAAAAGCTTGCAAGCATACATAGAAAATTAATGTGGCCCAATAATTAAATGTGGACTCTCACTTAGCAATTGATCTTACTTGCAAGCATACATAATTATCATGAATGCTTTTTCCATTATTATTAAATAATGGAAAAAGCTTTCAAGCATACATAATAATATTCATGAATTTTATCTACCACATTTGTTCAGGCTAGCAAAAATAGTTGGCACGTACATCATTAAAATGATGGTTCCATGTAATTTAGATAACTCATGGTAGTACACATCATTTTCCTTATTTGTCACTTAACAATACTTTCAAATTAAATTAATTATATTATAATATAATTATTTCATTGATCACATAGGTAGTTTCATGTCAAGAATATTTTC
This sequence comes from Panax notoginseng, assembly GCA_016801055.1. Taxonomy (NCBI): domain Eukaryota; kingdom Viridiplantae; phylum Streptophyta; class Magnoliopsida; order Apiales; family Araliaceae; genus Panax; species Panax notoginseng. Next base: position 109,921,647 of record CM029022.1, on the reverse strand, counting down.
CAATTAAGCCATGTTGGCTTTCCTTTTCATTCTTGAAATTTATATATCATTATAACAAGGTATATTCATTCTACCTCTTTTACCATGTATAACTTGAGATACTAAATAAATTATTAAGTATTAAATAATTCTAATACCACAATAATTAAGTATAAATAAAAAAAATTATACTCAAAATTTTTCATTATAATAATTAAATATTTTATGAAATTTTCTGTGTCATTGCACAATTAGTATGTATAAAACTCAATCATCAGAGATATAAGAACAAATCTTAAATTACCTCTTATAGTTACAAACTTTACTTAATCTTGGTTGTGCAAAGCTTTGATCTCCTTTTCTCACTTAACAATTGATCTTACTATAATTCTCTCTTATGATTGTTGTGAATTGTTTTAAAGGTTTATTAGCAAGGTATGAAAGTAGTATTTATAGGCAAGGCAAGGAGTAGCCTCCAAAACTTGTGTCTTGAAAGCTACACCATAGGAGAGTGCCCAACAAGGCCTTTAATTAGCTCAACCATCCACAATTGGCCTGTGACGCCCTCAAATTCGGGTATCTTCCAACCCGATAGATGGTACTACACGGTGCTACTAACTACACATACATTCAATTGAAGGACGTCATTGACATGCACATGTTTACTAAATATTACATAATAATAAATCACTTCCCATGTTGTAAGACCCCAACTTTTATAAATAAAAATGAATTTTTTCTATAAATATCATTTTTGAATATTATGGAGTTAATTTGATATAATGTTATAGTTGTGGGTAATATTTATAAATTTTGCAAAGTACGCAAGTTGTTATATAATATTTGATTGGTCGGGGAATATTCGTTTTAACAGGGAATATTCGTACAACGACACAATCATTGGTGGACCCCACAACGGAATTATTGTCGGATTGAGAAAACGACAAAAATATTTTATTAAAAATAACGGCGGAAGTTTTACCATTGTTACTGTTGAACTACTCAGTAGTAAAAGTACAGTAATACGTGTGGTTGCATAGTAGCACACGGTATTGATTATTAATGCTTATGTGAGAAGTCACTCAGTTTGATTCAATTATTGTCAGTTAATAATATGAATTATTTAGCGATAATGACGTTTTGTTTTATTCGTATTATTAACGTAATAAAACAGAAACATCTTTTTATATAAAACAGAATACTTTATTAAAGTTATTCTATAAATAAAATATATTATATTTTATTTAAAAGATTTTTCCTTTAAATATGGACCGTCAGATTAAAGTAATCAATCTGGACCGTTCATGGATTAGTTACTATGCATTCTATTTTTTCTATAAATAGCAGCTCATTCCTTCATTATTTCTTACGAATTCACTGAACTCTAGAGAGAGAAACTATAGAGAGAAACTATAGAGAGAGAGAAGAAGAGTATTCTGCTACTTAACTACTTCCTTATTTCAGCTCTTCTTTAAAACGGTAAGGAGTGTTATTCTTTCTTATTCATGAAGAGAACTGTTGTTATTTCATTTTTTATTATTCTGTTGGAATAACCTGTATACGCGGTCTACCCTATACTTGGTGACATTCTTCTATTATTCTGTTGGAACATCCTGTCTGTGTGTTTTACACCGGACCTGGTTCCGTTTTTGTTATTATTCTGTTGGAACATCCTGTCTGTGTGTTTTACACCGGACCTGGTTCCGTTTTTGTTATTATTCTGTTGGAACATCCTGTCTGTGTGTTTTACATCGGACCTGGTTCCGTCTTGTTATTATTCTGTTGGAACATCCTGTCTGTGTGTTTTACACCGGACCTGGTTCCATTATTTATTATTCTGTCGGAATATCCTGTCTGTGCGTTTACGCCGGACCTGGTTCCATTATTTAGTATTCTGTCAGAATATCCTGTCTGTGCGTTTACGCCGAACCTGGTTCCATTATTTACTATTCTGTTGGAATAACATGTTTGTGCGGTCTATCGCATGCATGGTGATTTCTTTTGTTATTCCATTCTTTATTGTACTCAGTTGTTTAAGTTTTGACTTCTATACTCCATGAAATTTGTGGAATATCCTTGATAATTGCGTTTCATCCAGTATCTTTTCACGAAAATATTCTTCTAAGCATTCTTGAATTTTACTCCACAAAGCAGTATCATGTTGACAATTTGGACGTTATTAATTCTTGGATAAATTAATTCTTGAACTTGTTTTATTGAATTCTTATATCATTGTCATCATCCTCATGTTTATAAAATGTTAAAAGTCATCTGTGGCATGTAGTGCATAGATGGACTTGGTATGATTATGACCAGGGATTATTCGGTATAATCATGACCGTAATGTTACAAATGATGTGGTAAAAGTCCTCATTGGCCCGTAGTGCATTGATGGACAGTTGTTGGCATGATCATGACCATTAATGAATACACGAATATCCTTGGCCGTAGTGCAGGGGTGATTCGATGATGTGGATTATTTTATTAAGCTGAGTCACAGCGATAACAGTGTTGAAAAACCTTTTAAATCATAAAAGATAGTAGAGTTTATTTTCTACTTGACTCTTTTAATGGATTGCTTGTTCCACTGCAGTTAAACTTGATGTCTATTATATTTTATCAGTTTAACATTGTTGAAGGCTAATGATAATTTATTCTGCATTATCTTAGTCATAATATTTCTTACTGGGCTAGTTGAGCTCACCCTTTCTTTCACTGTTCTCTTCAGAAAATGAGAACGTAGCTGGGGCAAGTCGGGGAACGGAGTGATGGTTCGAATGATAGTATTAGTTAGTAGTCCTCACTATTCTATGTAATAGTGTGTTAATAAATGTAATGAGGACTCCTTTTGAGTATGAATACTCTCTAGAAGATAATATTTGTATTCAAACTCACAGTTTATGTTTTGTCGTATTGTACACGACAGTTGTATTAGTAAGTTGTATTTGTATTCTGTACTATATATCTGACGACCCAAGATGGGTGATGTATACCTAATTTTGGGGGCGTCACAGTTGGTATCAGAGCTTAGGGATATGATCCCTGGCTAAGATGTGAGAATAGAACTAGGAGGGGAGAGACGGGAAATTCCTTCGCTAGTATGACCTACCTAAGTTTATTTGCATGGTATTTAATTGGTCGGTCATAATATAAGGATAATATATGACATATCAATTAACTTTTATTTTGTGGCAGTATCTGAAAATGGCATCTGAGAATGTTGAGAATAGCAATGGAGCACAGGCGATTATTGATTCACCACATATCAATAATCAGGATAATGTTCATCAGGAAGGTGACAATCCTCATGCAAACAACAACACTAACCAGATGATGAATGATGGAATGTTCAGAGGTTTTATGCAATTCATGAAACAACAGGTGAAAGCGGTTCCTGTCCACAACGTAGGTGGAAATACTGGAAACTCTCAGGCGGTCACCGCTAAACAGTTTAAGGAGCTGGGACCACCGGAGTTTAAGGGAGAACCCAAACCACTTGTAGCTGAAACATGGATAAAGCAGATCACCAAGATATTTGATGTCTTGGGTTGCTCCGAGGAGCAAAAGGTTCCCTTTGCCGCCTTTATGTTGCGAGGAGAGGCAGATTACTGGTGGGAATCGATAAAACGTACTCAACCTGCCGCACTGAAGATGTCTTGGGAGAAGTTCCAAGAGCTGTTTAACGACAAATACTTTCCCGAGAGTATTCGTCACATGAAGGAGGTAGAGTTCATCAAATTGGAGCAGAATAATATGACCGTGTCGCAGTACGAGGCAAAATTTACGGAGTTATCCCGGTTTGCGTCCCACCTGGTGGATAATGAAGAAAGAATGACGCATATATTTTTAAGAGGTTTGAAGCCGGAGATAAGTCAACACCTTGTTTCTCATAAATTGTGTTTGTATTCAGATGTTATAAATAGGGCTTAGTTGGTGGAACGCGATAACGAGACAACGCAACCAAAAGAGAGCAGCCGACAAAATGATAATACCAGTGAAAGCAGTCATCGAAGCGGTGACAACAAGCGTGGAGGGAATCAACAGGCCAGAAATGGTAACCACTTCGGTGGTAATCAGGGCCAAAACAATAAGAATGGGAATTTCAAGAAGAGGAGATTCAACAATGATGGAAAGACGTCAGCACCAACACCTGTCGTTAAGGAAGGAGAACGACCACCTATCATATGTTTCAAATGCGGAGGGGAGGGGCACATCAGTCCAAACTGCGCGATGCCGTCCAAAGCATGTTATAATTGTGGAAGAGAAGGTCATTTAGCCTGATTTTGTCGTTTACCGAAGATAAATTCAGCTAGGATGGAGGCACCAAAGGCCGTCCCAGAAAAGTCAAAACCGGTTGTGCAAGGGAGAGCGTTTGTTGTGAACTCCCAGAGAGCAAGGAACCCGAATGAGGTCATCACGGGTAAGCTTATCATAAACTCTAACGAAGTCTATACTTTATTTGATACCGGTTCTACCCATTCTTTTATTTCTCCTACTTGCGCTCATCGATTAAATTTGATTCCGGAGAAATTAGACTTTGACTTAGCAGTTGAAACTCCATTGGGAGAAACCTTCATTACATCCACGGTTTATAAGTCTTGTTTGGTTCAAGTTGGTACCCACACATTACCTGTCGATCTTATTTCATTAAAAATACTTGCATTTGACGTGATTCTAGGGATTGATTGGTTAACTACTCATCATGCAAAAATTGATTATTTTCGTAAGGTTGTTAGCTTTCATATTCCTAATCGACCTATTATGCGAATTCAAGCAACCAAACCATTAAAATCAATCGCTGTCATCTCAAGCCATAAAGCTATTCGTTTATTGAAAAACGGATGTCAAGCTTTCTTAGCTCATGTCACAGATCTAAACAAAAATACGTCAGCTTTGAATGATATTTCTGTTGTTAATAAATTTCCTGACGTATTTCCCGAAGAACTTCCTGGCCTACCCCCAGAGCGTGAAATTGAATTTTGTATCGACCTTGAACCCGGTACAAAACCCATTTCCAAAGCCCCATATCGAATGGCTCCTATTGAACTTCAGGAGTTAAAGACCCAACTGCAGGAATTGTTAGACATTGGTTTTATTCGTCCTAGTACTTCTCCTTGGGGTGCTCCTGTTCTGTTCGTGAAGAAGAAAGATGGGAGTATGCGACTTTGTATTGATTATCGGGAGTTGAATCATGTCACCATCAAAAATAGGTACCCATTGCCACGTATTGATGACCTGTTTGACCAGTTGCAAGGAGCACAATTCTTTTCAAAGATCGATCTTCGTTCTGGATATCATCAGCTGAAGGTTAGAACTGAGGATATTCCAAAGACTGCCTTCAGAACTCGGTATGGGCATTATGAATTCTTAGTTATGTCTTTTGGATTGACTAATGCTCCTGCTGCCTTCATGGATATGATGAATAGGGTATTCAAGGAATATTTGGATCACTTTGTGGTCGTCTTTATCGATGACATCCTTGTTTATTCCAAAAGCCGTGAAGATCATGAGCAACACTTGAGGTTGGTACTCCAAAAGCTTCGTGAATACAAACTTTATGCCAAGTTGAAGAAATGCGAGTTCTGGCTGGAAGAGGTAGCATTCCTTGGGCACGTAGTATCAAGTCGTGGAATATCGGTTGACCCGGCAAAGATTGAAGCTATTCAAAGCTGGGAGCAACCTAAATCAGTGACCGAAGTACGTAGCTTTCTTGGTTTAGCTGGTTATTATCGGAGATTCGTGGAAGGATTTTCTCGAATCGCTACTCCATTAACTCAGCTGACTCGGAAAGATACAAAGTTCGGTTGGAGCGAAGAATGTGAGCAGAGTTTTCAAGAACTCAAGAGGAGACTCATTTCAGCACCTGTTCTAACAATACCATCTGGCTCGGAGGGATTTGTCATCTACAGTGATGCTTCGAGCAAAGGGTTGGGATGTGTTCTCATGCAACATGGAAAAGTCATAGCCTATGCATCAAGACAACTCAAGGAATATGAGAGGAATTATCCTACTCATGATCTAGAGTTGGCAGCTGTTGTCTTTGCACTTAAAATTTGGAGGCATTACTTGTATGGGGAGAAGGTGGAGATCTTTACGGATCATAAAAGCCTCAAATATTTCTTCACTCAAAAGGAACTCAACATGCGACAACGACGTTGGCTTGAACTGTTGAAAGATTATGATCATACCATTCAATACCATCCTGGAAAAGCGAACGTGGTAGCTGACGCATTGAGTAGAAGATCATATGCAAGTACGAGTGCGATATTGTCAACACAAAGGCCCATTTTGTGTGATTTGCAAAGGATGGAGATAGAGTTAAAGACTCCAGGGACCCATGTGATGATGGCGAATATACGAGTAGAACCGACTTTAATCGATAAAGTTAAAGCTGCTCAAGCTACAGACCTGGAGCTGATGCGTATGAGGAAGAAAGTGCAAGAAGGTGCTATGCCGGAAGCAAGAATCGATGAAGAAGGAATACTTCGAGTCAACTCCAGACTTTGTGTTCCTAACAACCCTGATTTAAAGTATGAAATCATGATGGAGGCGCACAACACACCGTTTGCAATCCATCCTGGAAGTACCAAAATGTATCATGATCTTCGTCATACATTTTGGTGGAGCAATATGAAGAGAGAGATAGCGTTGTTTATCTCAAGGTGTCTAACTTGTCAACGAGTCAAAGCGGAGCATCAAGTACCAAAAGGTCCATTGCAACCACTTGAAATTCCAGAATGGAAGTGGGAGCACATTACCATGGATTTCGTTACCGGTCTTCCTAGGGTTTCTCAAGGTATTGATGCGATTTGGGTCATTGTTGATAGATTGACCAAGTCTGCTCATTTCTTACCGATACGAGAAACTTATACACTTGAACGTCTTGCTCGTATGTACATAAACGAGATTGTAAGACTGCATGGTATGCCAGTATCCATAGTTTCTGACCGAGACCCAAGATTCACTTCACGATTTTGGGTTAGTTTACAAAAAGCTATGGGCACGGATTTACGATTTAGTTCAGCATATCATCCTCAGACGGACGGACAATCAGAGAGGACTATTCAAACTCTTGAAGATCTATTAAGACTCTGTGTCTTTGACTTCAAGGGAAGTTGGGACAAGTTCTTACCATTGGTGGAGTTTTTCTACAACAACAGTTATCAAGCAAGTATTGGCATGGCTCCATTCGAAGCATTGTATGGAAGAAAATGTCGTTCTCCAGTATGCTGGGATGAGGTGGGTGAAGCAACGTTGTTGGGACCGGAGTTGGTACGTATGACTACAGAAAAGATTCAAACGATCCGACAACGTATAAAAACCTCACAAGATCGACAAAAGAGTTATGCTGATCTTCATCGAAAGGACGTGGAATTTGATGTAGGAGATCATGTGTTCTTACGTGTTGCTCCATGGAAAGGAGTTACGAGATTTGGAAAGAGAGGAAAGCTCAATCCTCGATTCATCGGTCCATTTTTAATCCTCGATCGAGTAGGAACTGTGGCTTATAGACTCGCTTTACCGCCAAGTATGTCTCGTGTTCATAACGTTTTTCACATATCCATGTTACGCAAATATGTGGAAGACCCGAACCACATTATTGAGTTAGAACCGGACGAAATAGCGGAGGATTTGACGTATGAAGAAGTTCCTGTTCAAATCTTGGATAAGAAGGAACATATTCTACGCTCCAAGGTTATACCTCAAGTCAAAGTTTTGTGGAGAAACCACGATGTTGAGGAAATGACTTGGGAGTTAGAATCTGAAATGAAATCAAGGTATCCTTACCTCTTCGACATACCAGGTACGTACCCTAATTTCGAGGGCGAAATTTCATAAGAAGGGGAGGTTGTAAGACCCCAACTTTTATAAATAAAAATGAATTTTTCTATAAATATCATTTTTGAATATTATGGAGTTAATTTGATATAATGTTATAGTTGTGGGTAATATTTATAAATTTTGCAAAGTACGCAAGTTGTTATATAATATTCGATTGGTCGGAGAATATTCGTTTCAACAGGGAATATTCGTACAACGACACAATCATTGGTGGACCCCACAACGGAATTATTGTCGGATTGAGAAAACGACAAAAATATTTTATTAAAAATAACGGCGGAAGTTTTACCATTGTTACTGTTGAACTACTCGGTAGTAAAAGTACAGTAATACGTGTGGTTGCATAGTAGCACACGGTATTGATTATTAATGCTTATGTGAGAAGTCACTCAGTTTGATTCAATTATTGTCAGTTAATAATATGAATTATTTAGCGATAATGACGTTTTGTTTTATTCGTATTATTAACGTAATAAAACAGAAACATCTTTTTATATAAAACAGAATACTTTATTAAAGTTATTCTATAAATAGAATATATTATATTTTATTTAAAAGATTTTTCTTTAAATATGGACCGTCAGATTAAAGTAATCAATCTGGACCGTTCATGGATTAGTTACTATGCATTCTATTTTTCTATAAATAGCAGCTCATTCCTTCATTATTTCTTACGAATTCACTGAACTCTAGAGAGAGAAACTATAGAGAGAAACTATAGAGAGAGAGAAGAAGAGTATTCTGCTACTTAACTACTTCCTTATTTCAGCTCTTCTTTAAAACGGTAAGGGGTGTTATTCTTTCTTATTCATGAAGAGAACTGTTGTTATTCCATTTTTTATTATTCTGTTGGAATAACCTGTATACGCGGTCTACCCTATACTTGGTGACATTCTTCTATTATTCTGTTGGAACATCCTGTCTGTGTGTTTTACACCGGACCTGGTTCCGTTTTTGTTATTATTCTGTTGGAACATCCTGTCTGTGTGTTTTACACCGGACCTGGTTCCGTTTCTTGTTATTATTCTGTTGGAACATCCTGTCTGTGTGTTTTACACCGGACCTGGTTCCGTTATTTATTATTCTGTCGGAATATCCTGTCTGTGTGTTTTACGCCGGACCTGGTTCCATTATTTATTATTCTGTCGGAATATCCTGTCTGTGCGTTTACGCCGGACCTGGTTCCATTATTTATTATTCTGTTGGAATAACCTGTTTGTGCGGTCTATCGCATGCATGGTGATTTCTTTTGTTATTCCATTCTTTATTGTACTCAGTTGTTTAAGTTTTGACTTCTATACTCCATGAAATTTGTGGAATATCCTTGATAATTGCGTTTCATCCAGTATCTTTTCACGAAAATATTCTTCTAAGCATTCTTGAATTTTACTCCACAAAGCAGTATCATGTTGACAATTTGGACGTTATTAATTCTTGGATAAGTTAATTCTTGAACTTGTTTTATTGAATTCTTATATCATTGTCATCATCCTCATGTTTATAAAATGTTGAAAGTCATCTGTGGCATGTAGTGCATAGATGGACCGTTCATGGATTAGTTACTATGCATTCTATTTTTCTATAAATAGCAGCTCATTCCTTCATTATTTCTTACGAATTCACTGAACTCTAGAGAGAGAAACTATAGAGAGAAACTATAGAGAGAGAGAAGAAGAGTATTCTGCTACTTAACTACTTCCTTATTTCAGCTCTTCTTTAAAACGGTAAGGAGTGTTATTCTTTCTTATTCATGAAGAGAACTGTTGTTATTTCATTTTTTATTATTCTGTTGGAATAACCTGTATACGCGGTCTACCCTATACTTGGTGACATTCTTCTATTATTCTGTTGGAACATCCTGTCTGTGTGTTTTACACCGGACCTGGTTCCGTTTTTGTTATTATTCTGTTGGAACATCCTGTCTGTGTGTTTTACACCGGACCTGGTTCCGTTTTTGTTATTATTCTGTTGGAACATCCTGTCTGTGTGTTTTACATCGGACCTGGTTCCGTCTTGTTATTATTCTGTTGGAACATCCTGTCTGTGTGTTTTACACCGGACCTGGTTCCATTATTTATTATTCTGTCGGAATATCCTGTCTGTGCGTTTACGCCGGACCTGGTTCCATTATTTATTATTCTGTCAGAATATCCTGTCTGTGCGTTTACGCCGAACCTGGTTCCATTATTTACTATTCTGTTGGAATAACATGTTTGTGCGGTTTATCGCATGCATGGTGATTTCTTTTGTTATTCCATTCTTTATTGTACTCAGTTGGTTAAGTTTTGACTTCTATACTCCATGAAATTTGTGGAATATCCTTGATAATTGCGTTTCATCCAGTATCTTTTCACGAAAATATTCTTCTAAGCATTCTTGAATTTTACTCCACAAAGCAGTATCATGTTGACAATTTGGACGTTATTAATTCTTGGATAAATTAATTCTTGAACTTGTTTTATTGAATTCTTATATCATTGTCATCATCCTCATGTTTATAAAATGTTAAAAGTCATCTGTGGCATGTAGTGCATAGATGGACTTGGTATGATTATGACCAGGGATTATTCGGTATAATCATGACCGTAATGTTACAAATGATGTGGTAAAAGTTATCATTGGCCCGTAGTGCATTGATGGACAGTTGTTGGCATGATCATGACCATTAATGAATACACGAATATCCTTGGCCGTAGTGCAGGGGTGATTCGATGATGTGGATTATTTTATTAAGCTGAGTCACAGCGATAACAGTGTTGAAAAACCTTTTAAATCATAAAAGATAGTAGAGTTTATTTTCTACTTGACTCTTTTAATGGATTGCTTGTTCCACTGCAGTTAAACTTGATGTCTATTATATTTTATCAGTTTAACATTGTTGAAGGCTAATGATAATTTATTCTGCATTATCTTAGTCATAATATTTCTTACTGGGCTAGTTGAGCTCACCCTTTCTTTCACTGTTCTCTTCAGGAAATGAGAACGTAGCTGGGGCAAGTCGGGGAACGGAGTGATGGTTCAAATGATAGTATTAGTTAGTAGTCCTCACTATTCTATGTAATAGTGTGTTAATAAATGTAATGAAGACTCCTTTTGAGTATGAATACTCTCTAGAAGATAATATTTGTATTCAAACTCACAGTTTATGTTTTGTCGTATTGTACACGACAGTTGTATTAGTAAGTTGTATTTGTATTCTGTACTATGTATCTGACAACCCAAGATGGGTGATGTATACCTAATTTTGGGGGCGTCACACATGTTCTTTATTAACCATTACATTTGTTCCTTCATTATAGTACTAAATCATTAGAAAAGTAATATCATGCTATTACAAGATATCTACTTATCCGCTTTAGCCTTTCCCTTGTCCTTACCGGATCCTTCGATCCGTTCATTCTTAGCTGCAATCATATGATTCAAGAAAGAATGAGCGTAACAAGCTCAGCAAGTTTAAAATTTATGTTACAAAAACAAAATCAAAAATCATATGATTTATATTCTATAACTGAACAAATAGTTATGAAGTAGTATGAATAATCAAAATAGCACTTTTCTTTCCTTTAAAACATTTAACGATGATAAATACCAGTTAAATTCTGAGTTTGGTCAAAGACCATGAATATTCCATTCTTTCTTTCTTTGAAAAGGACAACCCGACACTAAGTTTGTAAGTTCGATATTTCTTCCTAGCACGTCTAGGTGATCAACGTATAGTACTCTATGTTGTACAACTGTGACAACCCGAAAAAAACCGGATTGTCCAGAATTTAAGTTTAAAGAATTAGTTATTAATAAAATAAATTTTTATTAATAATATTCTGTGCTATGTGTTTATTAATCGTTCTAGAACTTAAGATGATTATAAAACAGGAGGATTATGAATACAAGCTAGACTAAACGAGTAAGAATTTTCAAGACGAAAATAAAATTTTTCCAGGACCAAAATATTTCTGGGGAAAAAGACGAAATATGCACTATTCACCCGACAAAACCTAAGGGTTAGGGTTTGAATAACTTAAACCTTTCCGAGAGTTCGGTATGTCGAAATGACATTCCGTCGAAAGATTTAACGTTAATATGTCGTGAAAAGTTAAGTCAGTTGATAAAAGTTTTCCTCGAAAAACGTGCAAAAATTAGACAAAATAAAAATGATAAAAAGTACTGATATGTACTTTTCATTCGTTTAACTATGTTAGGGGAAAATGTGATGGAAAACGCTTATCATCAAAATCTTTTTTTTTAGTTTTTCGAAGTTCCGAAGAATGCGTAAAAGTTAATCTATAAAAGAAAGACGTAATATCCAAAAATATTTGGATTCCGAGAATCGCAGTTTTTAAAACTGTCAAATGAATCCCGAAAGACTGGACAACGAAGCTTCCAGGAGAAGCTTCGTGAATAGTAAGGAAGTGTGAATAGTAAGGCAATTTTCCAAATGACCAAAATGTCCCTAAGCTTTGAAATGCTGTATAAGCTAAGTTAATTCATTTTATTTGTTAGTTTTTTCAAGTAACACATGCAATTGAGAGAGAAAGAGAGAAAGAGAGCTTGGATGCTTGGATTGGAGAAAGAGAAGAAATGTAAAAGCTAGCAAATTGCTAGATTAAGCAAGAGGAAGAAGGAGATGGAAGAAAATCTAAGAAGAAACGTATTAAAACCTACATTTAATCTAATTTTTCTTTAGGTTTGATATGGAAATCATATAGCTTAATGGAAATATAAGTAAAAGATGTTAATAATGATTTTCATATGGTTGAAATCATGAGAAAATGAAGAAATAAGAATTAGAAGTTTAGTTTATAAATTTCTTAAAAAGCTTTCTTAAGGAAGTATAAATTTCTTAATGAATTTGAATGATCCGAATGAATCATATGAACGATTCGGTGAAATAAGTAAGGAATGGTGTTTTATAACACCAAATTCCAAGAAAAAGTGAAATCATAATAAAAGTATAGATTAAAAATGAAGAACGAACGAAGAACGCGAAGAATGTTGTTGATGGACAAATTTAAAACCATCGTAGTTAGAACTTGTTGTTGATGGACAAGTTTAAAACCATCGCGTATAAGTAAGATGCTTATTGCTTGGTTAGGAACGATAGAAACGTTTGTAGACACTCGAAATTTTCTTTTCCTGTTACTAACTATGCAGGAGGGCAAAAGCGTCTGTTTCACACTCCAGAGATGACCATGGAGGACCACAACATCAATTCAAACCCCGGAGATAGCCCCTGGAGATCCAGTTTCCAACTCCGGAGATAACCCCAGAAAATCAGTTTCCAACCCCGGAGATAACCCCGAGAAAATCAGTTCCAACCTCGGAGATAGCCTCGGGGGATCAAGTTCAAAGCCTGGAGATAACCCTAGGAGGTCAAGACAACCTCAGAGATAACCCTGAGGACAATCAAAGTCAACATCAAATCAACCTCAGAGATAACCCTGAGAAAAGACTGCTACAACTGAACAAAAATTGGAGATAACCCCGGGAGGGGCAAAATGGTCATTTTGCCAACTCAACTTCAACTCAAATCAAATCAACTCATTTCAACTCAAAATGCTTCATTAGAAGTCCAACAAGAACCGTATCTTAACTTCCTTGCGCAAACTACACAAAGCGGCTCACCAGATTGCCTGACGGAAACCCAAAAATGCTATTTCGGTCATGGACCCATCTTCCCGGAATCAAAAAAGGGCAAATTTGTCATTGTGTAGCTCTCGAAAAGAGCTTTTCGGAATGGTATGGCACTCTTCCATCGGACTCCTGGATTGAAAGCTATAAATGACCGAGCGAATAACGCGTTGTCCTAGTGCACGTACTTTGAGACGGCAGGGCCAACATTGCCCGGGGCACCCCGGGCAGCCGCAGGTACACCTGCTGCTCCCCCCTCTATAAATAGAGGGCTTGGGACAGCCATTTTAGCAAGAGAAAAGGCGAGGAAGCCCTGTCCAATTTGCTTTGTACACACTATAAGCTGAGTGCTTTCTCATTTTAAACACTTGTAAGCTCATATATAACTACTTTTGGAGGAAGCCGAGTGTTCATCAACTTAAAGCTATAGAAGTCTTATTTGGCAGTCCACTGTAAGCCTTCTTACACACTTTAAAGCCTTTCTCTTCATCTTTGCACACACCGTTCTTCACGTTGAGAGTCGTGTTGCGTGTGTTTGCCCAGACTTCGGTCCGTGGCTTTTATTTCTTTTATATATATATATATATATATATATATATATATATATATATATATATATATATATATAAACTGTTGTCGGACTTTGTTCGATGAGCCTAGATTTATATCCGGAGCGTTTACATATTTATATATATATATATATATAAAGCAAGTAAATGCTCCGGATGTAAATTCAGGCTCATCGAACAAAGTTCGACTATAGTTTATATATATAAGCATATATATATATATATATATATATATATATATATATATATATATATATATATATACTTATATTTATGAACTGTTGTCGAACTCTGTTCGATGAGCCTGAATTTTACATCCGGTGCGTTTACCACTTATATATATATATATATATATATATATATATAAGTGGTAAACGCACCGGATGTAAAATTCAGGCTCATCGAACAGAGTTCGACAACAGTTCATAATATATATATATATATATATATATATATATATGTATATATATTTACATTTCGTCCCGCCTGGAGTTTACTTCGTGGCGGTTGACCGTTTTTACTGTTTTATTTACGTTTCGTCCCGCTTAGAGTTTACTTCATGGCGGTTGATCGCTTTTATAGCTTTATTTATATTTTTGTCCCGCCTGAAGTTTACTTCAAGATAGTTGATCGTTTTATTGCTTTATTTATATTTGCAATCCCCTATGGAGGTGCTACGTGGTGGTTGATTGTCTGCGCATATATATATTTACCGCTTTTATATATTTACATTTCTGATCCCCCATGGAGGTGCTTCGTGGTGGTTGATCATGTCTATATATATATTTACAGCTTTTATATATATAACTGCTTACAGCTTTCATATAAATTGCGTTATCATGTGAGCCTAGGAATCATGTGATCACAGATTCAGTTTACTGAATCTAGATTCGGTTCCCGTGATGGACATTTTCAGCTGTAAGCAGCTTGTAAATTATTCACGGTGTTTAGATTTCCTTAGATGGCTTTCATTCCCATAAGGAGTCCGACACTGCTTTATACATTATTTTCTCGAAAATGCTTCGCATCTCGAAAATAAAAGCAATCAAGCCGAACATTTAATAATAAAATAGAAGTATCAAATGCCTCAATTACTATTGAGTACAGGGTTTAAAAAACCTCTTTTATAAAAACTAATTGCTATATCTTGTTTAAAACTGAATTTTTACAGAAATTCAAACCCTGTGTATATAGGTGCGAACGCGGCATAGCACTACTTCCAAATAATAGCACATTGACCCACACACACACACATCCATATAACAGTTTCTTGAAAAGTGGCGGTCACCGTGGTAACACGGACGTCGGGGGGTGCCTAACACCTTCCCTCTGTATAAGCAAGTCCTCGGATCCTAATGAATCTCGGTTTCACAGACCCGTTTAGCAGTGTCACATCACTGAGTCAATGTGCAAACCTTTTCTCGGTTGTGTTGGTACAACCAGTTAAAAAACCAACTGGTGACTCTTATAGTCCAATCGTCTACATTATACATGTCGTACCTTTTTCACTTATTTTTTTCAAACAAATCTCACTTAACATGAGAACACAAAAGAACAAGAACAGAAAAACGACAAATAAAAATCCCGACGTCGACAGGTGGCGACTCTGCTGGGGACACCAGTAAGAGGACTTAAGCCGCTATTACAATCATTTCAAAATTGTTATATGCTTGTGTGTGGATGTTGCATTTACATTTGAATGAATGTGTACTAATGCATTTACTTACTGCACTTAGTGCTTCGCACCATATCTGCCTGTGATATTAGTGCATCTCACATGTCATCATTTCCATACGGTGAGACGCGATGTATGTGAATGTATGTTGTGTGGTCCCTCCACCGGGAGGCTATCCTATCGGTGTTTGATTACTGGACTCATAGGGAGACTAATTCCAACGAGGCTCAGGAAAGGCACCACCCAAATTCACTCCAGTTGAAAGGCTAGATTAACTTCCCGTCAAGTAAATTGCGATGATTTAGAAACCTTCATGCCGAAAAACTGCGAGAGTAACCTAAGATAGGTCAGCCTCTGATAAACCAAACGCGGAGGAAAGTCTCTTCATACTTTCACATTTCAATTACTTGTAAGAACAATTACTTGTAATTTCATTCCATATCTAATCATTGTAATGGAAAATATGAAGGAATATGTGTACATACATAAAACCTGACATATTATGCTAACACCCGTTTTGTAGGACAACACTCCTATAACGGACACATTATAACATGTAAATTATTTTTTTACATTCCCTAAAGACTAAACTACATAAGTCTTTTTATTGGGAAGCAATCGGTCCCGTTACCCGTTTAAAGTCCAAAAAGGCACTAAGCTCACCGTCAGACATGGCTACAAGTGCCCAGCCTAATCCTACTCCTGTTTCCCAAGAGGAGTTTGAAGGACTAAGGAATTAGATAGCAGAATTGGTTGTCTTTTTAAAAGAGCAAAGTAAAAATACTCAGGGCCAGACAATGCCTACTCAACCAGAGTTATTCACACCAGGGGGCAATCAGGGTATTGGCAAAAAGATGGAAACCTAGATACCTGAACCTCATTACAATAAAGGAACCAACAAAACCCCTGAAATCATAAAACTCAGGGATGATCGAGAAACTGGGGATATAAGAAAGAAAGTCCAACAAATGGAGGAAACCATCCGATCAATCAAAGGGACTGGAAACTATGGAAGTGTCACCTATTCAGATCTTTGCATATTCCCAGGGGCTCAATATCCTGACAAATTCAAAAGCCCAGAGTTTAAAAAATACAATGGGGCAGGCGATCCTTATACGCACCTAAAAGTGTACATTGGCGAACTGGGGTCTTATGCTGAAGATGAAAGCCTTAGAATGTAACTTTTTCAAAAGAGTCTCACTGGAGAGGCTAAAGCCTGGTATGCCCGATTTGACAATGCCAAAATCTATAACTGGGAAGAACTGGCCCACGCCTTTCTAAATCAGTACAGTTTTCAGTCACAAATGGCACCGAATCGATACCAAGCGACTAAAGTCAAAAAGCAAAGTACTGAATCTTTTCGAGAATATGCCCAAAGGTGGAGAAATCTAACAGCGCAAGTCATTCCATCAATTACAAAAACTGAGATGGTAATAACGTTTATTGATATCCAAGAAGCTCCTTACTATGAGAGGATCCTAGCAGGCATAGGAAAGCCATTTTCAGAAATGATCAAACACGGCGAAATGGCAGAGATGGGCCTGAAGGCAGGTAAGATTAAAGACTTCACTGCCTTGGAAGCAGTCGCCAAGCATATACTGACTGGCAAGTATGCGAGCGATCCCAAGGGTGTACCCGACAAAGGCATTGAAGATGTATCCCTTGTTGTATAGGGGCAAGCTAGGAAACCAACCTACATTCCCCCCATTTGGAAAATGCAAGACAATCTGCCATCTCAACAACAGGCTGCATTAAACCAATGCCCAAACAGGAAAAGAAAATTTGAAAGAGCGGAAAATCGGCTGTTCACTCCACTTGGCGGTTCCCTTGAAAATGTATTGGCGATATTAATAGATCACAAGAAAATTATCGAATTGGCTCCACCTCTAGAACCAGGGAGCAAAAGATACAATCCAAACCAAAGATGTGCTTATCACTCAGGGTTTCTAGGACACGATACACCAGATTGTTGGTCTTTAAAGTATAAAATTCAAAATCTGATCGAAAGTGGCAGTATTGTGGTCCAACAACCTGATCAACAAAATGGCAACACCAACCTTCCGTTGCAGCATGATACGGGGGAAGTAAACATGATCGGGTCAGGAAGCTTTGAAATGTATCCAAATCGTAAGTACATACGAAGGGTGGAGGAATAGCCCCGAAGGCACAAAACAAATGTTCTAGAGTGGGAAAACTCGGAGGAGGGTATGCCAGTAATGAAAAATTAGAGACGATCCAGAATCAAGTAAATCTGCTGGCTAAGCTGATAGTGCGCCAACATCAGGAAACGAGGCAATTTTTCACTCAACTATCAGAAAGCCAAGAGAAAAAGGAGGTTAACCATAATGTAAGCCCATATCTCTCTATGATGAGCCAGCTAAATGAAGAATATCAAAGCATGCTAAAAGTACAAGAAAAGGGGGATGATAAAATTGCTAGAAGATCTCACCAACGAAAAAATCGCTCAGGAGAATGCGAATTCTCAAAGATGAAAGATCAAACGACCTCCAAAAGAGTCCGAAAATTCACCCCTCTGAGAAAATCAAATGAAGAAATGCTACACTTTCTGATAAGTGAAAGAAGGATTACTGAGTTGCTGCCTCCTATAAATCCCAAGAGAAAGAGTTATGATTCCACCAAGATATGTCTCTACCATTATAACTCACTTGGACATACGACTGAAGAATGCTGGTCTTTGCGACATAAAATCCAGGATCTCATTGAAAATGGAGAGCTGGAGATAGAATTTCCCATGACAAAAAAAGGCAAAAAGAAAATAAAAAGCTTAAGATGTCCATTCGAGACATGCAGCTCAAATGAGGTGAAGGCTATGAGCGACAATTCTTCCATAATACAAGGTGGACTGATCCTAATGCAAGTAATGACAAAGGAGACAAAGGCATCCCCAAAGGAGATTCCTCCGCCAACATCAAACGTCCTGTGGTCCAAAGATATCAACCACGTTCCTGATTTCATCACCTTGGATGATGAGGAGGAAATACTAATCCTTTTCAAGGAAGAGAAAGCCAAAAAGGAAAGTTCCTTGCGAGAAATGCAACAACAGTTCGAGGGAGATTTCAGGGTCGAGTCATCTCAAACCTAGGAAAAAGGTGAAGGAACAGATGAAGAAAAAGGTGGTGAGATTGTCGGGGAAGCCAACCCATTGAAGAATCCAAAGTTCATACCATTGTGCGATGGGTCCAGTTCAAGCGTCCCTGACGAATGTACTGAATCAGGAAGCGATCAAGTTATGGCTATAAGTGAAGATATTCAGAATCAAGAGGTAACCTCTATCGCAAGCCCTGAAGGCAACATAACCATGGACAACTGGACTATCATGCCTCAGCTAGCCAAGAAGATCAGATCTAGAGGATACAGTTGTGAGTTCCATGAGATGTTGGGACGATATCATTTTCTTCGCAGTGTGCCATTTAATTTCCATGCATGTAAAGAAAAAAAAACAAAAACAAAAAGAAAAAGAAAGAAAAAATAAAAAAAATAAAAATAAAAACACAAACATCTCTACACCTTTCTCACCATTTACCACTTTGAACCTTTTCAAACCAAAGTTGGAACTACGTAGACCTGATCTCCCCTCATCAATGGGAGTACTTAGGCAGCCCTATACGGTGCGGTCTAACCATTACAAAAATTGACAAAACCCTTCAACCAAGCTCAACCTCCAATAAATATTTTTAGCCTTTCAAACCAAAGCCTGAACTACGAAAGACCTGATCTCCCTTCATCAATGGGAGTACGTAGGCAGCCATTTATGGTGCAGTTAAACCAAACAAAAACCTAAAAAACCCAAACAAACACATCTCAAACAAACACTTCTCAAACTGTTCAGCTCACCAGCCTGAACTACGAAAGACCTGATCTCCCTTCATTAATGGGAGTACGTAGGCAGCCATCAGTGGTACGGTTTAACCCTCAAAAGAAATATCCAAATCCAAACATCAATCCCAAGGAAAACCTTCCAAATCAGCGACCCATGTCGAGAAGACCCAACAACACTTTAATGTCATCGAATCTGGCACAAATCCCAGAAAGGAAGAAACAGCAATACACTAAGATAACCAGCAGCGAGGACCTTCAAAAAGTCGACACCCTCAATCACAAGTCTTCATCAAATCAAAAGAAAACCATCAACGCCGATTGCGAGAACAAGTCAGGAACAATAATTAAGGGCATCAAAGCCCAAATCCACTACCAGTTTACCATATGGTAAAAGCCTATTATGATCTCGGCGTATTATCAGCTCATCTGTCAAAGCAACTATCCCAGACAACAAGCAAGGCTGGGGCAATTTCAAATTAGAGACAACCCGATATTGGAGCCCTTACAACAAGATTGGGGCGATCTCGGAAGCAGCGACAACTCAACACTGGGGCATTTATCAACCATCCTAAAGTGGAAAATGCACCAGTCAGCACCATCAACATGGTCCATCATCATGTCAATGGCGATTCAGATATTATTCACTCGCGACTTAGTCAACAAAGAGAGTTTATCATATGAATCCTCGTCAACAACATGCGAAAGGACTGGGGCATTTTGCGATTCCAAGGAATTGAAGGAG